>JBAMMX010000002.1:20017996-20342252 GCA_037126225.1 Dillenia turbinata | reverse complement strand
GAATGTTAGGTCCAGAGAGCGTACCTGGTTTGAGTGGTTTTGAGATCTCTTATACGTTTGAGAGTCGTGCGCTGCTGGGGAACTTCAACCCTACCTTCCTTATCGAACTAATCCGAAAATTTTAGAAATTAATATTTCAAATAGATTACGATTCTCATTTATCGGTAGAATTACTATTTTCGAGAGTGGTGCTTTCCTTATTTGAAAGATCCGAGATTTTTCGTTATGAAATGAGAGACTGAAGTTAAGGAAATCCTGACTTTCCTTTAGAATCGTTAGGGGTGCTGCCTGCGTTCGGTCACCCGATCGATAAGGAGTCAATTAGGACTCATCCGATTGATAGACCGGTGTTTGCTTGTCCGATCGGGGTGATTACCTCTGCTTAGTGAGTTACGTTCGGTTAGCGGAGCGATTAAGACCCTATCGTTCAGTAGACTCGGGTAACTGAGCCCCCTTGGTAAACTGATCTGGGCGACTATGGTCCTTCGGTAGATTGTCATGGTGACCGTTAGATATTGGTTGACAAGAGCTCTTTGCGAGTCTCTCAAGCAATGACTCTTTTTGTTGGGCCTTGGGTCATATCACATCATTTGCTCCTGACTCATGGTCTTCTTGTAAGAAGAAGCGTCATGAGTAATAATTTTCAAAAAAAGAGCGTCCCTTTTTAATTTGACTTGTGCCACTTCGATTTTCCTGAACTGTCTTCTGTACGCTTCATATAGGTTCGTGTTTATCGAAGGGTTACGTTCTTCCATCAGCCTCATCGTTTTTCTGACTTTTCTCTGCGGAACTTCCTTTTGTAGAGGAAAAATGTCGAAAGATTTCTTCTCGTCGCGAGCTGTGGATAGTATCCAAAGTACCATAACTGAAGAGGACTTAAGAGAGGTTCAAAAGGAAATGTCACTGGGAAGTGACTTCGAGTTTGTATTGCCGGGTAGAAGAGACAGGGCGAGTCATGGTCCCGAAAGTTGTGTCCCAATGTATAAGCAAAGTATGAAATATGGCTTAAGGATACCATATACGGGCCTGCTGGCAGAAATTTTGAGGTACTAGAACGTCCATCCCTCATTGCTTATCACTGTTAGGGTTCTTTCGTGTTCGTTTTGACTCGGAAATTTTATGTGTCATTTTCTCTTTGAGGCGATGCAGTTCCAAGGGTTATACTCATGGCTGGTATAAACTCCAAAACTCGCAGGGAGTCTCGCTGGTGGTTCTTCTACAGTGAATCCCAAAACAAACACTGGATGCAGAAATTTTTATATGTGAAGTTTCTGAACAGGAATCTCCTTCCGGTACTTCCAGATGCTAATCAAACGCCTTTCTTGAATATGAGGACTCCTAATATCCTTCGTCATTCTCGTTTTTTGCGAGTTGTCGAACGCTATTGCGAAGAACATCACCGGAGTTTATGGATGGATTCTTTGGTAGAAAATGAAATGTGGCTGCTGTTTGGTTTGTTGGTAGATGAGACAAGGCGGACTACCAGACCTCTTTTGCTGGAGCAACAGGGAAAGGAGTTGGTTGATACTATGTCGGTCATCGACGTCCATCTTTTCGATGAGATTTTCACTGAGCGGGAAGTACGGTCTCATACGAAGAGGAAAATGGTTGATACTTCTCTGAGTCCCGACAGAAGAGGTCCAGGACTAGGGCGTCTAGCCCATTTGCTGGAGAAGAAGAGTAAGCCGAATCTAGAGAGTATGAGCCTTCTCAAGAGCATTCTGAAACAGGAGGGGGCCATCTAGTCGGCTACTCAGAAGCCTTTGACGTGCCTACCGAGGTCGAAGAGGGAGGTGGTTCCGACGAGGGACTCCTTAAGGTGATCGGGAGCTTTCTGGCTTGAGATCCGCAAAGGTGGGAGGAGCCTCTAGTGACGCAAACCTCTATCCCCATTCCGGGAGAAACATCAGAATAGTCTCCTCGGGGATCTCAGTGTCTCTTGATAGATGTATCAGATGACTACTGCGTTCCTCCACCTATTCCAATTGGAAAGGGACGTAGTTATGAAGAAGGATTGGTGACAATTTTTATGGAGGGCCGTAACTTCAATTTTATTGCTCCGCAGGAAGGGCTGCAGTTGGCCAAGCGATTCCAATTTCCTCTGAAGTCTGCCCTCCAGAAGATGCCTCTTGAGTGTATCACATGGCCATTCATTCTCTTTGTCTTATAGTAAGCATTCTCTTCATACGAGTTAAAGTTTGACCTTGCCATCTCGTGATCCCGAATATCATGTCTCTTTCCAGACTTCTGCCATGACTAAATTTTAAAGGTTAAGGAGGCAAAAGCGTGAAGATCAGTTTTCCCTTCTGGGTAAACGAGTGACAACGCTTCAGGATACTCTAGAGAACCAGGAGCAGAGAATTAGAGAGAAGAAAAATAGGGAAATTGAGCGCCTTCAGGCAAACTTATCCTTAGCCCACGATCGTTGTAAAGAGTTGGAAGCAGCAGTACTAATCAGGGAAGCGAAACTGACAACTGCCGAAACATTAGCTCATCTTCGGGAAGAATCCCTTCAGAGCACTGAATGAGAGATGACCCTTCTCAAGGTGTCTGTTGCCAAAGATACTGCTGAAGCCAAGCTCTCTCAACGTAGGTTGCTTGAACGCTTGAGGTGTGCAGAGGAGATCCTTCGGCGCGTCGGCCAGTATGAGGCCTTGCCCCCTAGAAGGATCAACGGGTTCGGATCCCGCTCACGCTGCCGCAACCTCTGCTTCTGCTTCGTTGTAACTTCATAATATTTGATATGGAAAATTTTCCCTTCTATTTGTTGTTGTGCTAGGGTGTAACAAATTTTGCGAGCTCGTGTCACTTGTTTGATAAAGTTGAGGACAATTTGTGTTCGTCGTAAGAAGAGGGAAGTATCTATTAGTTTGGGAAATTCGTCCCTTCCTGAGGGGATGTTTGGCCGGTTGACTTGGGACTCTCGAGGTCCTCATTTCAATTAGAAACTTCGGACGCGCGTGCCTCCTTCCCCAGGAGTCTTATCCCAATTCTGTTATTCATTCAAAAGGATCTGGGCGACTGAGACCTTTCGGTCGATTAGAGACTTTAGGAGTTAGGGTCGTGTCCACCCGTTCGGGGAGTTCTATCACATCTTAACGATACATTCGTTCGTAAGATCTTGGCGACTGAGACCCTTCGGTCGATTAGAAACTTTAGGAGTTAGCGCTATGTCCGCCATTCGGGGAGTTCTATCCCAACTTAACGACACATTCGTTCGGAAAATTTAGACGACTGAAACCCTTCGATCGATTAGAGACTTAGGAGTTAGGGCCGTGTCCACCCGTTGGAAGAGTTCTATCCCAACTTAACGACACATTCGTTCGGAAAATCTGGGTGACTGAAACCTTTCGGTCGATTAGAAATTTTAGGAGTTAGGGTCGTGTCCGCCCGTTCGGAGAGTTCTATCCCAACTTAATAACACATTCGTTCGGAAGATTTGAGCGACTGAAGCCCTCGGTCGATTAGAGACTTTAGGAGTTAGAGTCGTGTTCGCCCGTTCGGTGAGTTCTATCCCAACTTAGCGATACATTCGTTCAGAAGATCTGGGCGACTGAGATCCTTCGGTCGATTAGAGACTTTAGGAGTTAGGGTCGTGTCTGCTCGTTCGGGAAGTTCTATCCCAACTTAACGACACATTCGTTCGGAAGATATAGACGACTGATCCCCTTTGGTCGATTAGAGACTTTAAGAAACACTTTCTCCGTGGGTCGAGCCATGTGCATTCGGTAAGTAGTAGAAAATATTGAAATCTTGATCAAGAGAAGAGTGTTGGGAAATCTAGGTTATAGGCCGGACAAATGCTAGTAGGAAAGTATGGCTTGTGCTAACCGTCTTCACTGTGGATTTGGAGGATCACTCCATCTGGTTACTCACGTGATGGTTTGGGATCTGGCCTATGAAGCAGCTCATTCTCCCTTGGTGCGTCACGCCTGTTGGGGGAAGGCAGATTTCTTCCTTCTATACTGATGAACTTCTGTAGTTTTTCGCTGCGGATCAAAAATTCCAGTTCATCCTTGAGTCTTTTACACTCATCGGTCATATGGCCATAGTCCCGATGGAAATGACAGTACTTGGACTTATCTTTTTTAGGATCTTTTTTTGCCCGATACGAGGGTCATCTGACATATGACTTGTTTTTTATTTGATACAAAACTCGACTTGAGGTTTCGTTCAGCGGAGTGTAGACATTGAACCTTTGCGAAGGCAGAATTCCTGGTTTGCCTCTCTTCGGGGAAGGCCGACGTGGTGACCGACTGCGTTCTGCTATGACAGTCTCTTTGTCGATCGAAAGTCTCTACTTCTTCCACGATAATATATTTCTCCGCTTGGGAGTAAAACTCCCGGATGGTTGTCGGGGGATTCTTTGTGATGGAGATCTTCATATCAGAGGAGCGCAGGCCCGTCAGGAGTGCGGCCAAAGCGATGTTATAGTCCAGATCAGAGACTTTCAGCATTTCTGTCTTAAATCTCTCCATGAAATTTTTGAGAGATTCCTCTTTCCATTGATGTAAGGATAAGATGGATGTAGATTTCCGTTTAACTCATCAATTGATTACAAAGTGGCCCTCAAACTGTTGTCAAAGTTGTGCGAAACTCTTGATACTGAACGGAGGAAGAGAATTGAAACAGGCTAGGGCATTACCCTTAAGAGTGGTAGGGAAGTGTTTGCACATCGCGGCGTCCGAGAGGTCTCTAGAGACCACAACTGTTATAAAATAGGCAGAATGGTCGCGGGGGTCATTTGTCCCGTCATACCGCTCCATGGGAGGTAGAAAGAGATCCCTCAGCGTTGGTTCTGACAAGATCTTTGCGTCGAATGACGATTCGCCTAGGAAGCGTAGGGGATCTTCCCTATCCTTCACACCCGCCCTTTAAAGTTCAGCGGCCACGAGCTGTTCAATCTGCTTTTTCAGATTTTGGGGGTCGTATTGGGAGACCGTCGATGGTTCTGGGAATTCTCATCTGGGTGGCTGCTTATATTCAGATTCTGCAGCAGATGAGTGGTTATCTTGCCCGATGGCTCGACTGAATCTTTCCAACTGTTTACTCATTCTTTGGATTCTAAACACTAATTTTTCCATCTGAGACTAGTCTGCCTGTTCTGGTCCTGAGGCCATGACTTGTCGTTCCTGGGTCGCATGTTGCGGAATTAACTCCAGATGAGACGGTCGAGAAGATAACACAAGATTGCAAATTAAAGGATTTGTCACTGGGGGAACGTTAGGTTCGTCAGACATAGGGATAAACCCTCCTATAGCATGGGTGGCTTTCGAAGACGCTCTCGTCCTTAGAGGCATGATTATAGAAATGATCGAAACTTCTTCAGTCTGTTTCCCACAGACAGTGTCAATATGTTGAAAGTGGGTTATGGCTCCACAGATACCAACTCCTTCTTGACCCGAACAGTAGCCGTCAATGGGTGGATATACATGCAAAAATCACCGAAGGGTACTCTGACGGGGAGACTCCGACACTCCGATTTTCGATTGAAAGAAACAGATTGAGAGTTGATGGAAGGCTATTCCCTGTGATCAGTGTGCTCAGAGTGTTAGGTCCAGAGAGCGTACCTGGTTTAAGAGATTCTGAAATCTCTTATACCTTTGAGAGTCGTGCACCGCAGGGGGACTTCAACCTTATCTTCCTTATCGAGCTAATCCAGGAATCTCGGAGGTTAATATTTCGAATTGATTACGATCCTCATTTATCAGTACAATTACTATTTTTGGGAGGGGTGTTTTCCTTACTTAAAAAATCCAGAATTTACCGTTATGAAATGGGAGACTGAAGTTAAAGAAATCCTGACTTTCCTTTAGAATCGTTAGGGGTGCTGTCTGTCGTTCGGTCACCCGACCGATAAGGAGTCAATCAGGACTCATTCGATTGATCGGTCGGTGTTTGCTTGTCCGATCGGGGTGATTACCTCTTCTTGGTGAGTTACGTTCTGATGTGAACCCGTTGGGTGTAGAAACCCTAGAACCCACGAACAAGTTAATTTTAGTCCAAAAATCGTCCCAACGAATTTATTTGAACCGGTGGAATTAAAGATCTCAACCCTTGGCCTAAAAGAGGAAGAACCTAAGGTATATGACCTTAAACCTGTTTCTCACTAGAACAAAAACTTTGGTATAAAGATGGAATGAATGACGTTACAACCTAGGTGGTTCAAAACCTAGATTGATATGCCAAAAAACTAAACAAGACTCCTATCTTGAATAAGTTCAAAAGTTCTCAAAAGAACAAGACATGTGAAGAAACCTTACAATTTTATTAATTCTCTCAAAAGTTGAATTTTACACAATGTGTAATGGTCTATTTATAGACTAAAAATAAAGACTAAATTGACAACTAAAATTTAGTAACTCCCTAAATAATCAAAATTATGAAACTAAATTACAAAGAAAAATTAGAAAACTAAATAAACCAAACTACTTTGACCAAGTATTGCTGCTATTTTTCGTTATTTTTGTCCTCCCTTGGTTTTGAGTAGTTTTAGACTCTTTATTCTTCCAATTGGGCTTGTATAAGCATAATTAAGTCCTTTTTTGGTTCTTCATTCATTTGGGCTCCAATTTCTTGTTGTAAAACCTTCTGAATTAAATTATTCAGTACTTTTTTGAACCCTTTAACTCAAACTTTTGTCACCGACCCAACTAGAATTTGAATTGAATCTTGTAAATCTCTTGCAGTCTTGATGATCACATCATTTCCCTCTTCTTGACAACGATTTGTCCCCAAATCATCACCTGTGTGAAAATGCATCCACAACCACCGTTTTGAGAGTCGCTCGCTTAACCTCACTTGTTTTGGCATAAAAATTCATTTGTTTTCTCTCGGATTTTACTTCATTGGCTGAACTTTTCTCTCTTTTTTCTTCATCACCAAATTCAACCTCTCTTTTTTCTTTTCTCTTAACTCATTTTGATCTCTCTGTTTCTTTTGTTCACTTAATTTTTGCAATCTCAATCGATCTTCATAGATTTGTGTTGGTGTCATCGGAATCAGAGTGATTTTTTGTTGATTGAACATGAATGAATACTTGTTAGTGAAGCCATCATGTTGTACATGTCGATCAAATTGCTAAGACCTTCCTAACAAAATATGTCCAGGCTACATTGGCACCACATCACATAACACCTCATCATCATATTTTCCAATTCAGAATGGCACAACAACTTGCTTTGTAACCCTCACTTCTCCACTATCATTCAACCATTGTAGTTTGTATGGTTGGGAATGTTTAGTGGTTGGCAAATTCAACTTTTCCACTAAAGTCATACTCGCAACATTAGTAAAACTACCACCGTCAATAATTAAAATACATACCTTATCTTTCACATGGCAACGAGTGTGAAAGATATTCTCTCGTTGTACTTCTTTTTCATCTCCTCCGGCTTGTAAGCTTAAAGCTCGACACGTAACTAGTGCTAACATCTCACCGTGTTCAGCCCCATACTCCTCATCTCCGATGTTGGCATCTTCCAATGGTGGCAAATAATTAATGTCATCTTCATTTTCGAACTCGATTGCACCATTTTCCCGAATCACCATAACTCACTTGTTTGGACATTGGCTAGCTATATGTCTCATTTCTTGACACCTGAAGCATTTAATCTCACTAGAATGAGTTGAAGTAGAGACTGCTTTACCTTAAGAAGTTGTGGTGGAGGCGGTTGGTTCGTGTTCAGATTTAACTTTGGAGGTGGTTAATTTTTTTTTTTTTTTGATAGCTCATTTTCCAAGATATTGTACTCGAAATCTATGGGGTTGGTCTTGGCCGTGTGCTACCTCTCTTGAGCTGTCTCTCAACCTTGATTGTCATATGTACTAAATCTTCAAACTCCACATAATGATGAACCTCGATCGTGTTGGCAATCTCTCGATTTAAACCATTCAAAAATCTAGCCATCGTCGCTTCTCTATCTTCTTCCACATTAGCCTAATCATAGCCATCTCCATCTCTTTGTAATAGTCGTCTACGCTTCGGTTACCTTGGTGGAGACTTTGTAACTTGAGATATAAATCCCTATAGTAATGACTCGGCACAAATCATCGTCTCATCATCCTCTTCATCTCATCCCAAGTTTCAATAAGTTGATCCCCGTTCCGTCTTCTATTGATGCACAACTGATCCCACCATACAATTGCATAATCGGTAAACTCAATAACAGCCAGTTTTACCTTTTTCAATTCTGAATAGTTGTGACAATCAAAAACCAACTCAATTTTTTTTCCCACTCAAGATATGTTTTGGGATCACTTTTACCTTAAAACGACGGAATTTTCATCTTGATACTACCTAAGTTATTGTCTACCCGATTTCTAACTTCTCTATCCCGACCCAGTCTCCTATAACTATCCACTGATAACCTATCAAACTCATCCTCTAACCCATCCCCTTCAAATTCATCCGTAATTTGAGTTTCCCTTTGATGAAACCTATTCCTTCTTGAGGGGTTCGGCCCTATTGATAGTTGTCCCTTTTGTGATCCCTCTTCTACCCTATCTAACTTTTCATGAATAAGATCTAACTCCCTCTTCATCATCCGTCTCATCTCCCCCATAAAATGCTTGTAGTTGTAGATTCGGCCTAACGTGTGGTTGAACCTCCTAACTTGTGTTCTCTTTTTGATTTTGAGACATGATTGGAATCTGCAAGACAATGTTAGAATAAAATAGGAAAGAATCTTACCACACTCTTTCACGTGTTTCACTCAAAATAATGATTCACTCAAATTCACTCGTGCTTCATTCTTTGAATTTGGTTTTTATCTTTAATGAATTCTCTCTTGCCTTTTACCACTCCTCTTCACTTAGTCAAATTCTTTATTGAACTCAAAAATTCAACTCAGGAATAATTGTTGTGTGAAATTTAAAAACTTATATGAAAAAAAGATATTAATAAGAGGCACAAAGAAAGAAAGGTCAAGAAAGAAAAAAAAATGGGAAATAAGGAAATTTACAAATTTAGACAAATTTCAATTTAAGATGAAACAAATAAGGAATGGAACAAATAAGAATGAGAGCAAATAAAGAAAGAGATCGAGAATGAAAAACAATTATAGACAGTTTCGAATTTAGGAAAGTGCACAAATTTAGAAAAGTGCACAAATAAAAAAATATTTCAAATTCAACCAAAAAATTTAGAAAATTTTAATTCAAATTTGGTAATAATACTTTAGAATTTGTCAAATTTAAACAAGATTACAAAATGAAGAATTATCAATTCTGTAAAATTTGGAAGCTGCCCTTTTTTTTTTGCCTCTTCTTTTTTTTTTCCACGACCCATTTTTTTTACGGGCCTTCTTTTTTTTTGGCCTCTTTTTTTTGTATGACCCCTTTTTTTTAACGGCCTCTTTTTTTTGAACTATGGCAGCACAAAATAAAGAATGAAATATACCAAAAATAAGAAATAAACCAATGAATGAAGAATTTTGGTCAAAATGATGAATCGAGATTGAAATTAGAGTTTTAAAACAGAAACAAGAACAAAGAGAAAGAAAATAAAATAAGAATAATTCGATGGAAAGAAAACCTGAACCTGGCTCTGATACCAACTGATGTGAGCCCGTTGGGTGTAGAAACCTTAGAACCCACGAACAAATTAATTTTAGCCCAAAAATCGTCACAATGAATTTATTTGAACCGGTGGAATTAAAAACCTCAACTCTTACCCTAAATGAGGAAGAACCTAAGGTATATGATCTTAGACCCGTTTCTCACTAGAACAAGAACTTTGGTATAAAGATGGAATGAATGACGCCACAACCTAGGTGGTTCAAAACCTAGATTGATAAGTCAAAGAACTAAATAAGACTCTTATCTTGAATAAGTTCAAAAGTTCTCAAAAGAACAAGACGTGTGAAGAAATCTCAGAATTTTGTTAATTCTCTCAAAAGTTGAATTTTACACAATGTATAATGGTCTATTTATAGGTTAAAAGTAAAGACTAAATTGGCAACTAAAATTTAGTAACTCCTTAAATAATCAAAATTAGGAAATTAAACTACAAAGAAAAATTAGAAAACTAAATAAACCAAACTATTTTGATCAAGTATTGCTGCTATTTTTCTTTATTTTCGTCATTCCTTGGTTTTGGATCCTTTATTCTTCCAATTGGGATTGTATAAACATAATTAAGTCCCTTTTTAGTTTTTCATTCATTTAGATCCCAATTTGTTGTTGTAAAACCTTCTGAATTAAATTATTAAGTATTTCTTTGAACCCTTTAATTCGAACCTTTGTCATCAACCCAACTGGAATTTGAATTGAATCTTGTAAATTTATTGCAACCTTGATGATCACATCACGTTCGGTTAGTGGGATGATTAAGACCCTATCGCTCGGTAGATCTGAACGACTGAATCCCCTTGGTAGACTGATCTAAGCGCCTATACCCTTTGATAAATTATCATGATGATTATTAGATACTGATTGATAGATATTTTTTGTGTGCCTCTCAAGTATTGACTATTTTTATAAGGCCCTAGGCCATGTCGTGTCACCCTAAAAATTATATACTCTTTTACCTTTCCTTCAAAATTTTGATTCCGCCAATTTCCTTAATCGGAAATGCGCGAAGATGTGCGTAGTGGAAAGGCGTCTGTGGGTAAATTGGGAGAGATTTGGGTGGGCATGACGCGAGAAAGATGATGCCATGGTTGCAAAAGTTGATGAGACTTGACATTATTTCTGTGGGTACCCCTAGCCCAACGTATCACCCACCATCGGTTTCATGGTTTCGTATCCTTACCAAATTCCAACCATACTCTCTTACCAAAATCATTATCACACCTTTTCAATTTGAATGGGCATCGCCTCCAACTACGCTACCAACTTCATCTGTACTACTACAGAACAATTTGAATATCCCCTTTTCTTGTTGACTCGTCCGCATCCAAATCCTCGAAAACCTAGTCTTTAGTTGTTGTTGTAGTTGGCTTTGGACGGCTGAGATTGTGAGGTTGATTGGTTGTGAGTGTGATGGACAGCGGGAATGAGTGAGAAATTGTCAGGAGTAAGAGAGATGTTTGGGAGAGAATTTGAGACGAGAGAGAGAGAGAGATGGGTTTACAGTTCCCAGAGGAAGAATCCTGCGATAATAATTTTTTTTCTCTTGATTTTATAATTTAGATTCAATTTTTGTTATAATAAAAAAAAAAAAAAAGAAATTGGGTTTACAAAGATTGTGTCCATTTGAACGGGAGTGTGTGTGTGTGTGGAGATTGCGAAGTGAAATTTTGTGGGGGAGAGAAGCTATGGCTTTTGGGCAGCTAAGATTCAGCGTGAAGAATCAACGTTTCATTAGTGAAAAAAATATTAAAATTTTAATGGTGATAAAAAATAATATTAATATAGTTTTTTAATTTGATAATAGTTCAATTTATATTAATTAAAATAAAATTTTAAATATAAAAAAGTGGATCAAATCGATAGGACAATAAAACTGTGAAGAGAGGGCAAAAATTGCAAGGGATAAGAAAGCCCATCCAAACTTTGACACGTGTTGTTTCGGGGACTTGTAGGGTAGGCTGCACTCCGTTCCTTACATGATTTATCTCAACCAGGCTTTGTCAGTATGCTATGCTTTGCTATGAAAAATAAAAAATAAAAGTGAAAATAATAGAAATTAATTCCAGAAGATTTACGAGAATATTCTACAATTTTTTAGTACTTTAAAAAGGTAGTGTTGTCGAGTTTGCTCTATAATTCATACTAATTAAACAAAATGAATATAAGTATGTATTTATGTCTATAGAATTTATGATCTTATTTATTATTTATGAAATGAAATGAATTTATATATGAAGTTTGGATCTATTTATTTAAGCAGACCCATTTAAAATTCAACTTAATATATTCAACTAATGAAGTAAAATAAATCAAGATTAAATATTTATTTACAAAATGAAGTCGACTGGGGTTTGCTATAAACCCTTTGGACAACTGTTATCAAAATAAATAAATAAATAAATAAATAAATCCTTCGGACCACATTTGCGTGCGCGGTGCTAAATGCCCTTGAGTTGGCTACTCTTTTGCTCACTTGGATCTCGTCGGGTTTTAGCTACTCTCACTTGGATTAACCCAAGCTGTGGATTATTTGGGCCTGGCCTGTGGTATCAAGGCACTTCAACACGGCAGGGCGCCCTGCGCCCCATTGATGGAGGGCCCTTGTCTCAAATCATCATTTTTCACTTTAGTGGGTGCGCCTGGCCCATGCAATAGTGCAGCGCAAGGGCGCTGCGCAAAGGCCCCTGTAGCAAGCTAGGCCTTCCCCCTTTTTCTAATTAAAAAATAATAATAATAATATTATGTGGGCTAATAGCCTAAGTATCAAATATTAAGCTGATAACAACGGAAAGATTTTAGCGAAAAAGGCCGAGAGTAACAAAATTTCCCTCTCATCAAATTTCAATCCTACAAATTTAAGGGAAAATCCCAAATTTCTTATGGCGTTGACTGACAAGGTTTTTGGACTTGCGCCGTCTTTATCCCTCGGGCCTTAACAAGGGCCATTCTTCATAATAACTTGTCTATATTTTCATGGCTATAATTCTATTTTTTCCTGAACTTTTTTTTTTTTTTTTTTTCCCAACAAGACAAAATGAAGATCAAAGACCATCGTAGAGAAAGTCCAAATCAAATTGCATTACAGCAGAAGCCCCCCGTCCTTTTTTTTTTTTTGTTTTTTAAAAATCTAGGAAGCTTCTACCATTCAACAGAAAATACCTCCCATAATTTTTTTTTATTATTCCGAAAATGCTTAATTATGGGCATTAAACATACTTATTGCCTCCTTGGAACATGTTAATAATCAATGAGATATGGGAATTAAATTCAAATTGTTGGATAAAATGTGAGGATCACTAGAAATTTCCACAAATCCAAAACGAGAAGACAGGGTTACAGCTTAAAGTGTTGAAAGTATTAACTACTGTTGGGTTGTAAAGAAGGAGAAAAAAAAAATAAAATAAGAGCAGTCACGCACATGCAATTTCCCCGTGGGTTTGTCAACAATCACGGACAGCACACGAAGGCTCCATCCTCCACAAATTCTCAAAATTTGGGAAAACCCCTTTCACGCCCTTCAACAAATTTAGTTGTTTCACATTTATTTGCATTGTTCCCCCAACAAAAATGTTCTTTCTACGTGGAAGACCCGACCCCAAAAAATCTCTTCTTTAAATATTTTTTCTGAGATTTAATGTTTAAAATTTTATGAATATGTATATTTCAGTGATTTTTCTGATTCTTATGTAACAAAAAAATACTCTTTCTACTATAATACCAACTTAATTATTCTTTATCCGTAAATCACAAATTAGAAAGAAAAATATTAATTAAGGCATGAGATTGATGTAACAATCTTGGAGTTAAATATGACATAAAAAGAAAAATATTATATTATGATTTCTTAATATTTTTACAGAATTATGATAATATTTTGACTCATAAAACAAAATATTTTGACAGAATTATGATAACAATAATTTTACTCATAGAACAATAATTTTACTCATATAACAAAAATTATAATTCAGACAGCATATTTTATAACGGATAGAGTTTTTTATGATAGTCAAGAGGAGGTAACAAACATCAGTTGCTCTCGTCACTTTTTTTTTTTTAAATATTAGCTTAAAATTTATAAATTATTTTTTTATAGTTTGTACCATTTAAGCAGATTAATTTGAATTATTATGATAGTAGAGGAGGTAGCAACCATCGGTTGCTCTAAAATCCGTAGTTAAATTCGTGCTTTTCTTGTAGTGTAAGATTTGAAATTTCTAAAGAGGGAAAGTAATAAATTACATTATAGCAACTAAAGATCAAATCAAGTTATATGTTCTGAATCACAAGTAAGTTTTAATTATTTTTGATATCCTTGTTGATGAGTATATTGAGAGAATACTGAAAAAAGTTTATACAATTCTTCAAATAAATACTTGTAATTTATAAATTACTATCCAAATTCAATAAATGTATTTAATGACACCATTACTAAGAAAGCTAATACCAAAGTACCTAAAACAAGAATACGTTTTTGGTCGCACCCGTCACCAGCAAAATGACAACTCCTCACTCAACCCATTTTCCCCTCCTCTCCCTTTTCCCTTTCTGTTCTTTTTGTTTACAACTCTTCCACTTCTTTCCTTCTGTATTTAAATTTGTCATCCATCTGTCACCACTAAAACCCTCCACCCACACATTAAAGTGTTACTCTTTCTTCAATTAACAACACTCTCCTTCTATATATATATATAGAGAGAGAGAGAGAGAGGGAGGGAGGGAGTTATTTCTCTCTCTAGTCCCATAAACTTTTTCCTATTAGAAAATGGGGGTTAGTTTATTTGTTTTAGTTCTGACGCTGTTGGCTTTTGTTAATGCTGAAGACCCATATAGATTCTTCACCTGGAATGTCACTTATGGTACCATCTCCCCTCTTGGTGTTCCTCAGCAGGTTCTGATCTCTCTCTCTCTCTCTCTCTTTGTGATCATTTTAAAATGAGGTGGTTTAAATTGTTGCAGGGAATTCTTATTAATGGGCAATTTCCAGGCCCCGATATCTACTGTGTCACCAACGACAATCTCATCATCAATGTCTTCAACAACTTGCCAGAGCCTTTTCTCATTGCATGGTAAGACCTCCCTCATGAATTTTTCCGGCAACTATTTTGATCTTTAACTAAATTTTGAAACCAACGTGTAAAAGTAAGGTGCTTTATTTTGTAACGTTGTGGTCTTTTTATAGTTTATATTATATGGCATGCTAATGTGCTGTTTAACCAATAAGGTTATAAAGGCCAATCCTGGAGTTTTGGCCTTGGCATGTGTCTTGTAGGTGTCCAACCTCATTCACGTGGTCTGTTTCAATCTCATTCCACAAAGAGAGAAATAGTTCTTTGTCGTGAAATATTTTCTCGAAAAATTTTGCAATTCGTGAACAAGATAAGGTAAATTGAGAAATTCCAAATATTTGAGAATCAAATTACTAGGAATGTAATTCTGTTATCCAGGAATGGAATTCAGCAGAGGAAAAATTCATTTGAAGATGGTGTGTATGGAACAACATGTCCAATTCCTCCGGGAAAGAACTTCACTTACATTCTACATGTGAAAGACCAAATTGGAAGCTTTTTCTACTTCCCATCTCTTGCATTCCACAAGGCAGCTGGTGGATTTGGAGGAATTAGAATTCTCAGCAGGCCTCTAATTCCTGTTCCATTCGCAAACCCCGATGGCGATTTCACTGTTCTTATTGGCGATTGGTACAAAAAAGGACCATAAGGTAATATTCTCTGCTCTTCATTGTCCAATTTTTTAAATTTGGAAATTTGTAAACTAAAAATAGTTTCTATTAAAACTAAATGCAATATCAACGATGAAAGTCCGTGCATTATGTCATGCTTTTTGCTAATGTAAGTCATGATGTGACAGAAATTAAGGACCATTCTAGATGGGGGTCAGATGCTTCAACCCCCGGACGGAATACTGATCAATGGCAAAGGACCAAATGGTGCGCATTTCACAGTTGAGAAAGGTGAATTTACAAATCCCTACTGGGATTCAGTTCATGCTAAATTATTTATGGTTTACTAAAGGTGATTGGTTGTCATTTTTGTTGTGTTGCAGGAAAGACTTACAGGTTTAGGATATCAAATGTTGGCCTACAAAACACTCTCAACTTCAGAATTCAAGGCCACAATATGAAGCTCGTTGAAGTTGAAGGAACACACACAATGCAAGTAGAGTTCTCATCACTCGATGTCCATGTTGGACAGTCCTATTCTGTTCTAGTCACGGCGGATCAAGCTGATCAAGACTACTACATTGTTGTCTCGACCCGTTTCACAAAGGAAGTGCACACGACCACCGGGACACTTCACTATAGCGACTCCAAACGCTCTGTTTCTGGCCCACCTCCCAATGGACCAACTATCGAAATTGGTTGGTCTCTTAACCAGGCTCGTGCCATCAGGTAAGCATAGATTTGAATTCAAGATCTCCTGCTATAACATATTTGAAATAACAAAATTTTCAATTATTTTTCCTCCTTTTTGGTGAATATTAGGACTAATTTGACCGCTAGTGGACCAAGACCGAACCCTCAAGGATCATACCATTATGGTCAGATCAAGGTCACTAGGACAATCGTGCTTGCAAATTCAGCAGGGCTGATTGGCGGCAAGCAGAGATATGCAGTGAATCGGGTGTCATTTGTTCCAGCTGACACACCTCTTAAGCTTGCAGATTACTTCAACATTTCAGGGGTTTTTCGGGTTGGAAGCATTGCAGATTACCCTCCTAAGAAGCAAATGTATCTTGACACATCTGTCATGGGTGCGGACTATAGAGCATTTACTGAAATTGTGTTTCAAAATTATGAGGGGGTTGTCCAAAGTTGGCATCTCAATGGTTATTCTTTCTTCGTTGTAGGGTAAGTCCATGCAAGAACATTTTACTTTCATAATAGGCCCGAGAACATTACTAGGAACTGATGGATGGACCATTGACTCATTTGTTTTTCAATTGCAGATTGGATGGAGGAGTATGGACCCCTGCAAATCGAAAACAGTACAATCTTAATGATGCAATTCCACGCTGCACTACTCAGGTATGGGACTCCTCTGAACATTGATCTTTAATGTCGAATGTACAAATGTGAGCATTGAGAGCTCATGGTTTATGTTGCAGGTATATCCTAGGTCATGGACCGCTGTATATGTAGCACTTGATAATGTGGGAATGTGGAACTTGAGAAGTGAATATTGGGCAAGGCAATACCTGGGACAACAAATTTACCTCCGGGTTTATACAACTTCCAAGTCGTACAGGGATGAGTATCCCATTCCAAAGAACGTGCTTCGCTGTGGTCGAGCTGCATAAGCCAACTCTGAAATGAAACAACAATTTGGCAAACGTCTCATTGTCCCTCATTTGATTTATGTACTGTCACATATCTTTGGATCTTTAATAAAAGCACAAATTTGATATACTGTATATCTGTGCAGAAAATTGTTTTGTGGGTCTGTCCAACATAGTCCCACTTTTCTTTGTGAACAATCAATTAAAACACAACTTCTCGTTGAAACCCCCATATGTATTTAAGAATGAAACATCAACTTCCAAGAAAATGATCAGATTGTTTTTAATTGTTGATTTTATGTTATCTGAAATACAAGAAAATAAATTAAAAATGATGCAAGGCTCTTTGTATTAATATTTCAAGAAGATATTCGCAATGAGAAGATTATCCCCGGAAAGAAAGAGAGTTTGCTTTGAGTGAGATATTCTCCTCATTTAGTGCAATAAAAATCAAGAGATGTTCTTACTTATTTTCATACAAGAGATCCCCATTTATAGAAGAAGGAAAGAGGTGACAAACAGGAGAAAACAAGGGATAGTAATGTTGGGAAAAATAATTTGATGTAAAATCACGTCAAATATCGTGTTAAATCATCGAAATTAAAAACTTAATTATAAAAGTTAAAAAATTTAGATCAAATAGAAATATACTTGATTTTATAACCGAAAATTGAATAAAATGAAATCATAATCTGGGGAGAGTACTAAGTTTGGCCTTTGTCTAGACAGAAACTTAGTTACAGTTTTTCAGATCAAATGTATCCTCTCAGAATCTCTCTATATATAATGGGGGTATTAAAAAATTAGAGTTATAAATTGACTCAAGAACCATAACCCTATTTATAATTATAGGGATAATTTTACTTCCAAATTCATAACAAAAATTGATCATTTATTTTATTCCAATTATCTTACAAAATTCATATAAATTTAGGTAACTTTTTAACTATTCTTAAATCACCTTTCGATATTCTCTATTTAATCCATCATAAATAATAAATATCCATTAATATCTACATATTTATTTATTTCCATATTCTATAAGATATTTAAATTCAAAATACCAAATTTTCAAATATAGCAAATCAATTTCATATGATTTTACCTTAAATAACAGAATACCTTACATAATTATTTACATATAAACCCAACGTTAGATCAATAATTCAATAATCTCTCACTTGGACTATATGTGAAATTTTATAATTATGTAATTGCGATATAACCGAATGAACTCAACTTTTCTGTCAGTACTAAAATGTATCCGCAACCAATTTCTTCCATCAATTACATTAACTTAGTATCAAGACGATTTTTGTTACATTTTTTTTCATAAATCAACTCTCAATGGTCACATAAATTGAGATAACCAAATGATATGGATCATGATATGGATGCATAATATGAAAATATCATGCAATATGATCTTTAACATATCTATTTCTAATTAATCTTCTTTAATGAGATCAACCATACTTAATATCAGAATGTGATTTGAAACTAAAATTTTATTTCCACGAAAAATAATCTCAAATATTTTGAACTGAAATAATAAAAAATATCTATATTAGATCAGTATCTAAAATCACAAACTCCCACTGAAATTGAATATTCTAAAATGATATGAAACCTATACGAGTAGTGTGCAAATGAACCTTTTAGGTGGCGGTTCCTTAATAAACGGATCCATAATTATGAAATTCGTACCAATATACTCTATAGACAACTGTTCAATCTGAACAATTTCTTTAAATAGAATATAAGACTATCAAACTACTGTAACACAATAATTTAAGTGGTCTATCGATATCATACACTATTTGTAATTCCGTGACAAATTTTCATAGTCATATTCCATAATTAAATATTTCATAACACACTATGAATTCCGCCGCCATGATAGAAGAGGCTATAAGAGACTATTTAACACTCTGATAGAGCATAAATTGGTATAATATTTATGATTAATTTTATTCCATTTATGAATGAATATTACACTAATTATTGTATTTTATGATGATTGATATACTAGAGATAATGTAGAAAACTTATGAAAAAAAGGAAGGAAAAGTGAGAATATATTTAAAAGTATGAAAAATTTATAAATATATTAAATTTGTTTCTAAATATTTGGGAATAAAAATAATGAAAATTTTAACCCTTATAATTTTTTATTTAGTAGTTATCTAAAATTTAAAAGAATTTTCTATTGAGAAATTAGATTAACTCATCCTATAAATATATATATATATATATATATATATATATATATATGAGTTTTACAAGGAGAGAGAAAGGAGCCTGAAAGGGGCAGCCACCCCCTATTCCAGCAGCGGTTCACATCCAGTACTGCCACCGTTATTCCTGTAGACTTATTTGTCTTGGCAGCAATCACTTTTCTTGATAGAGATATTATTTTCTTCTTGTAGACACTTTTTTTCACAGCAGCCACGCCATTTCTTTTGAGCATGTTTTTAATACAAGCAGAATTTTTATTCGTTTTCTTTCCCCATGTTTTCTTTCTAGATTAATTTTTTAGTCGAAGGTTATTAAAACTTTATTTTTTAATAATTATAAACTTTAATTTAATTTATTAAATCAATATATCATAAGTATTTATTTAATTCATGTAATTCATGAATCATGATTTTTTAAAATTTGTTAAATAATAATCAATATTTAATAGATTTAGAATAATTTATAACTAATTAAAATGATAAATCCGTAATTATTTGTTTGTTTTAATAAAGTGATGAATGACATTAATATCATAAAATTAAATAATCTAATTTAAATGAACTTCTAGTATGTTTGTTAATTAGAATTGGATCTCTCTAGATTTTAATGCTGTTAAGACTTTTAATTCTAAAAATTTCTCTAGGGTTGACTATCAATTAGGAAAATAGTTAACGACATTATCTTAATTATTGACGAAATAAGGAGAGATTGGTCATTGGGCGTTTGTCGACGACTATAATCAATTTATTTATGGGTATTGAAATCTTTAAATAGATCGATGATCAATCACATGAAATCGAGGAGATATAATTCCTTTGGTTAAAAATTAATTTTCCCATTGAATTTTGTTCTTTTGAGTTATTTAGTTATTTTCCTTTATTTGATTTTTTCTTTTATTAGCTTAGTTTGTTAGTTTAGTTAATTTTTCAAATCACCCTCATATATTTTTTTTTTTAAAAAGTAAATCCACCATTTCCTGAAAAGATGATTTTACTCACTCTATACTAATATTTAGTGAAGTAAATTAATTTATTTTTGATTATTTGACGACACACTATACTAACATTGACCTGATGACCATAACTCTATTTGTAATTGTAAAGATGACTTTACTTCCAAATTCATAACAAAATTTGTGTGTTTAGTTTATTCCAGTTAATTTATCAAATTCATATAAATTTAGATAATTTTTTAATTATCCTTAAGTCCAATTTTGGTATTCTTTATTTAACTCATCATAAATAGTAAATATCTATTGATATTTATATTTCATATCTTATGATATATTTAAATTCAAAATACCAAATTTGTGAATTTAGTCGATCATTTTTATATGAGTTTATCTTAAATAATAGTTTATATTATATAATTATTTATATATAAACTCAATATTGAATTAATGATTTACTTGACAGCCTTTCTCCCTACGGCTAGAAAATACTAGCCGTTCGTGCCTCCAGCAGCAAGGACTTTTCCTAACCGTTTGGGGGCCTCTTAACAGGCCCTTGAGTGGGCTGAAATATGCCCAATGTGCTGGGCTTTAAAGCTCTTAGATGATGGACTAAAACTTGTCTTGGGAAATGCTTGAGAATTGGGTTTAAATAATTGTTATTTCCAGTACTCCTCCTTAAGTTTTTTTTTTTTTTTTTTATTTGGTTACACAAAAATTTAAACCCTGATTCACAGGATTGAGGGTTGTAACTATTAAACTATTCCCTTGGTGACCTCTCTCTCAAGTTTGGAAAATAAAGGACTATAGAGTTAAACTTGCTGAAGATTTTTAAACATCTTTGGCTATTTTATGGTTTTAAAGTGATGAACTTTTTGTTGTACGAGGGAAGGAGAGAGAGTCCATAAGATTTTGTGACCTTATTTTTTATTGGTTGAGTGATTGCACTTGTTGTAATAAATTCTATTGTCCTCCTATTTTGATAGTAACCACAACCTAGTCGATTTTCTGAGAGATGGTAGAGATAGTGGAGATTCCCTAACTTCCTCTTGGGTTTCCAGTGGAGGTGAGTCATCTAAAGGTTGATCTTCCCCTTGCGTTGTTCCTTCCTCCTTATTTAATTGTTGTGGAGGATTGGTTGTCACTTATGAAAGATAGTAGAAGACTTACGAAGGATTGTTCTCTTATTGTGGTGACTCTTTTACATCCGTTTCTATAAAATAAAATTTGTTTTCTACAAATATCACATTTTTAAACATGTATATGCAGTCAATTTTCGGATCAAAACATATATATCCCTCTTGGAATGATCCACTACCTAAAAATATAAATTTTTTATCCTTTTTATCTAATTTATCCCTTAGTTGACTAGGAACATATATATAACATATACAATCAAATGCTTTTAGATATTTAAGTCTTGGTTTGGTTTTTGTTAGCAACTCCAATGGAGATTTCCATTGAATACTAATTACATCACTCATATTTCTTAGGTATTTTTGCTTGGAACATTATTGTCTTGCAATTTCTAGGATATGTCGATTTTTTTTCTCAATTATATCTTTTTGTTGTGAGGTATATAGGCATGATATTTTTAAAAGTATTGCTCATATATTCCCCCCATTATCCATCTTAAACATTTTTCTCTTTGGATTGAATTGTTTAGAAATATATTTTTGAAAATTTTGAAAAGTTTCAAATGCAAGTGCCTTAGATTTAAGTATATAAACCCATGTGATCTAATTTTATGGTTAATGAATGATATAAAGTATTTAAACCCTCTTCTAGATTCTATAGGGGTTGTCCATATATCAGAGTACACTAGTTCAAAGAGCTCTTTGTATTGGTTTTAGACATGGGATAGTACGCCCTTGTTTGTTTTTCATATATACATGTTTCACAATATCTATTCTCATAATTTTTATTTAAAAAATTTTTTTTTTAAACTTTTACTATAAAAATGACCTAATCTAGTATGTCACAATTTATATCAATTTTTTTTTTTTTTTTGTATAAAGCATGATCATTTGAAGAGCAAGAGTAAAGACAAATACCTTGATCGGGAATTATGCCTTCCAAATTTTTGTGCAGCATTATGACCATGTCCAAGGCAACATTATGGGCTTGATGATCATTGGGATTGCTGAGTATCTTGTTGTGTCCCATGGTTAGCTCTTTAACTCCTTCCAAAAATGCCTTGCTTTTGAGTTGCTTAAGTTGCTTAACCAAGTTTTCGAGGAAGCTAGAGCTTTTAATGTTGATAAGGGTATTTGGCATTATTTATAAACTGATCAAACTATCTTATAAGTTAAAATTAAAATTCTAATCGTTTGTTAATTAAAATTTATAAAAGTGCTTATAAGTCCAAAAAGTGCTTATAAGTTAAAAAAAATAATAAACTACTCCTACCACATTTTTCATTTTGGTACTTTTAAGTACAAATAAAATAAACTATTTTGACAAATAAAAATACATTTTTACTCTTTATATTTTAACAAAAATTATAATTATGTCACAGACTTTATATTCTTATCTAGTAATAGGGTTTCATTAATTTTAAGAAATTTTATTATGTCAACTTACATATTTTTCTGTAATGCATATCTCTCTCCATCCTAAAATTTTTAGCTCCGGCTTTTATAATATATTTATGATTATGGATTCTATTGTAAACCATGTTAATTTAAATTATATATTTTTATTTGTAAAAATAAATCTAAAAATTATTTACTTCATTTATCTGTTTTTAACTGAATTATTTTAATTTTTTTCCTGTCATTTAAATTGTAATACTGTTCACTTTTAAAATATGTATTCTATAGTTATGTAAAAGCATCTTATGCACACGATAGTCTTTTGTCTATTTTATATAGTTTATAAATACTTATTTTTCCAAACAGTTAACTACTTTTAAATAATGTTTATTCAAACAGATAACAATTTATTTTTTAAAAAAGGTAAAATGAGATTATAAGTTAAAAAACTGCAATTTTTTTTTAAGCAATCCCAAACGGCCTCGATGTCATTTTTTATTGCTTTAAGGAAGATTGTTCCCTCTTTGAAACATACTTGCCTTTAAGACGAGAATGAAAGCTCCAACACCAGTTCTTAGAGTGGCCTGCCTTCTTATAATGTGAACATCTCCTTTTGGCTCTTTGATTCGTTCTTATAAAAGATAGATTAATCGAAACTTGCTCTGATAAAATGTTGATTTTACGATATCCGAAATACAAGAAAATAAAATAGAAATGAGACAAGATTCTTTGTATTGATATTTCAAGAAGACAATGGGAAGATTATCCCTCGAAAGAAAGAGAGTTTACTTTAAGTGAGATGATTTTCTCATTTAGTGCTATAAATACAAGAGACGTTCTTACTTATTTTCATACAAGAGCTCCCTATTCATTGAAGAGGGAGAGAGGTGACAAATGGGAGAAAAACAAGGAACAGGAAAGCTTGACAACCTTCCTCCCAACGGCTACTAGCCGTTGGAGCCTCCCAGCAGCTAGGACTTTTCCTTGGCTGTTTGGGAGCCTCTTAACAGGCCCTTGAATGGGTTGAAATGTGTCCAATATGCTGGGCTTTAAAGCTCTTAAATGATAGATTAAAACTTGTATTGAGAAATGCTTGAGAATTGGGTTTAAATGATTGTTATTTCCAACATTAATGAGGAAGATTTACAGGATATATTATATGCAGGAAGACCAAGTCCACCAAGTCAACATCAATGGTTGATAGCAACAATGATCCTTGTTGCTAGCTATTCATCTTTGTGCCGGGCATTTTTCCCTTTTACCCTTTTTGTACTCAAATGAAAACCACATTAAACACTTTGAACTCTTCCAATTTTCGGAAATATGAACGCGAGAAAAGTTTCAAGCTTGCCAACAGAGGCCTATAGGTTTCTGCATTTGTCGACTTGTACATGGTTTGAAAGCTTTAGAGAGCACAAGGAAAGGGGAGGGGGGAAGAGTTTAATATGACGAAGAAGTGTTTTATTTCACCTCTTCTAATAAGCCTCTCTTTCGCATTTTTTGTACCGACTTTGGTGGAGGTAGAAGCTGAAGTTGCACCAGTTTTCATACAAGCATCGTAGGATTAATGTCAATGCTACTTTTCATAGCCAAGCAAATAGCAGTAGTAGTTAGAGAAGCTTGATGTGGACGTGCTGGATGTTGGAGCTTTCACATCGTTGTTGTTTGAATGAAAGCTTCGAGGAACAGAAAATACTAGTTTTTTGATAGCCTTTATCTGATAGGGAAATACCGTCCCCCACACAATTTTTCATTCATAAGGCAAATTTCCGATATGCTAGATAGTAATTAAAACGACGACGTCTTGGAATATCCAATTTTCTTTAAACACCTAAATCCTAATATGTTCATTTTAATGAGAATCCCCTCAATTCGGTTCAATTCCCAAAAATTTCAATCTCAAATCCCAGAATTTGAATGCAAAGTTTTTAGGTCTTTTATTCTGCATTTGAATGCACTAGACCTTGTTTATTCTTTTCTCCAGTTGTATTTATATGGGGAAATAGCAAAGCGAAAAATGCAAAATTCAAATCAGAAATTACAGTTGAAACCCCAATATTGAATGAAATCCATTAATCACTCAACTTAGACATATTTACATTTCAAATCGCAAGAAAGAAAAGGAAAAAAAAAATTAGGGCAAATGAGATTATAGCTATTGGAGTTGTTCAATTGAAGTCACTCTTTATTTAAACCACACAATACCCATTTGCAGAAACTTCATTTTGGACAAGAATTCGATCCCGAAATCCATAAATTCCCTCGATTCATGTTGTATCTGGTAGAGAGAGAAAGAGCTATGTCGTTCCATCAGAATCTGTGTTATTTTCGGATCTTGAACACCAGGATTCGCATTTTGAATTGACACCATCAAGGAACTCGTCTCTCTCCCTTTGCATCTTTAGCCAGAAGTCTGGCTCTTCGAATAACTTCAGTATCTGCCACATCAAATAAACCCTAATTTGGATCATTTGTGCCACATAGAATCTCTGGTAACATTAAGAAAATATCGAAAATGTGAAAGCATACGCGAAGATCAAATTTACTTTTAAAGGGTGAAGACGTTAGTCAGTACCTTTTAATGTGACCAGCAAACCATCCGGTATATACATGCAATAGCCCCACAACCATATACACGGGGCAAGATCCTAGATTCTCACCGTATGCACAAGGAATTTCTATAATTTTTATGGGTATTAATATTAATAAGATTTATAATAGTGAAGATTATTTTTTGTCTTGTGAAATAAGACAGCTACGTTGCATGGCAACGGAAGCAGAAAAATAAAAACGGATGCGAAACAATACGATGAATGACATTTTGTGAAAATATAAAAATAAAAACGTAGATAAATATATAAATATAAAAAAATATAAGAATTTTTATATAAATATTAATTAATTTATAAAAATAATATAATAATCATATTTTATAATAAAAATAACAAATAATTAAATATATATTTATTAATCATAAAATAAATAATATAAAAAATAAAAATTATGATTAATAAATAAATAATTTATTAAATATAGAAAAATATGTAAATATAGAAAATATGAAGGTTTTTATGTAAATATTAATTAATTTAACGTGTTGAAATATTTTGAAGGCGTTTCGAATATTTTGAAAACGTTTCGAAAATCAGAAACGTCGAGGATATTTTGTACACGATAGTGAGATAGTATAATAACAATAACTGTTAGATAATGATCCAATGGTAACAAACCCTGTAGGGATTATAAAAACTTCCTCAGGGCTGGCCCATAAATGGATAAAGAACCTTTCACATTGGGCATTTGCATAGGGAGAGGTGCACTACAACTGCTGGAGCAATAAATCGTTTGCAGACATATCAATGTTAAGGGTGAAAAGATCCACTTATAAACCGCCTGAAGATTTATGCAGCAATGATGTTTTCATGTCTGGTTGTAGGGAATTTTATATTTTGTCGACGCTCGGTTACATTACCTTGCAAAGTTTGTAGGGTGAGAGAACTTGAATTCAAGATTTAAAGTGAATTAACCTCTTTTTTCTCCTTTTTTTTTTTTCATTTTAATTCTTACCAACAAAAATATTGACAATGGCCAAAACCTCTAGTTGAAAGGAAAGGGAACGTACAGTCTTCATTGTAGGTCTCCTTGAAGACGAGTGCATGAGGCAAAGTCGGGCTGCTATCATCATTCTTTTCATCTCTTCCTTGTTGTAGTCCCCCTGGAGGCTGGGGTCAATTAGCCGTTCACACAGGCCACGGTTAAGTAAGGACCTTGCCTGCAAGTCAAATGGCCTCGATACTAAGGACATTGATGCCATTCTCTCAACAACTTAGATTGAAGAATAAAGTTCTTCTCATACCCATAGTACCAAGCTTTCATGGTTAGACATCTGACTTGTTTGAATAGCCTCCTTTCCTGTGATAAGTTCCAGCAGCAAAACCCCATAGGAGTATACATCTATTTTTTCATCGACCTTTCCATACATCATATATTCTGGAGCCAGGTATCCAAAGGTTCCGACAACATGCAATGGCATTGTATTTGGTGAAGGTTGCTGAGAGTTTTGATGTTTAATTGCTGCTCCAAAATCTGATAGCTGAAAGGTAAACATCAAAACAGAAAACCTCTGTGCTTAGCTCACCTATTCATCTGTATCAAGCAACAAGTTCTCAGTCAAAGCCGGCCAGAAACAGATTCCATCCTATGATTAATTCTGATCACGTATGTCCATGTTAGTTTAGTCCTAGAATCATTAAGATGAAACATAGGGAACAAAACCTTGAATTTCTTACAATAGGCTGCCCACATATTTCTTTATTGGTAAAGTGTAAATTGGAAACAACAGAGCACGGAACAACAAAAAATCGGACTTACTTGAGGTTCACAATCTTCAGTGAGGAGTATATTAGAGGATTTCACATCCCTGTGAATTATTGGGGGGATGCTAGAGTGGAGGTACTCCAATGCCCTCCCAACACCTATCGCAACCTTTATCCGCTCTCTCCACTGAAGTTGTTTCAGTTTCCTCTTTAGGCTTTCATTAAGTAGATCACAAACAACCGCATGCATCTCTGTACAGTAGCAATACCCGACAAGCGAAACTATATTCTCGTGCTTCAAACTTCCCAACATCTCTACTTCTTGAAGAAGATCCTCTGCTGCCCAACGCGAGGCCTTAAGGACTTTCACTGCCGCAGGCCTACCATTATCTAGGCTTGCTCGGTAGACCATACTGTTCCCACCTTCTCCAATCACCATCTTGGGACTGAAATTTTTGGTTGCAGAAATCAGCTCTTCTAGTGTAAATCTTCTGCTGCTTCCTTTGGCTTCTAAGATTGATCGAACAGCTTCTTTGTTGTAAACTCCGAGAAATGCGACATTTTCTTGACGCTACCAGGTAGAGTACTTTTAGTTTGTCGTGTTGATGAAGATGTTGGGGAAGATGGCATGGTGAGTGCCTTCTTGAAATGATGGCTGGTTTCAACTGAGGACATATTTAGAAGTTTCTTCAACTGACGATCTGAATCTGAAGATGGCATGGTCAACGATTTCTGTAATTGATAATTTGCTTCGGAATGTTCAAAGGAATTGTATTTCAATGGAGATGACAGATTTTTTTGGAGAATTTCAATTGCAGTTCCTTGCTGGGAGGTCCCTTGTCTCTGAATTAAAATCCTTCCTCCTTTATCCATTATCAGAAGGGAGCATGTGGGAGGCAAATGTTTTAAGCAATTCGTGATAAATGAATCTTGAGGCCTGCAAAAGATTCACACATATAATAGGACTTTTTAAGAGAGAGAGAGCGGGAGATGAGTGTTGTTACCATGGAGTGCTGCATCCAAGGGCAAGTATCGTTGCCAAGTTCACACGTACTTGTTTTGTCAATTCAGAAAGGAATGACTCCCCTATACAGACCTTTACTTGGAAATCGACCTGCAGGTAAGCAATTCAACAAGTAATCCAGATTAGCAATTCTACTAGTTTCTCCTTAAATTTTGGAATGCACTAACCTGCTTGGTCTTGCAGAGATCCTCATGAATGTGAAAGGTGTTGGGATCAAATCCGTCATCCGGCTCTTGAACATGAACAGCGAGCACATTGTCACCTGACCTTGCTACCAATGTGAGCAATCGGAGCAGCATCTCTCTACTGCGGGTATCGGAATTCAGGCCAACGATGATTGTCCTTCTCTTCATTGTTTTGGCCTTCAGAAGTGATAGGATACGGAGCTCGATCCTTGGACTTCTGACCATTGTTAACAAGATTCCTTGTGATTGTCAGGCACCAGCCCATCGCAGTATCCGGGCACAGGTTCAACATTTCCTCAGATTCCTGGCTTTTATCTCCTCTGGAGTGATGCGACAGCCAATTTTGTCTATGGACACCATGAGTTATAGTTTAATTGATGTGTGGTCCCCTCTTCATAAAGTAGAACGGTTAGTGTATGAGTTTGAGCATTTACCAACGGTTGGTTGGTGCTTATAATGATGTCCAACTCCATTGGAAGCAGCCGACACGGTAAAGCTGTGAAGAATAACTACGTCTCCACAGCAAAATCATAGTAGAGATAGGATTCTAATTGCTACTTCACATGTTTCAAATGAATACTTCTCGATATGTTCCATCCTGTAGTTCATGTGCAAGCTTTGAGCTCTTATATTTATTGATTATGCAGTCCTTGTTATTATCATAACTGCTTTTTCATGGCATGTCCGGGTTGAAACGAAGGGTAGCACTCAAAAGGCAAATGGTTGTGTTGAAGGAGAAAAGATAAAGCTTGGTTTAGTTTGTAAATCCATTAGCAGCTTAAAAGCATTAGGACACATTCTACTATGTTTAGTTGATGGTGAGATAGATTTTTGTTCTTGAATTTCAATGATGGCCTCGATGAAATTGGATCCACGTCTCTCTTCCCCCAAATGAAATGGCAGAGTGGTAAGACCATCTCCTCGCTACAGGACACTTCACCAATTGTCCTATTAACAAGTGATGTGGTAAATTTTTGCTCCAGGTTTCAGGTATACCAAAACGATTCGTCCTTGCATGTGTTTTGTGTTTTGCATAGAAGGGAAACTTACCATGCATGGTAATAGCAAAACAATCAATTCTAGGGTCCCAGAATCCAACCCCAGAGACAGGATCTATCAAAATTGATGCAGGCTTCTTGCAGAAGTCAGACTATTTTGTCCCAAAAGGACCCAACTTGAAGTATGACATTTGGATTCTTGATTTGTTGTTGCACGTATAAATGGCATTGGGAGAAATGGAGATGGCTTGTTAAAGACCTTCATCTGCTAAGACATGGTAGGTGAATTGAGGGAGAGAGCGTTGGCTGGCCAACCTTTGTTAACGACCATTAGGTATCTGTTACAGTAGAGCTCCACACCCATACCTCTTCATTTCATGTCAATTGCCACTAGTCAGTGTCAGCTCTTATCCTGATCTGACCTAGCAATAATCATAAGCTGTTTTTTCCGGTTTCAATAACAGAGTAGAAGCCACTTTAAGTAGATCAATCCAATACAAAGTGCAAGCAAAATGCGAGTGAAGATTGAAACCATTTTTTAGTCAAAGGTGATCAAACCACACAATAGAGATTAATTTATTTCTAGTCATGTAACCCTTCGGTACATCCCAGGACATGCATGATTCCATTTCAAGTGTTTACCAACTAAATTATCTAACACTCCCACTCTTTTCATTTGATCCAAAAGTAACTGAACTACACAATTCGGGGGCAGCTCATTCCCAGCAAATGATCGAAGGACCTTTTTGTTACCATCGAATGAGTATTTATCAACAAATTGCAACCCTTCCTTATCAAGTCCCAAAGTGTTAATCATACAATTAGAAGTGGCACTACCCTCAAGTTTTGTTCAATTGGCCAGTCCAGCCATGTGAGATAACCAATGACTTTATTGGAGGCAGATTCAGTCACTAAATGAAAAGAAATCCACATGGACACTTACACCCGGTACCATATTAAACCTTATTTATGAAAGAAAATGAGTGAATGTTACTTGAGTGAGTTCAATATTCTATGATAAATACGAGACTCAGAAGCTGGCACAGCTCACATGGATGTCTAAGAAAATGGTAGACATCTATGATAGTAATTGGTAAAAGTAGACCAGACACATTCAATTGCATAGTGAGAAAAAGCACATGGTCAATTGAATAACAATGGAAGTGTTTTGTTTCACAAGCTCACAATCTTTAGCCGTACATTCAAATACTCGGTAGTAGATTGGCCCTAGAAAGCTCAGCAATGGCCGGCTCTTTCAATTCTCATATCATTTTTATGCTGTTTAATGGCTTCTCAGGTAATCTAGATGAACATAGCAGTACCATGATAAAAATAACATAAACTAGGTCAAGTCCAATATATGGAGGGAGCCAAAGATGCATAGCAGCTTTATTATTTATGTTGATTAAGTTATTTAATATAAGAAGAACTTCTTAAACATAAAACACAGCAAGCTCAACAACCTCATAGACCATAAGTAAAAGCTCTGATGCAGCTGAAAAAGGTAACATCCATTATCCAGGATGGCACCCAGATATGATCTTGCATGTGATTCAGGGAATCAGATCAAACACTCTTACTCTGCAGCAATCTGCAAACACCAATTGAGAATGCTATGAGTATGAGATAAGGAGAAATCAGATTTAATTAGATAAGGTTCATCTAAGAACGAAAATTACTCAAAGGCATGAATATATGTTGAGTTTAAAAAAGTAAAATAAAATAAAATAAAAGAGCTCAATTATGCCCACAGAACTCTCCTGCTCCACTTTCGGTTAGATACTGGCATAACTCCACTGCTACATTCCAAGATAGAGCGATTCCATGCAATTTCAGTTTAAATCATCACCAGGTTGGATTAGCTTAAAGTGCACAAGTTGTGGATTATTCCTCTCAGAGAATTGATATGTAGGACATCAATCCAAAACCTAATAAAGTTGCCACCCAACTCAAACTAAGCACCACTCAAATTAACCTCGGAAGAACCATTCTATTTTAAGAAAATAATTTCAAAGGGTTAAAATATAAGTACAAGAGTATTGTATTGGATATAATAGAAAGAGGGAAGGGAATGTCCCTCTAAGAAGAAAATTCTAGAAGAGATGGTTAATCATGATATGCCAACTTTTAATTTAACTGTAATGTGGCTTTAAATAGGCCTGAATGGAAAAGGATGATTCATATAGCCGCCCTCAACTTATTATAACCAAGTCTTTGTTGTGTTAAGTGTACCCGTTTCCTACATACGCTAATTCATGATTCTGCTCAAGTTACATGACAAAGAGACAAATGATACTAATCCAAGGTTACAAAAGGATCATCATCACCTGAAGAGAGATTGACTTGGGCAACCACTAACCTGATTCAGAGGATTGTCTGGAGATTTCTTCCATAACTTCCATATCATGTCCTTGTATTGGTTATGGGTAAGACCTGGTTTCTCTTCCTTCAGCCTGGGGAGCTCAGCTTCTTCAAAAGCCTAAAAAAAATAAGAAGCGTTAAATAACAGTCATTAGAGAAGTCAGTGTATCGCAAGTAGTTAGTGCTACTAGCAAGAAATAGTACGGACATAATGATAATGCACCATTAAACAAAAATTACAAAGACAAATAGCAGTAACAAGAAAAGGAAAAACAATAAAATAAGATGGCTTATGCTGGCTTTAGAAAGAAACAGAGAAAGAGAGATTATGAATATCTATGTGTGCGTGTGTGTGTTATCTTCTCTATTTTTGCTTTCAAATTTTAATTTTATGTTTTTTTCCTCTCTTCTATATTTGTCTCTCAAACAGCCGACTCCAAAATTTGGGATTAAGTTTCAGGTTGTTAGTGTGTGTGTGTGTGTGTGTGTGTGTGTGTATAACACAGATGAAATCATTGTTGAGTGTCTCCGAGGGGGAAAAGGGTGATCTTTAAGGAAACACTCCAAACCGTGTAGCTTCACAGGTCTCATTAGTTTTTTATTTAATACTTAGCTTTGAGATTGAGCTCGTAAAGAAGAAGAACAATTCAAGAAGTCCAACCGCATGAGAGATAATAACAGCTCCATAAGTGGACCACTTAATGCACAACTCAATTTCTCCTCAAAATTTTCCAAAATAAATTTTTGCAGAACCCTCTAATTGCAATGAAATCAGGGTTTAGAATACACTCCAAACAGCTGAAGCCAATAACCTTTCACCATGTTGCTACAAACAAAATAAATTATTAAACTAAATCAAATACCAATAGCTAGGATGTACTATTACTAATTTTACTATTACAGGTGAGAAACACTCTGCACTTAAGAGATTTTTGCAACTATTGATTAATATTTCAATGCATAATTGCATCATGGAAATCGCAAATATATTATAATTCAAATAGTGCCTACGAAACAAATCAGAATTCCCTTATTAGTTAGCACCTATTAAATCAAGAAATTGAGCCACTAAGAAATACCAATCCACAAAACTTGAGACACATTCAAATTATCAAAGCCCATTAAAAAATCCGATCGACAATCCACATAACCTTTAAACCACAAAAACCTAGCAAAACCATCAACCAGGACTAGCAATTCCAAGCCACCTGCATTATCAAACCTATCCCAGTAGAGACATCCTCCAGAACTGAACAAGTTAAAACCACTGATTAACCAAAACACCATAATCCACATACCCCTCAAACTGAAATCTCTAATTCTAAAATCAAACTTATATATCCAAATGGTAGGCATCAACATATCAATGTTAACACATCCATGCTCTATATTCATTAAAACTAAAGGATTCAGTTAGCAAATAACAATAATTCACAATGAAAATCACAATCACACTCAACTTTTGCATAACCAACATAAGCTTCAAACCCCAAAAAAACCCTTAATTTAACTACAAACCCTAGTTCTAAAATCAAACTAATATTTACAAATGGCATGCATCATCATATCGATGTCAACATATCCTTGTTATCTATTCAATAAAACTAAGGGATTCAGTTAGAAAGTAACAATAATTCACAATGAAAATCACAATCAAGCTCCACCTTTGCATAACCAACATAAGCTTCAAACCCCCAGTAGTTCTGCATGGAACTAATATTTACAAACTGCGTGCATCATCATATCAGTGTCAACACATCCATGCTCTATATTCAATAAAACTGAGGGATTCAGTTAGCAAGTAACCATAATTCACAATGAAAAATAGAATCAAGCTCAACTATTGCATAATCAACATAACTTCAAAGCAAGAAAAAACCATAATTTAACTACAAACCAATTATACGAAACCACATGCTCCACAATTCGAACAAATCAACATACAGAACATACAATTCACAAAACCTGCAAATTAAAAACCCTAATTTGACGAATTCAAAACACAAAACCTTTATATAAAAAAAATAATAATAATAAAAACACACACACACACACAAAACCTCACCTTAAAGGACGCTTTAAGCCTCCTCTCTGGGTGCCGATCAACAGGCAAGGGCTCTGCAACACTCATCTGAGCAATCGCATCCTCAACCGACTGCGCTTCAATAATCGAATCATCCCTATTGGTGTTCGCCACAAGCACCATCTTCTCATACTCCTCCTCCTCCGCCGTCCGACTCTGCCTTTTCTTCGCCTCCTCAGACTTCTGCTTCATCCTCTCCTCCTCCTCCTCTCTCCTCTTCCTCAACTCCACCTCCGTCACCTTCGGCAACGGAATCGAAACCCTATTTGCTTTCTTATCCGGCTTCTTCGCCGCCTTTTCCAGTTCCTTCTGCTCCTGCTCGGCTAGCCGCCGAGTCTCCGCCTTCTTAGCGGCGACTTCGGCTCTCCGCTCGGCTTCTTCTTCCCGCTTCTTGGTCGCACGTGACTTGCCACCTTCGGCTTCGCGCCAGTACTGGTCTTCCTTCTCGCGAGCCTCGCGATCTTTCCGCTCGGCGTCGGTGGCGTTCTTCCGAGCCCTAGCCTCTTCGGCTTTGCTGTTCACTCCCATCTTCTTCGGCATCGTTTTCTGTTTTTCTTCCGATTTCCAGTTCTGGTTAGGGTTTTATGTTGAATAAGATAACAAGAATCGGATCTCGTCCAGAATTGAAATCCTAATTGGAGGTTTCGGATTTGGGAATTTGGGTGCGGATTTGGAGAACTTTGGACACCGGAAAACCGGAAAGGGAGAGAACTTTCATTTCGAATTTGCTTTCTTTGTCACGGTCGTGCTTACGTCATTATTACTAGTGCATAGGGCTTCTGTTTGGGCTTGTTTTGGGATAGGCCCAATTATTTCTCGCTTTTGTAATTGAAATAAACACTTCCAGTATTTGATGGTAAGCCCAACCAAGAGAAATGATGGTTTGTGCATTCTCCTAGGTTTGGTGTTTCGTGTCGGAGGAGCCCATCAAGGTAGCCCAACCAACACAACACCGTGTTTTTACGTTCTAAGGACGGAGCCCCCGGCGGTGGTAGCGGTGGTGCTTTTAAGGTTGAAAGTTTTGGTTGCAGGTTTCTATGTCCTTTTTCTCGTGGACCATTTTCACTTTGTGTATACCCTATTTGGACTTTGACTTGCTTTGTTTGGTTTGTATGTTTATCTTTGTTTAACCAAAAAGGGAAAAGTTAGGCTCTCATTAGGGTGTGGCGCTATGTCATGTTTACCATTGATTGGAACTACAGTCACTAATGTTCGTACATTTTTCCATCTTGGAAGCACATGTCGGGCCTTTGGGATAAGATCTCTTAAAGGCATGACACCCTTTTGTTCTCCAATCTTGTCTTTCATTCACTAAGGTGTTGTGAACCCTTTTCCAAGTACTTCCACTGCTGCTCCCTTAGGGCACATTATTATGATCCAAAGGTGTTCAAGCCCTATTTGCCCATCATTCACTCTCATGGAAAATGTATGGATAATAATGCATTCTCTTCGTCTTCAACATGTTCTCAACACATTTCATTTGTAACCATGCCTAAGACATTCTTCTCGTTTCCTTATGCATTCAACATGGGTCACGACTATACTACTTGGCATTAAAGAGCTACACGTACATGCCCTCTTAAGGGGGCCTCCCATGTGAGGGCACAAGGATACTATTTTACAATGATTAATAGCTCTACTTTGGAGTCCTAGAACCGTCAACTTCTAACACAAAGTAGTGGAAATTTTAATTATAAATTCTGTTCTTGGAGGCGTGGAATGGAAGGAAATGGGGAAACTCCAATTCTTTCAAAACAAGTGATTATTTGTTTCTTGCACTTGATTAGGAGTCTCTTCCAATCCATTTACTGTAATTTTGGAGTAGAAAAGACTACAAACATTTTCTAGTTTGTATGCCATCAATTTTTAAATGAACTTAGCTGTCGACAAAACCTGAAAAGATATCTACATCAAAGGTCAATCGAACATAGTGTTAAGGCTATGATTAGAAGTACAACTTGTTATGAGTTGGTTGATATATGTTCATTTTCAGTAAAAGAGGGTCTTTGAAAAGATTCAATACGAGATTTAGATTAATCAGAATTTTCCCTTTGTTTCAAAATATTGCAATTATGTTCACCAACCATGTTTCAAAGATGTGTGGTAAAGCATCTAATAACTTAATTAGGGACACGAGGTGATTAGACTTATCACTTAGTATGCAGAATTCTCTCTCTCTCTCTCTCTCTCTCTCTCTCTCTCTCTCTGTGTGGTTTAGACAGCCTTTAAGGTGGACATTTTTGGAGAAATAACCGGCGTGACTGGACTTTCAATTTGACAAGCTTGCGTACTAGTTTCACGTGCATTACAAGAATGGAAATGGAATGCCACCCATTGATTATTCTAATGTTGAAACTAATCCCCACATCGTGCAAAATTTTAATACGTAATTCTCAAATTTTGATTAATATTATTTTCTTTTTACGGTATACCCTAATTATTTAATGTTTATTTTAAATATCTCATATCTATTATTCAAAATGACGATAATATAAATAGAGATTAAATCATAGGATTCAATTGAGTTGGATGAAATGGAAAATAGCATCTGAAGTTTTTTACGATCGTATGATACCACTCTCTCTGAAAAAAAAAATTTATAGAACGACAGTAAAACTTGTATTACTATATGGTATCGAATGTTGGGTCATTAAATAAAAATAAAAACAGAAAATGACTGTAATTGAGATGAGAATGCTAAAATAGATGTGTGATAAAATTAAAAATAAAAAAATACGTAGTAAATTAGAAGTGTGTTTAATTATAGATAAGATGATATTAAGATTTTGATTGTTATTGTTCTTTTAAATAGCATAAAAATGATATTAAAAAAATTCTTTACGTTAACTTATTTCCATTTTTTAAAAGAAATTAGTCTGTGTACAGATTGCTCTCCATCTTGTGGGACATCAGGGGAGTATTTCTATTTTTTATTTATAATAATTTTTAATTAAAATTAAAGGTGGAAAGCTAATGGTTTCTATTGAGACGAATCACAAGTTCACATGTGAGCCAATAAAAAAGTTTGAAAGCTTAGTTGGGTGATTCTTACTAACTAATATATGCATGTGAATCTACGTCAAAAACTACAACTGTGTTATTAAATTTAATGCAGCTGTGTCGATTTTGGCTAATATAATCTTATTATAATCAGTGATATTATGTAATATAAGATATTTTGAGAACCTCAAAATTATCATCATTAGCTTTGAAGTTTGAGAACCTCAAAATTATCAAGAAAAAAAAGAAAAAGAAAAAGATGATGAGGGAGAAAATATTATTTTTTTTGTGTGTTTGGTATTTTGTACAAAATTTCAAAATTTTTGAATGAGTTATATTATTTAAATATTTAATTCAATTCAAATCAGATTTAATCAAATTTAAAATAATTATTAAATATCAATGATATATATATAAGATATTTTTACATAGAGAGAATTTAATAGAGTTAAGACTAACTAGTTCATAGGCCAAATATTCAATAAATTACATAATATCTGAGTTATAACTAATATATCTTATTAGGATTATTTATTTTATGCGTTATTATTATATTATTTCAGTTTTGTATTTTGTATGAAGTATTTTAATCTGTCATAATTTAATAAATTAAAATCATGCTTTTCTGAATTTAAGTAAATGATTTATGAAAAATAATGTTAACATAATCTTCTTATAATGAAAAGACCATAAAAAGTAAATTATTATGCTCTCATTTCAACATTAAACAAATAACTTAGCAGACCGAGTGGAGAATCCTTTTAGCAGCTTTGTCACCCAAATTTTAGCGACCGGCCGACCTTTTCTTGGGAACCTCATGCTCCATCACGGGGCTGCTATTTTTCGGTGCATTCCTAACTTCTAAACTCAAACGGTTGACTTCCCTGATCAAGTAAACGACAACCGTCTGATCAAAGGAGAATATGATTTTGACATTTTATCCTATTTTTTTGGTAAAATATATTTCACTTTTCCATTTTAACTTCCAATTTTTAAAGCTTAATATAGGAAAAATCTTCCGTGTAATATAAGTAATAGATTGGTATCGTTTTCTTCAGATTGTTTCTCAGATTAGATCGTACGATGGAGGGCCGTTTCTCGCGAGTCATGATGGCTCCTTGTCTTCTGATTGACCAATACTTAGGATTTTTCGAAATATTAAAAGAAGTAATACGTAATTTTGAACAAATTTATATTAACAAATTGTTATTACGAGAATGATAAATTTATTACGCTAAAAGCCGTGGAAAGAAATACAAATTAATTGAGTAATATAATATTTAAATTCAATTTATTTATTAAATTGTTATTTAAATTTGATTTGTATTTAGTTTCGTAAGTTTTATGAATTAAAATTGAATAGTGTTTTTCAAATTAAACTCGAATATATCTCGAGTATCTCAATTAATTTTTATATATATAGTTGAATAGGGGTTAGAGGGGGGGGTCTATGAACCATTGGGCAGGGTCCCTTCCAACATATAGTGCGGTACAATATTTAAAGTATTTTTTTAGTTAAGATTGTTATATAAATCAAGTAGAGTTCGAATCGTTCAATTAATAGTTTAACTCGACTCGATTTTGATCGAATTCGAATCGAATTTAAATCGAATTCGAGCAATAGAATTTTAGATTTGAAAACTCAAAAAATAATTCGATTATATATATTAATATATATTATATATGATTATAATATAAAAATAAAATAAAATAAAATATATTAATATTACCTTATACTATAAAGCGAGTTGGGATTATTGTTCATGGACACTATTCATGAACAGTAACCCCATAATTTTTTGGATCCGTCCCCCCTTTGTTTTTCCTTTCATTTGCATTCATTTTTTTTTATTGAGCTTTTTATTTTCTTTTTTCACTTGAGTCCTCTACTATTCATGAACAGTAGCCTCATATTTTTTTGAACTTGCATCTTTTTTTCTTTCATTTGCATCATTTTCTTTTTTTTTTTTTTCATTTAGCTTTATTTTTTCTTTTTTCACTCGGGTCCTTTATTATTCATATAGTTTGCTTCAGAGCCCCTAAGTGGTCCATTCATGTTTTTATCTAAAGTCTTTTTTTTTTCATTCGTATCCTCTATTGTTCGTGTATTTTTCCCGAAAGTTTTTATTTGATCATCCTATATTTTTTTGTACTCCGCTATTTTTTTTCATTTACGTCTTTTTTTTGTGCAGTTTTTTTTTTTCTCATCATCTTTTTTTGGAGATGTCTTTATTTAGTCATTCCATATTTTTGAAACTCCACTATTATTATTTTTTTCCATTGAAGTTTATTATACTTTTTTGCATACCTTCCTATATATATATTTTTTTCGTTTAGATCTTTTGCATTTTTTTTACCCATGGAGTCCATTGTATTTTTTTTCGTTAAAATCTTTTGTACTTTTTTTAACTATTTTTTTCACTTAGATCTCTCGTCTTCTGCGAATCATGTTTTTTTTTCCATTAAGATCATTTCCTTTTTTTTTTTAACTCGTAATGACACATTTGGTTTTTTTTTTCATTCAACACCTTACACTTTTATTGATTTTTTTTTTCGCTTAAATCCTTTATCTTTTTGAGATCATACTTTTTTTTTCATTTAGATCCTTTATCTTTTTATGACCACACTTTATACATTTATTTTTTTTTTCAGTTTTTCACACTTTTTACTCTTTTTTTTCCTTGGATTTTTCATCATTTTGAACATAAGTTTTTTTTCTTTTTTTTTACCACATGAATGGTTGTCCCATTATCTTTAGCTCATAGTTTTTTATTTTTTTCGTTTGGATCCTTGCTCTTTTTTTTTTTAACTTAACTTTTTTTTCCTCTTAAATCCTTCATCTTTTTTAGATATAAGTTTTTCTCATTTTATTTTTTTAGCCTCACTAATGATCATCCCTTTATTTTTAAATCATAATTTTTTTCCATTCAGATTCTTGCTCTTTTGTTTTTTTACCTAAATTTTTTTCTTAAGTTATTTTTTTCCTTAACAAAAATTTTTCTTCTTTTTTTTTCCTACTTATTCATTCAAATCCTTTTCTTTATCCAATTTTTTTAAAAAAACTTTAGTTTTTCATCATTTTTTAATATAGGTTATCCTTTTTTATTTTTTCACTCCATATATGGGCGTCCTTTTATTTTTAAATCACAGTTTTTTCTTATTTAGGTCCTTACTCATTTTATTTTTTTACTATTTTTTTCCTCTTTGTTATTTCATTTTTTAACACATGTTTTTTTATTTTTTTTTTGCTCCATCAATAGTCATCCATTTATTTCTATTGTCTTTTTACTTTACTTATTATCCATTTTTTACTTTATTCGTTGGTATTTTTTAGAATTTCAGTTGTTAGATTCTTTTTTTATGTCACTAATATACATCATATTTTTCGTTGGTTTAGATAATAATTTAGTTTAAATATTGAGTTAATTATAAATTTAATAAATATTTATATGATAAAAAATTACAATTCATATTTTGTGGGCATCCCGTGTATTAGTGTGAGTAAAAAAAACTAGTATTATATAATAATTGAGTTTTCTAATCGAATTCGAGTGATTTATTATATAATTGAGTTGAGTTTAAATTTTTATTATTTATTATTCATCAAATTTGAATTGAGATAAAATTAAATAAAAAAAAATTGATTTTAAATTTGATTACTGAAATACTTAAAATAGATTCGGTTTAAATACATACAAAGATTTAAAATTTGAATTATCAAATTGATAGGGAAAAATTATGATTACCCACCATCGAAGCATTCGAGGGCTAGTACGTGGGACATTATGTAATTCTCGGCTCCCGGTAACAGCCGCCTCCCTACGGTGGGGAGAGGAAGAGGGAGCGGACTCTAGATTCTTACCATGGACACGTCCGCAAGGAATCTCCGCCTCAAAATTAACCGTCCTTTTGTCTCCACGTGATTGCTTTCCCTCCAAAATTCCGCCCCATCTACGGTCCTCCTCTCTTAGCGGCTTCCTCCGAGCCGTTGATTTGTTTGACATCATTTGGGTGGGGATCAGCTGAAGAGGAGGGAATCCTGTCGGGACGGGTAAGGCCTGTTTGTTATGGAAGGAAGACAATTCTGCCAAACGGCGTCACTTTTGCTTTTTCATCCCTCACCACCATTTCTAGTCTGAAAGGAGAGAGAGACAGAAGTTCAATGATAATGAAATACAATATATATATTTAATAAATTAAAATTATAATCAGGCAGGTGAGAGAGAGAGAGAGAGAGAGACTTTTTCTCTGCCATATTTTAGAGAGAGAGAGAGAGAGAGAGAGAGAGAGAGAGGGAGAGGGGACGACCGAAGAGTACGCAAGGAGAAAACCTTCGCACGCTTTTATCTACTTTTGCTTTTTTTCCTCTTCTCCACTTCTCTCTCTCTCTCTCTGGCTCTTTCTGTCTCTGCAATTCTGCAGTCTTTGTTTCGTTATTCCCACTCTCTGCAATGAAACAAAATTTTACTTCTTCGTCTTCTTCTTCTCAAAATCGTCGGCATTTAATCACCTCACCCAAGAACTAGGGTTTTTGCCATTCCAATTCCGATCACAAAGAATGGGAAGCATTTCGTCCGAAGACAATTTTGAATACAGTGAGCGATTCGAGAGCTATAGCTTGAGCGCTGACGTCAGTGAATCGGAAAGTTCTAGTAGCTTCTCTTGTCGCGGAGAAGGTGCTTCCACCTCATTGACTTCTTCTCCTCTTACTTCTTCTTTACCGCTTCCTGGCGTTTCTGGTTTGCCTCAACCGTCGCCGTTGATTTTGCCGGTCATCGGAAAAGATGTTTTCTGGAGTGAGAAGCATGAGAAACGTGAAACCGATTTAACCGGTAAATTCTTAATTTGAAAATAATTCAAATAATTTGAAAATTTTTAGTCTAATTGTGTAGTTTTTTGGATCTTTTTTTTGTATTAATTTTTAACTTAATTTGGATAAAACTTGTTCTTTGGTCTCTAAATTTCGTATGCATTTGCTTTCGATGATTCTTTTAGATGGAAAGTTCTAACCTTGGACTGAAGATCTCTGTTAATTCGTCGATATTGAGAATATTTTTTTGTCTAATCTTTTTAAAAGAAATTTGGTGTTTATTTTGGTTTAATTTTTGGATTTTTCTGTGATTTTTGGGGCTTTTGTAGAAGTGGAACAAATGAAGGAAAGATTTGCGAAACTACTACTTGGAGAGGACATGTCCGGAGGGGGGAAAGGTGTCTGTGCTGCTCTTGCTATCTCCAATGCCATTACTAATCTCTCTGGTTAGTCTCTCTCTCTGTCTATCCTTGTGTTTCAGTGTAGATGTACATTGTGACTTGGGTTTCTTGTAGCTCCTGCATTTGGAGAATAGTGGGTTGTATGTGCGAACATTTTATTGTAACTTGTGAATTATGACCTGGAATTGTAGTAGCTGATACATTTTGAGACTAATGTGTTTTGTGCATGTTTTAAGAATTGTAAAAGTGTGTTCTGACTTGGGTTTTAAACTTGTAGCTAGTGTATTTGGGGAGTTGTGGAGGTTGGAACCAATGGCACAACAGAAGAGGTCAATGTGGTGTAGAGAAATGGAATGGCTGTTATGTGTGAGTGACTCAATAGTAGAGCTTGTACCCACTGTTCAAGAATTTCATGGTGGTGGCACCTTTGAAGTAATGGTATCTCGACCACGCTCTGATTTGTATATGAATCTCCCTGCACTAAAGAAACTCGATGCAATGCTAATTGGAATTCTTGATGGGTTCCGGGATACAGAATTTTGGTATGTTGATCGCGGGATAATTGTGGCCAATGGTGAAGATGGTGATGGGTTTCCTTCAGGTATTTCTGGGAGGCCTTCAATTCGGCAGGAAGAGAAATGGTGGCTTCCTTGCCCAAGGGTTCCTCCCAGTGGTTTGTCAGAGGAGGCAAGAAAGAGGTTGCAGCAGTGTAGGGATTGTAGTAATCAGATTTTGAAGGCTGCCATGGCCATTAATAGTAGTGTTCTTGCTGAGATGGAGATCCCACGTGCATTCATAGAAGCCTTGCCAAAGGTATTTTTTTCTGTAGACTACATCCGCCTGGGCCGTTGCAATATATTTGCTAGGAGCATATGTAGCTTTTATTTGTTCTTAATTAGTTGATGTTTTTGCTCTTGTTTGTAGGAGGAAACGGTCAAATTTAGGAGGGAATGTGAAGCATTTGCCTGAAATTGCTTAATTTCTTAACAACTCACTTCCCATGTGGGCTTTTATGTGCTCCTCTCCTGTTCAAACCCCCCCCCCCCAAAAAAAAAGCTCTGGTTCATCTTTGTCATATTTGGCTGTTTTTGTCCAAGAAATCATGTTCTCCAACTCATGATTTAGTTTGGTAATGTTTTATCTGCTGGTCTTAAAATCCATGTTACATGGTTGGCTTGGTCATAGGTGTGACAAATCTTATAAGTGCGTGTCAATTAACCGAGAGGACAAATAATTTGTCCCAAGTTCTTACATTTTTCAATGGGCTTAAAAGTAGCTCAAAATAATTTGTTCCCCTTTAGTTCTTACTCTAATTCTAACCATTCATGGACTTAAAGTAAGCATATCTAATCTAGAATATTGCAATGGATGTTCTATCCTACTGAAGGTGCCAGCTAACTTAACTGTTTAGTGGTACAGTCTCTGGGTTGTTGTACCAAGGACATTATTTGGCTCCTGCATTTAATAGGGTTACAGAACCAGAGGAAAACGGAAAAAGGGGGGTCCTCATGCTTCATTTTCTAATGGAAGATATGATTCAGTAGTCCTGATACCACATGGTGGAAAGGTCGCTATCATATTTTATCTCATTCATTCCCATTTTCTTTTGCAGAGTGGTAAGGCTTGTCTAGGAGATATTATCTACCGCTACATAACTGCTGATCGGTTTTCACCGGAAAGTCTTCTGAATTGCCTTGACCTCTCAACGGAGCATCATACTTTGGAAATTGCAAACAGGATCGAGGCTGCGATTCATGTTTGGAAACAGAAAGACCTTAAGAGGCATCCAGATCACAAGAAATCCAGGCGTCAATCATGGGGTGGCAAGGTCAAAGGCCTGGTGGCTGATACTGAAAAGAACCAATTTCTTGCACAACGCGCTGAGACTCTTTTACAGAGCCTGAGACATAGGTTTCCTGGATTACCACAGACTGCCCTGGATATGAGCAAGATCCAATACAATAAGGTACATAAACTCTGCCCTTCTTCAAGCATTAGCATTAAGTTGTTTCAGTTTTATGGCGATGTGTTGTTTGCAAGTACTCATATTGTACTGTACTGAAAGTGGTACAGTGTGGGCTTTATGAGTAAAAAGGGAAAAATGTCATTCACCACTTTGATTTGTTGTCTTCGTCTGGTTCTAGTGCAGACCAGTCTATCACGTTAACTGGCGAGAAACCCACATCTAGAAATGTGCCTGACATGAATGTAGATGCATGCTAGTTTTTGTTTCTTGCTTTCCATTTGCATGGCCGCCCATCATCTCATTTGATTTATGCTGTTAGAAGGCACTTGAGAAGATTCCAGAAACCTTGTAATCTCTTGTTTTGCCATATCTGTTAACAGTTCAGATATGTTGCAGGATGTTGGGCAAGCCATACTCGAAAGCTACTCTAGGGTGATGGAGAGCTTGGCCTTCAACATAATTGCTAGGATTGATGATCTCCTTTACGTAGATGATGCTACTAAGCGATGTGCAGCTGCAGAATCGATGTCTATTTTCAACAGGGGAGGTTTAGGTGGTCTTCCATTACAGAAGAGAATATCTCCTAGTCCATTCTCAATCCATCAGACCCCGCATACATCACCATTTGCAACTCCAACCTTCTGTTCATCTACTCCTATCACTGGAAGCCCACGAAGGGAACCCACCCCGCTAAAGAGCATCTTGAAGGGTCCTCCAGAATGGAAGGTAGAGAAGCCAATCCTCACTGAATATGATCGAGTATGGTCGTATACTGGGAACCTTGGTAGCAGAAAAGTTTCTCGTGATGCTCCGGAACGTGATTGAATTCAATTACAGGAAAGTAATGAGCTGAATTTGGAGACATCTGTGCATTCCAGAGTCACAGTTGTGTGAAGTCTTTAGTGGTAGTAGATGTCATGATTAAGTTTTGACTACGTATATTTCATTAGGCCACTAGATGCAAGGCAAATCATCTTACCTCCTAGAGACAGATTGTTAATGAAATTTGGCCAATTTGGTCTCAATTTAAGTGCTTTCTTCTTCTACCAGCTTAACTACCTGAATCAACCATTGTGATGAGAGAGAAGGGGAGGGGGGAGCTTTCATTTGTACCCAAAACATCAAAGTCATGGAGGAATCATAATCCCTCCTTTTCAAATGAATTAATTATTTGGAGCCCCACCTGCCATGTCTGCTGGGGCCAATCGAAGGCATTGGAAATACAAAAATGCTAAATAGGAATCAGATTGTTGGGTGCTGTCTAAAAATAATCCAGCTTAACATTGGTGCATAATCTCAAGCCATTTTAAAATTTACTAGTAAAAACAGCTTGTATGAGATCATATCCGTGAAACTATTGAAATGAAAGATAGAAAACCACAGCAAGTTGCTGAATTTTCCGAGTCAGCAACAACCATGTAAGAGCTTACTCTTGAGAAGAAGTAATTTCACGGCATATCAAAATGCGTCTCATTCCTTAATCATGTGCTCGGGTTTGAGCCTCTATGGGAACAGAAAAAATGCCTTTAAGAGACCTACTCCTAACGGGTTCGACGATAGATCGTTCTAGATTAGTTGGGGTAAAATTTTAAATATGTAAATAAAAAAAAAAAAAAGGGTAATTACACGGCATGCGCCTCGGACCGACAGCTTGTAGCCGTAGCGAATGAGTAAGAGACAGGCGGTTCATTCTGCACCCTAAATCATTGCTGTAGCCCATAAACATATTGCCGCAGGTCAGTAATAATCTAAAAAAAATAAATAAATAAACACACACACACAGGTATAAGATGATCTTAGGAAATTAATAATTGGTGGGCTAGACCCTTATTGATGGCCAATTTTTCAAATGTGTGATTCTTAACTCTGAACATGGATTTTGGCTCCAAAACTACTGATTTGAACCAAGGCACATTCTTGGAACGATACACATACAGATTCAAACGCAATGATCTTGTTCAACTCTTGGATATATATATATATATATATATAAAAGTTATCCATATTTGATAATCATATTAAATCTATTTTAAATTGAATTAAACTTTTAAGAAATAAAATTATCTCGATATCTATTTTTATTATATATAAAATTTAAATTTAAAATATTATTTAAAACATAAAACACTGAACCAACTAAATATCAGTAATGTTTAACTCATTTTCCAAAACAATTAATTTGGCTGTGCTAAATTTGATCAATTTTTACTAAAGAAATTGGGTTTAAATATTTGGATGTGCTTTCACATTTGAAAATGCAACGCTGAACTCTCTCTCTCTCTCTCTCTCTCTCTCTCTCTCTCTCTCTCACGTTGGTACTGTTCGCAAGAGTTGATGACAACGAAATGAACTAGGAGATATGGCCGTGCACTGTCACATGATTGTTTAATTATTGTGCAAATCAATCATAATCTTTTAAAATCACCTTGAATTAATATGAATTATATAATAAGAAAATTATTTTAATCAATGCCTGATTTATATGAAAAGAAAATCATTCCCAAACCTCATGAACTAAAAATATTTTATGTGGGGTGAATTTTTGAATAATCATATCCTTTGAATTTGAATTACAACCGAGGATATTATTATTCTAATACTAAATATATTTATTAAAATTTTTAAAAACTATATTATCAAATACTAATTTAAGAGCATAATAATATTCGATAAATCAAATAAATTATAAATTAAATTGATTAGATTTTATATGGAATTATATATTTTAATATTAATTCAGATAAATATTTAATTAAGAAATAATCTAAATATATTTATATAAACTGTTCCGTAGAATGTTTGACCATATCTTTTTAGAGTGAATTTACAAATGTACCCCAGTTTTTAAAGCTGTACATTTTATGCAGAAGGGTAGTTAGGTCTTTTGAACCATCTAACCGACTATCGTATGCCAGTTGTCTCTCCAAACCCAGTTTTTAAACCATCTTTTCTCCCCTTTTGACCGTTGTGTAGTCTCTCCCTCTCCCTTGGTTCTCTTGAAATTGTGAATGATTCTTGATCTCTCTCTCTCTCGCGTGATCTTTTAGGGTTCTTCTCTGCCTCAAATTAGCGCCCTATCCTTAACTTTTTCATAGTGAATTCTTGAACAATTCTTGGTCCCTATCCCTAACTTTTTCATAGTGAATTCCTGAACAATTCTTGGTGTTCTCTGTCCATAAATCGATATTTTTCTCGGTTATGGGATTTCGCTGAAAAAGAACTTGGGATGTCTGCGCTGAACTCATCTAACCTTTTTTTCCCTTGTTTTGTTTTGTTTTGTTTTTATCAAGATTCTACGAATATGCTCTTCTGATCTCCTCGTTCTGGGATGACGAGGTCTTTTTTTTCTCATGGCCATTATGTGTTTGACATTTTGAGTTGGTAAATTTTATTAGGTTTTGCATTTGAATTCTAATATTTGTTTTCTTGTTATTGTTTGGAGTCGTCAAATGTAATTGAAGGTTTTGTTTTCCCTTTTTCTCTTCTTTTCGTCAGGAAGTGGGCATTTGTTCTTGAATGATGATTTCTGAGATTTTTTTTTGGGGGAGGGGGGGACTGATTGTATGCAATGGATGTGAGCATGGAGAAGGCAGAAGATGTTCTCTTGCACAAGAGATTGCTCCCTGTTCATGATTCTTGGTCATCTTGAATTTTTGAGTAATTCTTGGTCTCTCTCTCCCTTCGTTTTTTGTGGTGCTTCTCTGTCTCAAATTGATGCCCTACCCCTAACTTGATCATCGTGAATTCTTGAACAGTTCTTGGTGTTCTGTCCGTAAATCCATACTTTTCTCAGTGAAGTTCTTCGTCGGCTTAAAGATGGGGAAGCAGTCTCAACGGTCTGCTTTGAACTCATCAAACCAATTTCTTTTTCTTTTTATCAAGATTCTATGAATATACTCTTAAAATGTGGGTTCTGAAGTCCTTGTTCTTGGATGACTAGATCTTGTTTGCTAGCCCATTTTGTGTGACAATTTAAGTTGGTAAATTTTAATTGGTTTTGCATTTGGATTCTAATACATGTTTTCTTTTAATTGTTTGCAGTAGTGAAATATAATTGAAGGTTTTATTTTCTTTTGTTCTCTTATTTTTCTCAGGAAGTGTGCAATTGTTCTTGAATGACGATTTCAGATATGTTTTGTTTTCTTGTTAGCTGTATGTATGCAATGGATGTGAGTGTGGAGGAGGCAGAAGATGTTCTAATGCACAAGAGATTTCTCCATGTTCATGATTCTGCAATTAGACTATGATTCAAGACCATCTTGCAAAGGCGAATTCATTTGCAGTATTTACATTTAATGAAAGCCTTGTTACGCTGTTGTGGGTTTAACACCATGCATGTTTTTACTAATTGATTCTATGTTGCTTATAGTTGTAGTAGACATTTCTTGTCTAATTCGTAGAGACATTTCTCACATCAATGGTGATTTTTCTTGGTCATTTTGGTGATTGTGGGAGAAGAATGACATTACTAGGATTGAGACATAAAACTTGGGAATCATCATTGCGAAACATTTTTTTCTTTATGTTATGTACGAAACTATTGCCACAGCTAATGTTTGATGTGATAGTGAACCACTTTTGTGAATGTTGCTTGAAGGTATATGCTAAAGATGTTTGTATGAAATTCTAAATTTGGGTTGCATGGTAGTTCTTTCTAGTTTTCCTCAGCACTCTATCTCACATTCCGGTTTCATACTATAAGTACAGTAGTCGACCAAAGAAGATTTCTGGGACTGTTAGATTGTTGTACTTCCAACGAGGAGCCTACCCAGCGCTGGCTTACCTTTGATACTTCTTCTATGATAGTCCATGTTTTTGCCTGTTTATTTTCCTTTTATTTCACATTTAGGCTGACCATTCTGTTTTTTGGAAGGCTATGTTTAGTTTTAGGTGGATTTGTTTTTTCTTTGAGGTCTGAAGACCTTGTATTATAGGACTTAAATAAGCAAAGCAATGATTTTTTACTTTCTGATCGGCTACATGAAATTGTAGTTTTGCACTCTGATTTCCTTTTCCGCAACCTTGTATCTTATTGGATTTGTCCTTCATGGCTAACTTTTCTTTTGTGCAGGTTCATTCTATGTCTGATTTTCATCGTGTGAATGATTACTGTAAGATCTGTCCAAACCTCTTTAAAGTGTCATCTTGTCGCAAGAACCCTTCACTGATATTTATGTTGCGTTTTTAGGATGGTCCATGCTCTCTCTCTCTCTCTCTCTCTCTCTCTCTCAATGTGGGACTAGAAGAAAACCCCACCGCATCCCTTTAATATAAGCCCCCCAGAAATACACACAGCTTCTCTCTCTCTCATCAATGGAGGCTAAGTCAAAGAAGAAGGTGTATGAAGCTAAGAAGTTTGGGGTTTGTGAAGAGGATGGTAGGTTGATTGGTAAAATTGTTGAGAAAGGAACCTTGTCTGGGCCTATTACTTCTTCTGCTCCTAAACCCTTAGTTGTTCCTTTTCCTGTTGCTCGTCATCGCTCTCATGGCCCGGTATATATCTATATGCTCAAAACCCCATACCCTTTTGCTTATTTTTGTTGATTTTCCACCTTCTGCCTTGCCAAGTCAATTTGGTGCATTATGTAATACTATGGTGAGTATTGCATGATTGTGTTCAATGAATGGAGTTTAGAGTTGATTAATTGTTCTATTTTTAATGCTTGAAAGTCCAAATTTGAACCTAAAAAGCCCCGTAGAAGGAAGCACTTTGTTGAGTTCAATCCGCACTACTGGCAGTTATCTAGCAGTTAGTGCATTTAGTGCACAATTGTGTTGAGTGATTGGACTCCAGCTTTTGGGTGTGGATGCAATGGTCAATTTGTTGGTCTATTCCAGCTAAGTTGCTCCCCCCCCCCCTTTTTTTTTTTTTCACTTTTTGCAATAGCAAGTCAACTTGGAGTATTATGTAACCCTATGGTGTATATTGCACGATTGTGTTCAACTGATGGAGTTTAGTGGTTGATTACTTGGTCTATGATTAGAATTTTTTAACATAATGGTTAGAAGTCCAATTTTGAACCTGAAAATCCCCCCAAAGGAAGCACTTTAGTGAGTTCAGTCTGCACTGGTAGTGAGTTCTAGCAGTTTTAGTGTAGTTTGTTGTGTTTAATGTTGGTCTACTGTATCTAATTTTTGAGTTGAAGGACTGTTTTGGACACTGAAAACCCTTAAGGTCAAGTTCAGCTAATAAGTTTAGTGTTTATAATTCCAATTTTGGACCTTAAAACCTCCAAAAAGGGAGGACTTTGGTGAGTTCAATCTGCATTGCTAATGAGTATCTAGCAGTTTTAGTGTAGTTTGTGCATAACTATTCTTAATTAATGATTTTCAGTTTTTGAGTGTGCATATGGTTAATTTATTGATCTATTGTACCTAATTTTCTAGTTGAAGGACTGGTTGGAAGCTCAAAAATTGCTTAAGGTCAAGTTCATCTAATGAATATAGTGTTATAAGTGCATATTTGTGTTCAATTGCTGAGTTTCAGTTTTGGGTGGGTTTGAATTAGTAGATTTGTTGGTCTATTGAAGTTTAATTTTTTCCTTTAAATGAAAGCACTGTGGTGAGTGCTATGAGATGATGTTAGGCTTAGATTTCTTTTTATTATATATACTTTTCTTAGGCATTGGCTTCTTGCAGATAGTGATTATCTAGCAATCATTGAGGTGCATGAGTGTGTTAACCTAATGAGTTTTAGTTTTTGGGTTGGCCTCGATTTGTTAATTCATTGGTCTGTTGTAGTTTTTCTTTGAATCGATATGAAAGGAACAGTTTTGAAGTTGAAAACCCCTGTAAGGAAACATTGTGGCAAGTGAAGTTAGCTTATATTAGAGGTTGATTAATGAGCTTTTGTGAAGTTGTATGGTACAGAATTGTGTTCAATTAATGATTTCAGTCTTTGAGTGCTCTTGTAATGGTTAATTTGTTGAATGTTTTGTGGCATATTCTTTTAAATAAGGGGAAAGGTACAAATTTGAAGTTGAATGCTTTTGTGGAAACACTCTGTGATATTAGAGTTCAATGCATCAGGCTCCTTTGGGTAGTCATGTGGGGGTGGAGTGGAACTCATGATGATAATGATGATGACGAGGATGAAGGGGATGAAGATTATGTTAATTGTGATCCCGTAGCAGTCTTTGCTAATTCAATAGAGAGGAAGAAGAACAGGGGCTGGATTTTAGCAGATGGAGAGAGATAATGTCAGGTGATTATCCCACTGCTTGGAAAAAAGGAGAAGACAAGCCCCAACCATGAGTAGCTGATAAAGTGTCGAAAGTAGATACAATTAGGCCAACTACTAAAACTTAACTGGCTGCAGTAAGTGATTCAGGTTCTGGGTTTTCTAAGTCAGTTGACAAAACTGAATTAGTAATGCATGACCCAAGAAGCAAATTCATCAACTTTATCAGAAAATGGAGTTCAAAGACCAGAAACAATATCAAACGGGAATGTCCAAGTTGGGAACATCCTTAATTAAGGGGAAGATGGAACCCGCATTAATGGAGGTAGAAACAAAAACAGAGCAAATACCGCATGGAGCTCCGCAATCAGGATTTGAATCTAAAATGAAACTTGGCCAAAGGTCCTCGAGTCTAGAAAGTGAAATTGATGCTGAGAATCATGCACGGCTACAAAGTATGTCACTAAAGGAAATTGTATAGGCACGGGCTGAGATAATGCAGAAGATGGACCCTGCATTATTAAAGTTGTTGAGAAAGCGAGGCCAAGAAAAATTGAAGAACCAAGCAAGCACAAGCTCAGATCAAAAGGCCATGGCTGAAGTGGGTATGGTGCAAGACAAGAGTACTGCAGTCAAAAAGTAAAATGGTTCATCAGTGGTCAGTAGTAACATATGCTATAATGCTACAAAAGCAACTTCAGAAGCTTCACAGAGAAAGTCTCATAATGCTGCAGTAGAGAACTTTAGTCCAGCAAGCACTGCTTTGTGGAATGTTTGGAGTGAGAGAGTTGAAGCTGTTGGTAGGAGTGAGAGAGTTGATGCTGTTGGTAATCTAAGATTCTCGTTGGAGGGAGATGCAATTGAAAATGGTTAGTCTCTAACTACTTTCTAATAGCATTTTTGGTTTGACAATGTTGCACCACCATGAGTGAGGTTAAAATAAAGATGAGCATTTTCTTCTTCCGGTTGTCAAAATCAGAATATGATACTACGTTGCTAACATGGTGGAATTTTTGTTTTAAATAAGATAACATTAACTGGCTGATTTACTTCAAGGATGGAACCATAAGCCGTTCCTGTTGCCTTTGTCATCATAGGTAATCTTCCTCTTGACACTATGTATAATGCTGATAATGTCACTGAACGTGACTTTCTTCGAACTGAGGGGGACCCTGGTGCAGCAGGCTACACCATTAAAGAGGCTGTAGTCCTCACTAGAAGTGTAGTCAGTTTAAATTCTATGCTGATACTTGCACGTTGTGGGTTGCTATGGTTTTTCTTATTATTTGGTTCTTTTTTTGTGGTTAATAACCCATATACATATGCAGTTTCAAAATTTTTCAATAGTTATAGTCCCTGATTGAACCCATTGTCCAAGTTTTCAGATTCCTGGACAACATGCCCTTGCTCTGCATCTCCTTGCATCAGTGCTTGACAAGGCATTATGTAACATTTAGCAAAAACATATCAGCGGTGCCCCAGGAAATGCCAAAGGTGATGGATTTGCAGACTGGGAGGCTATTTGGGCCTTTGCATTGAGTCCAGAGCCTGATCTTGCTTTAACACTCAGGTAAATCATACTGAGATGCTTAACTTTTGGTTTCCCAGGCCTTCTATCTGAAAGATATACATATTTCTCAAAACTGTATTTTGGAGTTCCTTAAACTTTCTGCACAACACATGGTTCTCAGCCTTCTATCTGTCCTAAATTTTCTGAATTGTAGGATTTGTCTTGATGATAATCATAATTCCATAATATTAGCCTGTGCAAAAGTTATTCACTCCATACTGAATTGTGATGCAAATGAGAATTTCTTCGAGTACTCAGGTACAATCATGTTCATAGGCATTTCCTCGTTTTATTTCAAAACCCTCACAATGCTGTTATTTGAACTTCAAATTTTGCTTCCAGAAAATGGCAAATTTCGGGAGGAGTGTTTGTACTGTCCCTGTATTTCAAAGTAGACCTGAGATTGATGTTGGTTTTCTTCATGGCGGATTCTGGAAATACAATACCAAGACTTCAAATGTTTTTATCTCTGATGAGAATGTCATTGATGAAAGTGAAGAAGGGCAGCATACCATAAAGCATGATGTTATTGTGTCAGGACAAGATGTTGCCATAGGTTTTGTTTGGATGGGGATACTCCCCAGGATACCCATAAGCACTATTATTTGGGTCAGTATACTTCCTGATTGATAATATTTCTGAACTTCCATAGAATCTGGCAACTGTATTAGACCTTAAGCTACACAAATATACATTGAATTTATTTGAAATCGCTTTATAGATACAACTGATTAGAAGGTAAAGATTGCATTTTGCCAAAGAGGAGAGCTTAAAGAATGTAGAACTGGAAACAAGGCTACATGGCAGGAGGGGTTGCATAAATAGTGAGAGCTGATTAAGCTTGTGGTCGTTTTAATCAAATATCCAAAGCATTGCAGGGATTAAATGAATACTGAGAGTTGATTATTTTGGGGAGAGTAATGGTAAACTTGCGATAACTTAGAAGAACTAGTAGTCTTGTTACATTCCTCAAATAAAATTAGACCTTTGTTTATCTAGACTGCAGCTAATTGCGGGAAAGGGTACAATATAAGTCGTGTCTGCTCTAACAACTCAACAATTTTCATTTCAGTAGATTTAGATGGACCCTTCAACTGCTTTGGAAGAATTACTGCTTTCCATATCAATTGCAATAGCTAGGCAGCCCCCAACAGGAACAAATGCCATCTTGAAGTGTCCTAGGCTTGTTCAGACAATTGCCAGCAGATTTACAGGGGAAGACAATATGGCAAACCTAGTTCCTAAAAAGAAATTTGTTTCGCTTTTGAAGGTATGTTCTTCTTCTATGTTTTAAACATTGCTCAGTAATCAGTTATTTCAGAACCTAATCAATGCAGTTTTGTCATGGTGTTAATCTTCTCCACACTGTATAGGTCTTGGTCCAATTGAACAGGAAGAATTGGTTGGAGTTCATAAGAAATGTGATTTTTCAACAGATGACGTGGCATTTACATTGACAACTGCGGTCACTTGAGCAATGGGTAAAGTTGGGAAATGATATCTTTGAATCGGAGACAGCATTGATGATTGAACAACTCCATTTCTGGAAGGTCTGCATTCAATATGGATGCCGCGTTTCATACTTTTCAGATTTTTTTCTCCGCCTTGTGTTTGTGGCTGAATCTGCCTACATTTGAAAAGCTTGTGGAAAATATTGTCCTTAATGAATTTGCTTCCATAGCTACTGAAGCACACCTTGTTCTGGATGCTTTGGCAGGAACTCTTCTAGATTTTGGTTGTGATCGAGTCCAGGGTTCTGGTAGTGATGACATGGAAATTTGGTGTTGGAACCATGTCCCTCTGATGGTTGCCTTGGCTGTGAAGTGGCTAACATTGGCTCTCTTGCATGAACAATCAAATAGCAAACAGAAGAGTAAGCTTCAAGATACATCTGTTAGTTCTTTGTTATGGGTGGTGTCTGCTGTCCTGAATATGCTTGCCACTGTGATTGAAAGGGTGGCCTTGTGGGATGACATCAGTGAACAGGGTAATGGTGGCCTTTCAAAAATGGCTGCCTGAGTTTGTACTCAAGATTGGAGTTGAACTTATTAAGAGTGGGCAGCTGAGATTTTCTGGTGCAGGTGACACCAAATATGGTAATGGTACTGATGGGGGCTTGTCCATTAAGGAGCTGTGTCATTTGCAGCAAGCAAATGAATGGAAGATCTCATTGGCTTCCGTTTATTGTCTTCGTGGGTTGACTTGAGTTACCCTTGCCATTGTTAAAGTGGTCCAGGAAAGAAATCATGAAATTTGTAAAGAAGTTTCTTTCTTAGGAGAGGATAAAATGGTTGAGGATAGATTACTAAAGCCATCATTAGTAGAATTGAAAAGAGTGGTTGACACTTTTAGGGAGTTGGTTGCTTCTGATTGGCAATATGTTGAGGCCACTGAGGTCTTTGGCCGAGGAGGCCCTGCACCAGGGATTGGCCTTGGCTAGGGTGCATCTTCAGATGGCTTTTGGTCAACAGCATTTTTGCTTGCTGAAGCTGATGCATGGTTGCTTGTTCATCTTGGAATCTTTCCAATCACATGAGCTGAAGATCAACCTTCAGCAGAAGAGATGAACATTAATGCATGGAAGGTCAATGCTGCTATAGCATTATGTCTAGTGGCAGGACCAAGGGACAGAGTCGTTGCTGAAAGATTACTTGCTTCAGTTGCCTGTTCTGAAGTGCCTTGATACATGTGCCAGGGACTTCCTTTTACGTAACAGGGGAACCATACCATTCAGTTGGATGTACAGAGGAGGGGAACCATACCATTCAGTACAGCTTCTCACTTTAAATCCAGATGGTTATGTATATAGAAGTCAAAAGCGAAAAGCGGCAATAGTCATGGTGAAGGAAATGTGAAGAATGTTGGAACATTGGATACTATTCCAAAGGACTTGGAAGGACCTGATATGAGGAGCCAATCTTTGGTGGTAGAGTGGGCCCACCAGAGACTGCCACTTCCCATGCACTGGTTTCTCAGCCCAATCTCTACCATTTCTGATGGTAAAGGCATTGATGCTTCCTGCCCCTCTAACGTACTAAATCAAATCAAGGAACCTACAGGGCTTCTTGAAGTTGCAAAAGTGGACCTTTCTTTCTTTTATGTATTGAAGCAATGTCATTTTTCCTTACCATGGATGTCAGCTCTCCTGTTAGGTGTATCATTGACATGGAAACTGCATTCTTTGTCTGCTGCCTTGTTGGAATGGGCATACTTGAAGAGGAGAGAAGTAGGGATACGTATGAAGTTTTACAAGAGCTTTGTGGGAAGCAGCTAGATAAATTGAGGCCTACTTGCTTCTTTCCAGAGAAGAATGAGAACTTGTTGCCAGAAACCAGGAAGGACAATTGTGTAGCAATAGTAAGCTTTCAATCAGAGATTCATGAGAGTTACTACGTTTTCATCTAGACACTTGTGGAGCAATTTGCTGCCATATCTTATGGGGATTTGATTTATGGGCGGCAAGTTGGAATCTACTTGCATCGCCATGTTGAAACTCCTGTAAGACTTGCTGCCTTGAATGCTTTATCAAATGCTCGAGTTCTTGAGCTTTTGCCTCCTTTGGAGAGTTGCTGTTCTGAGGCTAAGGGTTACCTTGAACCTGTGGAGGTACTTTTCTTAACATTAAAGTTAGATGTGGCTTTACATTTTCCTTTTGGACATAGAATTAGCACAACAAAAGCCTGAATAACCAGTTCCAGCTTGTAAGGAAAACAAGAGAAAATTTGGTCCTTAAGGTGTTACTTCCTTCTTGGTATGGCACCAATCAAGGAGGGAGAGAGTTAGAAGGTAAAACCACAGAATAAAGAGGGAACATGGTTAATAAACCAATACCTGGAATTAAATGTAAATTCTCCATACCTGTCTCAGAGACTAATTATAGGAAAATTATTCTTACCAAAGGTGGTAGCATAAATCCAATCAAACAAGGTAATTGGAATCTCAAATAGCATTGTTCCTGGAAAACCCTTAATGATCAGATTCTATAAGATACACCTTGTCCTGCTAGGATCTTTAAGGATGCCAGTCATAGCTTTCTGGATTATAGCTGTTTATGACAAGCAAGCATTCTTTTGAGTTCACAATGTTATTATTATTAAGTGTAACATCCCCCCTCCCCTCCCCCCCCCCCCAAAAAAAAAAAAATTCTTATTGACTCAAATTTGATCCCATTATATTCAATTAGGCTACAGTTCAATCCCACTTTACCAGGCCTAGATAGGGTGTTAATTATAAGACCTTCCGATTATGGATTGTTGCAATCATTAGTTTCATGTGGTACTAAGCCTTAACATTTGAGGAAGCAGCAGATCTGTCCTGCTGTAAGGATATTTAAATTTTATACCAAGCCAGAAGATAAAAAGAACTTATTTCATTTTCTTTTCTGCAACTTGTCAGGATAATGAAGGAATCTTGGAGGCTTATGTGAAATCGTAGGTTCCTGGTGCCCTTGACAAGGCTGCCAGTCGGGGTTCAGTTGCCTTTAGACTGGTTCTGCACCACCTTTTGTACTTCATTTTTAACTATTCCCATGGTGACTAGTCACTGCAACACAAACTTGCAAGGTCTCATGGAGCAAATCATGAAGAAGATGTGCAGCTAGGTGAGTTCGAGTTGTAATTGGAGGGCCCTCATGGGCTGTTTGTTCCTCTTTGAATTTATTTTGCAAATCTCAGAGAAATTTTTAACCATGGTGAACCATTGAGTTGTAAATAGACCAAACTTAAGCATGAAAAATTCGGGGAAAAAAAATATAGGAGTGACCTTTTGTGGGTCTCCCATTAGACAATCTCATAGCTAGCTAAGCTGTGAAGTCAAGGGCCACGAGAGCGGGTTAGACGCCTCCTGAAATTTTAAGGAAAAAAAAATTATATGTAATTTGAAAAATTATTACTCCAATGATGTTGTTTGCATAATAAAAAATTTAACTCTGCCTGTTTAACTGTTAATTTGCGGTTGGCATTTCGATGATGGTAGGGCAAATTGCAGCAAGCAGCTTTAACTGATATTGGATTATGCTTCGGTGCAGTGGGACAGTTGAAGAGGTTGGTTTTTGGTGTTAGTATCCTGCTGAATCTAACCAAATTAGTGTGCTTTACGATTTTTGGTATCCTGTTAGTACCCTACCCCATGGGCATCTGACAGCATGCCTATAATTTCATCTCACTATCAAAACTGCTCTCTTGCAGGATTCCTATAATTTTATCTTTACGATTTTTGGTATCCTGTTCATAAAGATTCTTATTCCTGCTTGTGATTAAATTAAGGTTAAACACAGTTTTTTAAATGCAGCGCATGCATCACGCCATACCTGTAACATCATATAAGTTAAATATTGAGTGTCCACTTTTGCTGTGAGACTGTCAGAAGGCTACAACACAACAGTGCTTTCTTCTGAGATGCCATGCGGGGGTGCATCACCTGAATGAGAGAGAGAGAGAGAGAGAGAGAGAGAGAGAGAGAGAGAGAGAGAGCGAGAGATGGGAGAATCAGGTAAAGAGGCAACAAGATTGGAGGAATTAGAGGAAGCACAAGCTGAGGTTGACATATGGAAATATGTATTTGGATACACTGAGATTGCCGCAGTGAAGTGTGCAATTGAGCTTGGCATACCTGATGTGTTGGAAGGCCAAGAACATCCCGTAACTCTCTCCCAACTCTGTTCAATTCTCAATTGCTCGCCTTCCTTTCTGTACCGTATCATGAGATTCCTAGTTCATTGTAACGTTTTTAAACAACAATCCATGAGCGATGGTTCAATAGGCTATGTCCAAACACCCATTTCTCGTCGAATGACAAAAAGTGGAGATAGAAACATGACTGCTTTTATCCTGCTAGAGGGTAGCCCACCAATGTTGGCACCATGGCACGGTCTATCATCAAGAGTTCTAGCTAATGGATCTCCGGCATTCAAGTCTACTCATGGTGAAGATGTGTGGAGCTATGCAGCAGCAAATCCTGCTCATAGCGAACTAATCGACAATGCCATGGCTTGTGATGCTAGAGTTGCGATCTCTGCTATTGTAAATGGTTGTCCGGAGATATTTGAAGGAATTAGTACTTTGGTTGATGTTGGAGGAGGAAATGGAACGGCTCTTGGCTTGTTGGTGAAGGCCTTTCCCTGGATCAAAGGCATTAACTTTGATCTTCCCCATGTTGCATCTGTTGCCCCTGCACGTGATGGGATTACACACGTCGGAGGAGACATGTTCAAAAGCGTTCCACAAGCCGATGCCGCTTTTATCATGGTAACTATTGCTAACTCAACCATTTCTCATGTCTCAAGCAAATTAGGATTAATTGTATTGATGTTGTTTCTTGCAAACTGCCTGTGGTCTGAATTTGACTTACCATCTTAACATCACGCTGACTTGATGTTATTTTTTTGCTTACTAATTGTTTAAAACTATTCGTTGTTGTTAATATATGGACACTTCTTATGAATTATTATAGTGGGTCTTGCATGACTGGGGAGATGATGAGTGCATCGAAATCCTGAAAAGGTGTAGAGAGGCAATTCCGAAGGAGAAAGGCAAGGTGATAATTGTAGAAGCAGTAGTCAATGAAGGAGACAGGGAAGATGACATGCTTGAACACGTGAGGCTGATGCTGGACATGGTCATGATGGCTCATACTAACAAAGGCAAAGAAAGGACATTGAAAGAATGGGAAAATGTGATTTTAGAGGCTGGATTTACTCACTACACCGTCAAATCTATTCCTGCTGTTCAGTCCGTCATCGAGGCCTATCCTTAAATATAGAGCATTCACCATGTCTTGTAAGAAATGAGTATTTTGTGTGAATTTATTTATGATGTTTGATATGGGATTTGTTTAATGTTGTAACATAACATTATTTGCTCCAAAATCTAAAAAAGAAAAACCTATTTTTATGCTTTTTTAGTTTAATTTTGTTTTTGTTTTGCTTTGTTCTATTGATAATATTTTTTTAATTAAAATAAAAATCTTTTGAATCCCATCTGATCTCTCAACATTCCCCATGATGCTGGTTCTATTGATAATATAGTGCGACTGGTTATTACCTTTAAATTATATACTTTCCCACGTATACGTAGAAACTCTTAATCCTTTTTTTGTTACTTAAAATACATTACATTACATTTTAAAAATTATGCATATCGATTTGTATTTAACACTCATCATTGGATTTCTTTTTCCAATTTACAATACTTTAAACTTTTTATAATTTTGTCCATCTTCTTAATCATATATATATATATATATATATATTTGTAGTTTTTTCCTTTTACCGTATCTCAATTTTTTTCTCTCACCTTTGGAATGATCTTCATCCCAATGTCGATCCACTGTTTTTTCTCTCGCCGCTTGTTTCGAAAAATTTGTGTCTCTTGGCTTCAGAAAGGAAAAGCAAAGCAAGATCATGGGACACTTGTAAGGAGGTTTTTGGGGTTGTTACTGGAATACTTATCGTGGGTTTATTGGGTGCAACTATGGGTGGGGTTAAGTTTGAAGGGCGGGCGGTGTTCTTTTTTATTATTATTTTTTAAATTTTTATGGATGTGGATTTTATTTTATTAATTTAATCTGATTTATTAAAAGATTGATTTTTTTAAATTTTATTTTTTTATTTTTATATCCCGAACTTGATATTTATAATTAAAGAAATAAAACGTCCATCTATAAGAACCGGAATTTGGTGGAAGGGCGGTGTTTGAGCATGAGGACAAAACGTTCCGTCAGGTTCTCTTTTATTTAAGGTGGGATAAACTTTAAAAATCATCTAGGTAAGCTGGTTTTTCGGCCTGACGCAAATATGTGGGACTAGAAGAAGAAGATAACATGTATGTCACGGAGCGGTCCAATCAGGGATTTTCTTCGGTTAAGGAAATTGAGAAATGATTGAGAAACCGAAATGTATTTTAAGTAAAAAAAAAAAAAAGAAAAAAAAGAAAAAAAGAATTAAGAGGTTTTAAGTATATGTGGATTTGTATATAACTTAAGGGTAATACCCAATATTTTTGTTCAATTGGCTCCTTTAACCAACAGTCATGATATGCGGAGGAGAGAGAGAGGGGTTGCAAGAGGTCGAATCCTTCTTTCTCCTCTCTGTGTTTCTTTTTTTTTTTTTTTTTTTTTTATAGATATTGAAATTTAAATCTAAATTTACTATAACGAGAGAGGTGAAAGATACTATTTAAAGTAAAGTTCATTGACCTCAATCCTCCATTAACTATAGAAAAGAAGCTCTAAAAAATAATTGAGAATGAAGCTGCTTTAGAAAACAATTGAAAACACCCGAGTGAAAGCACGCTATACTTTGGAGTGGTTGATGTCTTCGTAGAAATTTTATGAAAATATTAACATATAATCTTATTTTTGTAAAATTTTATTTTTTAAATAAATAAAATAATATGAAACGATAAGGGAATTACTTAATTCTCCTAAAGTTTTTGAACTACAAATCTGTTGTGATTTGACTCCTAAATTTTATTTTTTAAATAAATGAACCATTCCACCCATCTGGGGTCATGCTGCTCGAGGGAGGTGAGCCTCTGCCATTTGACGACATTAGGGGCCATGCTTTGAGCTCCATGCATTTTCACCGTGGTGGCAGCCATAGCCATGACCGCCTAACTCCCCGGTGAGAGCGAGGTTCAGCCACAAGTGACTGAGCGCCTCTCTCCGCCCACCTAAAGTGGCGGAAGGCGAAGTTTAAGTTTGCAGCCCCAATTGTTGTCTCAACACGGGATGAGCCAACAGCCTATATGGGTTGTTGAGTCAGTACCTTATGGCTGACTTGGCAGCCCACACGATTGCTGACTCAGTCCTAATAAAGAATATGTTTGAATGGACTGATTTGAAAGGAAGAGAATTGTAAGTCTTAAGCGGAGAGAAAATAATAAAAGAGAAATGAGATGATTTTTTATTTTAAAAATTTTCTTTTCAAAAGTGATATAAAAGAGATAAAAGAAAATTTAATTGATTCTAATCTTTTAATATATTAAATTTATCATTAATATAATAATAAAAAATATTTAATTTTAGATCAGTTTCGCATCAAATATTTTATTTCTAAAACTTTTAAATAAAATAAAAAAAAATTTATCATTTTCCCTTTTTTTCTTCGCTTTCTTAATTTTTCTTTTCCTTCCTTCCCTAAACCCCCAAACTATGTGTTAAAAAAAAATCGGCAAAAGCTCGTCCCCATCTCTATTTACTCTTCGGCAGTTTACCAATAAAACCTTCACTCCTCCTTCACTCATTCACTACTTTCTCAAAACCCTAATCGTTTCTATTTCATTCAATGGCCTCCTTTCCCCTCTCTTTCTTTCTTTCCAATCTCTCTCACCGAGTCTTCAATGTGGAAAACTCGTTACAAAATCGCTTGTTTTCTTGTAATTCACTCGTAATTTCAAAAAACGATTCAAGATTAAAGAATTTGTTGTGGAGGAGTCGGTGTTCTAGTATTAGAATTGTTCGCGTCTCTGCTGAGATTGTACATGATCGAGTCGTTGAAAATGAGAAGGAGATAGAGAGTTTTACGAGTTGGTGCTGTTTGTGGAGGTCCATCTGCAAAGTATGGAATTTCTTTGAATTCTGCACAATCGGTTCTTGATCACATACAGGTCAACTTGAAACTCTTTAACCGAGTTTGGGATTCTTGGAAATCTTAAATGTCTAATAATTTGCTTTGTTATTGTAAGGATTATTTTGATTTTCTTTGGGAAAAAAAAGAAAAGATTTAAATTATACAACATGGGTTTCTTGGAAATCTTGGGAGTCTTCATCACAAACAAGAGATCTTTTTTCTTATAAATTAATGATTATTTTGATTTCCTAGGACAAATGTTTTAATGGTGTGAATGTGATGTGGGTTTAGAATATCAGATTTTTGGGGTTTTAACTTTCATATTTTTGAACAGGGTAATGATTTGCACGTAAGCTGCTACTAGATTGATGCCAATATGAATGCATATGCAACCTCGTCTGCCCAGGTTTGTATGTGGTTGATCTTCGAATAAAATATTTGAGTCTTGTGTGAATTTCACTACTTTCTTTCTAAGGCTTTGGATATTGGCTGTCATTTATCTTGAGTGTTGTCTGTGCTGGCAATGTCTTTTATACCTGCCTGCAATTCCTTGTTTTGGGTGTTGGGCTGTTTTATTTACGTGGCTTCTTTGTTTTCTCTCTCTATCTCTCTCTCTCTCGGTCGCTCGCTCGCCGACTGCTCATTGTCGCACATCTCTCGATCGATTGTTCGAGCAACTCTCTTGTGCTGTTCGATCAGGTAAGTATTCACTTCCCTCTCTACCCCACTCTCCCTCTCTCTCTCTCCCTCTCCCTTCTGCGCTACAGACTTTTCTTTCCTGCTTCCTATCTCTCTCTCTCACTTCCTCCTTCCCCTCCGTCTCGCTCTTCTGGGTCAACTTCTGCGCATCCTTCTTTCTCTCTCTCCCCAACCACTAGACGGCCCCAGATCTGTCCCCATCTCGTTCAGATCTGTCCCCCAACATAACCTCTGGCTCAGATATGTCCCCATCTTGCTCAGATCCGTTCGCAGAAGTCCCACACCCGCAGAAAATTCCAGATCTACTTCCCTCTCGTTCGATCCCACACTTGATGACCCCAGTTCTAGCCTCCCTCTTGTCTGATCGAACCCCCCAAATTTATTTCCATATCTCTCTATTTCTTTCTCTCTCCCGCTCTCTCTCTGCTCACCTTTACCTTCGCCGACCCTGATCGCACCTTCGTTACTATCGCCTCTCCCCCCCTCCGTCACTTACATCTCCCTTGGTTGGCCTTCGCCTTGATCGCCTGTCTTCGATCTGCCTTCCTCTGTTACCTACTCTTGCTGCCCGGCAAGAACTTCCATCACCGTCCCTCAATCCTCCTCCTTTGTTCGTGCTGCGCCTTCTTCCCCCATCCCCACAATTCCCCATCCCTATTATTATTATTATTATTATTATTATTATTATTATTATTAGATTTACATCTTCCTGTCCCCAACACCCATTACTTTTATCAGCATTATTATAATTATAATAATTATTATTAATTATAATTATTATAATTAATACTATCATTATCATTATTATTCTCATTATCATCCTATTCTCCCACTACAAAAAATTCATAAATTTGTAACAAAATTTGTGACAAATTCCTAATAAAAATTCGTCCCAAAATAAATTTGCGACGAATTTTGCGACAAATTTTTTTTCGTCCCTAATAAGTCGTCGCAAATTTTTGGGACGAAAAAATAATTTTTTGTCGCAGAAATTTCCCACAAAAATTTTTTTGTGGCAAAATTCGTCGCAAATTTGCGACGAATTTAGCCACAAAAATCATTTTTGTCACAAATTTGCGACGAAAAAATGATTCGTTGCAAATTTGCGACGAAAATTTTATTCGTCGCAAATTTGCGACAAAACTCAATTTTGTCGCAAATCTGCGACGAACACTATTTTCGTCGCAAATTTGCGACGAATCATTTTTTCGTTGCAAAATTGATAGCTAACGGCGCCCTGGCGTGCGCCCGCCAAGAGCGATCCGACGGCTTGGTCACGGATCAAGCCTACGGACAGATCCGGCTTGGCCGTCGGATTTGGCTTCTACAGCCTGCGGCCGAGAGAGAGAGAGAGAGAGAGAGAGAGAGGGAGAGAGATTACCGATCACAGATCCGCCATCCCTTCGCAGAACCACTGAGGGAGAGAGCGAGAGACAGAGTGAGAGTGAGAGAGAGCGAGAGACAGAGTGAGAGCGAGAGTGAGAGTGAGAGTGAGAGAGCGAGAGACAGAGTGAGAGCGAGAGAGAGAGTGAGAGTGAGAGAGAGCGAGAGACAGAGTCAGCGAGAGACAGAGTGAGAGCGAGATTCAGGGACGAAAAAATTTTCGTCCCAAATTTAGCGACGAATTGACAAATTCGTCGCAAATTTAGGGACGAAAAATTAATTCGTCGCTAATTCAGGGACGAAAATAAAATTCGTCCCAAATTTAGGGACGAATTGACGAATTCGTCGCAAATTTTGGGACGAAAAATTAATTCGTCGCTAATTCAGGGACGAAAAAGAAATTCGTCCCTAAATTAGGGACAAATTGACGAATTCGTCGGAAATTTAGGGACGAATAATTTATTTGTCGCAAATTTAGGGACGAATGTTTATTTTGTTGCAAATTTTGGGACGAATTATAAATTCGTCATAAATTTAGCGACGAATTTTAGGATTCGTTGGAAATTTAGCAACGAATTTATTATTTCGTCGCAAATTTGCAACGAATTTTATATCAAAAAATTTTCGTCACAAATTTGCGACGAAATTTGTAACGAAAATATTTTTTGTTGCGAAATTTGCGACGAATACTTTTTTGTTGCTAAATTCGTGGCTAATTAGCGACGAAATTTATTTTTGTCGCTAAATTTGTGACAGATTTGCGACGAATATTTTTCGTTGCAAAATTTCGTCGCTGAATTCTAGTTTTTTTGTAGTGTCTTGTGTTAAGATCCCCACTATTTGCTTAGTTTAGTAATTTGGTAGCATTATTTCGATTAACATTATTACTACTACTATTACAAATAGTATTATTATTATTAGTAGCAATAATAATAATAATTTATTATTAACATTATTGTTAGTAGTGTTACCATTATTGTTGTTAGCATTATTGTTATTATTATTTGCTTATTATTAGTATGGATGTGTTGTTATATTATTATCATCATTGTTATTATCATCATTGTTATTACTATTATTGTTTGTTTATTATTATTTCTTTAGTTTAATATCATAATTGGTATTGAGTTTATTATTGTTGTTATTATTTCATGTTTAGTACATTATCTGGTTGTTTGTTTATTATTGTCATTGTTAGCTAGTTATCTATTTGATCATATTTATTATTTGTTTATATTATTTATTTAGTAATTGTATTTTCAATAGTACTATTACTATATTAGTATCAATATTACTATTATTACTATAAATATATTACTATGAATTTAAAACTATTAAAATATAAAATTTTTCAAACTCACTGCGGTATAATTGTAATATAAAGTTTAGTACTTTATTATCACCATAGAGAGATATATATATATATATATAGTTTTTATTTATTTATTTATTTATTTTATTTTTTTATATATTATTAATTGAAGAATTCTGCCATGGTCAGTCCCAAACCCGGATAAAGGAATAGAGTTACGGTAGGCTGACAGCCAGCGCAAAAATCTTTTGTCAAATTACAAATGAGAGACAAATATAGGAAAACGTATGTGACATTTCCTCCTCAGCGACGCACTACATCATATCCCGGGTGTAGTGACAAATTACCAAACGATGTTAGGGTGCAGACAAATAAAATAGTCCATGAGGATATGATTCGTTTAGTCACTTGGAATATAGGATATCTAACCAAAATGTTAGGAAAAATATGTGAAATAATGAATAGAAAAAAAATTATGATCATGTGTCTTCAAGAAACCAAATGGGTGGGAGAGAAGGCTAGAGTACACTACAAAAAAACATGATTTTAACCACGGACGTTAGCCACGAACAAAATTTATCGCTATTTACCCACGAATTTAATGATAACAATCGGATTCGTTGCTAATTTAGCGACAAAAATAATTATGCGTCGCTAATTTAGCAACGAAATTTATAATCCGTCGCTAAATAGTCACGAATTTTCCATTCGTGACAAAATTTAACTACGAATTTGAAATTCGTGGCTAAATTTAGTCACGGATCAAAAATTCATGGCTAAATAGCCATGGATTATGAATTCGTGGTTAATTAGTTATGGATCTGAAATTGTGTGAATTAGCCACGGATTACGAATTCGTGGCTAATTGTCAAGGATATGAATTTCGTGACTAATTAGCCATGGATCCGAAATTCGTAGCTAAATTTAGCTACAAATCTGTTCGTGATTAAATTCGTCGCTAATTTGAAATTCTGTTAAATATAATTTTATATTTTTATTAAATATAAATTTATATTTTATATGTTTATTAAATTAGGGTATTGATTTTTATTAAATATATTTTTGTATTTTTTAAAATATAATTTTGTATTTTTGTTAAAGATAATTTTGTAATTTTATTAAATATAATTTTGTATTTTTATTAAATATAATTTTATAATTTTATATTTTTGTTAAATTAGTAAATTGTATTTTTAATGTTAAAAGTTAGAAAGAAAATAATGAAATAAAAAAAAAGTATATCAAATAAATTAATATGACATAGTGGTTGAGAACACTCCAAATGTTCTCTTAGTCTCAGGTTCGAATCTTGATAAATGCACATTTTTTACAAAAATATAAAGTAGCAGAAAATTGATTCATACACGAGCGGGGGCCAACGAGTGGGCCGGCGGTCATTAAAATTAAAAATATAAAATGAAAAATTTAGCCATGAATTCTAATCCGTGGCTAAATTTAGTTACGAATTTTTCAATCCGTGGCTAAATTTAGTTATGAATTTCTGAATCTGTTGCTAATTTAGCCACGAATTCAAAAATTCGTGGCTAAATTTTTGCGATGCGCTATTAGCCACGGATTTGAATTCGTGGCAAAATCCGTCGCTAAACAATTTAGTGACGAATTTTTCTGACATTTTCGTAACTAAATTCGTCGCTAATTCGATATTTTTTTTGTAGTGGTATTAGATTCTTATGGTCATAAGTTTTGGTACACAGGTAAAGATAGGATTAAAAATGTGGTAGGAATAATTGTATATTGAAATCTATTAGGAGAGGTAGTAAAGATAAGAAAAAAGAGAGATAGAATGATGCTTGTCAAGTTAGTAAATGAAAGAAACGTAATTAATACAATTAGCGTGTACGCGCTCCAAATAGGTGTAGATGCAATTAGTAAGAAATAATTTTGGGATGATCTAAATGAATTTATACAAACCATACTAAATAATGAGAAATTATTTATTGGAGGAGACCTAGAGGGATTCGAAACCGTATACGGAAACTTTGGATTCGGCCTTAGAAATGAGGCGGGAAGTACAATTCTAGAGTTTGTAGTAGTATTTGATTTGACACTAGTAAATACGTTCGATAAGAAAAAAGAGTCACATATAGTTACTTATAGAAGTGTGTCAAATGTTAGTCAAATAGATTTTTTTCTCACTAGAAGAGGTGATAGAACGATTTGTAAGGACTGTAAGGTCATATCGGGGGAGAGTGTAATGACTTAATACAGACTCTTAGTTTTAGACGTATGAGTACCGAAACGACAAAAGCAATGTTAATCATATATGGAGTCAAGAATTAAGTGGTCGAAATTGAAAGGGAAAAATGTGACGAGTTTTAGGGATAAAGTAATTGGAGTAACAAATTGATCTGTTAATGATAACGCAGAAACAATGTGGAATAATATGTCTAATAATATTAAAAGTATAGGTAGAGAGGTTTTTAGAGTATCCAATGACGGGGCTCCAAGTGGCAAAGAGTCATGGTGGTGGAATGAAGAAATAGAAATTGCGATTCGAATCAAAAGAGAGTGCTATAGGAATCTTAAAAATGATAGTAGTAGCGAAACCCATGAAAAATACAAAAAGGTAAAAAATGACGTAAAAAAGATTATACATGAATCAAAGAGTAAAGTATATAACGAATTGTACAAGAGATTAGAGACTCGAGATGGGGAGAGAGAAATCTATAGAATTGCCAAACTAAGAGAGATGAAAGGACAAGATCTAAATGAGAATAGATGTATTAAGAGTGCAACAAATAGTACACTTGTAAGAAACGAGGATATAAGAAAGAGGTGGACGGAATATTTTAATAATTTATTTAATGTTGAGAGTACAATAAATAAAGAAAATTTAGATATATCTATAGAAAAGATTAATAGAGATTTTAAACGTAAGATCCGCCCCATGAAGTAAAGGAAGCTATAAAGAGAATGAGAAATAACAAAACCATAGGACCTGATGGCATTCCTATCGAGGTGTGAAAATGTTTGGGAGAATTCGGAATAACAATGTTAACGGCTGTTTTTAACAAAATTTGGCAAACCAAGAAAATGCCCCACCTATGGAGAGAGAGCACAATTGTCCTGTTTTATAAGAATAAATGGGACATTCAATATTGCTTCAATTATAGAGAAATTAAACTCATGAGTCATACGATAAAGTTATGGGAGAGAGTGATAGAGCATAGATTGATATGGGAGATATGTGTGTTTCAGAATCAATTCAGATTTATGTCTGGACGATCCACCACTGAAACGATTCATTTGCTAAAACAGTTGATGAAAACATTTAGAGCGCAAAAAAGAGATTTACATATGGTATTCATTGATCTTGAGAAAGTATATGATAGAGTTCCCAGATACGTATTGTTGTGGGTGCTCATGAGAAAAAAGATTTCTTTGAAATATATTAATCTTATTAGGGATATGTATGAAGGATTTGTTACCAATGTAAGGACTGGCGGAGGGCTAAGTGATAGCTTTCCTATTAACATTGGGTTACATCAAGATTCAGTATTGAGTCCCTTACTATTTGCAATAGTAATAGATAAAATCACAAAAAATATTCAAGATGAAATACCATGATGTATGTTATTCGTAGATGATATAATTTTGGTTGATGAAACTAGAGAAAGTATCAGTACTAAATTAGAGTTATGGATGGATACGTTAGAATCTAAAGGATTTAGATTGAGTAGATCTAAAACTGAGTATATGAGGTGTAAGTTTAGTGAAACCATCAGGATAATGAATAAACGATTAGTCTGGAAGGAAAATAAGTCCCAAAAAGTGAAAGATTTAGATATTTGGGTTCTATCATTCAAAATGATGACAATATAGATGGAGATGTCAATAATAGAATTCAAACGGGTTGGCTGAAATAGAGAAAGGCATCCAGAGTGCTCTGTGATCGCACGATACCATTACAGTTAAAGGGAAAATTCTATAGGATCGTAGTAAGATCTGCTCTATTATATGACACTGAATGTTGGGTCATTAAATAGCAACAAAAGAAAAAAATAACTGTAACTGAAATGAGAATGTTTAGGTGGATATGTGACAAAACTAAAAATGATAGAATTAGAAACGACGAGATACGTAATAACCTGTGAGTCAGTCTAATTATAGACAAGATGCGAGAATACCGTTTGAGATGGTTTTGTCATGTGCAGCGAAAACCTATGGACGCAACTGTTAGGAAGGTAGAGAACTTAAATATAGGAGAATTAATAAAACGTAGAGGTAGGTCATTGAAAATGTGGATGCAATACATTCGTAAGGATATGATAGTGATGGATTTAGTTGAGAAGATGGTTTTAGATAGGAATGAGTGGCGTAGGAGAATCCGCACAAATTAATTTTTTTTTTTTTTAACGATTTCCTCATATGACCGACCCCAAATCTTGGGGTAGAAGTTCTAAATTGTTGTTGTTGTTGGGTGTTGGGCTGTTTGTGATATTTAAGTCTGAATAATATATTTTTTAAGTTTTCCTCGATGTTATATTGTTTATTTAGTTTTGTATGAGCTTATTCGCCGAAGTGGATTGTAATTGAGACATACATTTGTTACTTAATGTTCTTTTGCAGTTTTACCACTTTTAAATGTCCTTGTTTTTCCATCTGCAGATTTTGATTTTAAACTTGAAAGATGAAAAATCAAATTAACATACTTAATTCAATTGCATGTGAAAATTGTTATATTGCTAATCGAAATATCTTTGATAGTCTTGCCCTAGGTTTCTGGTCTTTGGCTGACTTTGCAGAGCAACTAGCTCACTCTGAGATTGACATAGCGAAATATGTATTTGGATACACTAAGATTGCCGCAGTGAAGTGTGCAATTGAGAGTTTGGCATACCTGACGCGTGGGAAGGCTAAGAACATCCCTCGACTCTCCCAACCCTCTTCAATTCTCAATTGCTCACCTTCCAGAAATATCTTTGTATTTTGTATTTTATATATTTTTTTTATTTTCTACAGAAAAGATAGACAATTGAACAAATTCAAGAAATAAATTTAGAAATAGGGAGTTTATTTAACAAATAAATAATTAATTTAGAAAAATTACGGATTTGAAAAATTAACAAGTTTGCTGTGATATTAATACCGTCGATCAAATCCACAGATTAAAATTAATTTACAAAAAAAACCTCCAAAATAGAGGTTTCTTTAGTTTTCCTACTCTATTTATAATTTTTTTCCAGAGTGTAACATTGTTCTTAATATGTGAATACTTTTTATGAATTATTCTAGTGGCTCTTGCATGACTGAGCAGATGATGATTGCATCGCAATCCTCTAGTCAGACTCTTCGTTTTCCCAAAACGTACAGGAGGAAACCTCTCTTCTCTAAGATGAATTCATGTGAGATCTCTTTCGTTGAATGCAATAGCCTTTCGAAATTTTTCTGCTTGTTTCTTATACTTTTCATTTCACTTATTAATTTTCGCACGAACTTGTTCATGAAGTTGCTTAATGTGTTTTGTCTTTTCTTCGGCATCTCCACTAAAGGAATGAGTGACTGGGAGTGGAGCTAAGCCCAATGGATTAATAGGATTGATCCCATATACCATTTCAAAAGGGCAACTCCTGATAGTTTGACTTTGAGAACAATTATAAGCGAACTCAGCTTGAACTAATTGAAGCTCCCATTGTCGAATGTTTCCTTTGCTCGGAGAAGGTTTGGGAGGGTCCTCCATCTTGTATGGTCCCAAAACTATTTTTACTCCATCCTTGAGAAAATAATAATTATTCTTGTATCCTTCGTGGATCACTCCCGATCATATTGACAAAGTCTCCCAAATAGAATGTGACAAAAATCCATTGGAACCACATCACACCAAATAGAATCTCTACAATATTTTGATTGAGAAAATGTAGCAAACGCTTGTCTTGTAATAGCAGTGCTATTCTTTTGATTTATCAACAACATCGAATATGGATGAGGATGAGCTACAGTTTTTAGCTGTAACTCCCCCAGCAAGGATTCAGCAATGACATTGATGCAACTTCCACTATCAATAGTGAAAAATTTTCCTCGAACAATACATTCTCGTTGTTTTGGGTTCTCACAATACTTGAAGGACGGGTTGATAGGCAACAATTCTTTCACCCCCAAAAATGTTGACACATGATCTTTCTTTACATTTATGATGAAATCTTCAATAGAATCATCAAATATAGCAAGTTGAATGAACTTCAATTTGTCCATACTATGAGTTAGATCTTCATCTCCATACACATCCCACTTAGGAAGGTATTCATTGTCAACAATCAATCTCTTCAACTTCCGAATTATCAAGAGTAAAAGCATAATGAGGATCTTTTTGTTGCATCCCCTGAAGTTGGTCATCGATCTCGACATCATGAAGATCTCGCTTTCGAGCTGCGTTGATTTCAATATTATGACAACGACGACGGCCAATCATCCTAAACTCTGATACCAAATTGATACCAGAAAACTTATGCGAAAGGTTAACTAGCTCACCTCCAAAGGAATCCACCTAAGATACAGAGTTAGACTACTTCTTTACGTGAGAAATCCACCCAACGTTAAGAAGTATAAGAGAATGCTCTCTTCAAATGAAATCAAATATTATTATTAACTGACTCTCTGCTTTTACGATGATTACAAGAAGATCTTTATATAATAGAGTTAGGGACCAATCATGTTCCCATATTATTAACTCCTAATAACTTTTCCGGGGAACTCCAACTGCTTATTGTATTGGAAATTGAACTTATACTTTTTTTTGTGTTTTTTTATCACCTATATTGAATGTAACATAGCCATGCCAAAGGACCCCTAGAATTCTGCATCATTTATACACAACTACTCTAAATTGCTCATCATCTTCAAATATGGAATATTCTGAAGGACTGCAAATTGTGCTGCAGAGACAAAACCATTATATATGAGTGATGAGTCCATTGACTCACAACGTAGAGGGTTTTAATATCCACTACAGAGAGGACCTCTTCCTCAACTTGAACAGTCTGTAAGTAAGAAATACAGAAGCCGGTATGGACATCAAATTGCCTATTGTTCCTCAAGCTTAGCAAATTCTTCAAATGTCTCAAAAGGCAATGTGTATGGCATATATTAATTAAATTATCTGGTGTTTTTAAAGGGTGCTTTAGGTTATGCATCAAGATCAATCAAAGAATACGTGGCTGTTAAAATGGAAAGATTAGGGAATTTTAAGATGGTTTAGTATTTGAAGTAAATGCAAATGAACTCCAAGTGTGACTTCTAAGTTACTATAAACTGCCATTTATCAGGACGAAATAAAATTTCATGGCGGTGAAGATGTTGGGGAGGCAAATACAATTTTTAACTATAGAAGAAAATATCTTCCCACGCAACATGTAAGGGCAAAGTATATAACATCTATACTATCTTGTTATTGGCGCTCTCATTGTGTAGTCTGGTGCATATTATTTTTCCGAAAAAAATGCTTAGTTCAGTTTGTGAGTGTTTTTGGTATGGCATAAATTGATTTCATATTTATAATTGATTTTATTTTATTTTTAAATAAATATTATACTAATTAGTATATTTTATGTGATAGGAATAATGGAGGAGTCATGAAGAAAAAGAAAGGAAAAAAAGACAAATTTGGAAGCATGAAAGATTTGTAAATATTTAAATATTTCTAAATATTTGGAAACAAGAAGTTTAGAAATTTTAAACTCGTTATAATTTATTATTTAGTAGTTATCTAAAATTTATGAGAATTTTTTTTTTAAAAATTAAGTTAATTCATTCCTATATATAAGGGTTACATTGTACAAAGAGAGGGAGCCCAAGGGAGAGAGAAGAGAGCCCAAAAGGGGGCAGCCGCCTCTTTCACCTTCACCCCTTTTTCCGATGGCAATTGTAGTCCACTCATTCACATAATTTCACTTTTTTATTTTTTCCCTTCTTCCTGCGGGGTGCAAAAGAACACTTGGATGGTAATTTTCTCCTTTGATTTCCAATATTGATTTCTCCAGCAATAAAATATTCTTTTGTGAGTTTCTTTTTTTTCATGTTTTTATTTTAATTTTATTTTTTAGTTGAAGGGTATTGAAATTTTGATGATTGATAATTGTAAGATTTAATTGGATTTATTAAATCAATATCTCATAGGTATTTATTTAATTTATTTGCTTCATGGATCATGATTTAATAGGATTTATTAAATAGTGGCCAATGTTTAATAGTTCTAAAATAATTTATAACTAATTAAAACGATAAATCCGTAATTGTTTGTTAATTTTAATGAAGTGGTAAATGACATTCATGTCATGGAATTAAATAATCTAATTTAAATGAACCCGTCGTGTGTTTGTTAATTAGAATTGAGTCTCTCTAAATCTTAATGCTGTAGGGACTTTTAATCCTAAGAGTTTCTCTAGGGTTGACTCTCGATTAGGGAAATAATTAACGAACTTCTCTTAATTATCGATGAAGTAAGGAGAGCTTGGTTGTTGGGCGTTTGTCGACGGTTATAACCAATTTATTTATGGGTGTTGAAATCTTTAAGTAGATCAATGATCAATCACATGAAATCAAGGTGGATATAATTCCTTTGACTAGAAAAATTGATTTCACCTTAGTTTTTATTTCTATTTTTCGAGTTCTTTATTTTTATTTTAATTAGTTTAGTTAATTTTTCAAACCCCCTTATTTTATTTTTATTTTTATTTTTCCTTAAAAGAAATAAATCCACCGTTCCATGTAGATTCAACTCTGTTTATCCTAGACTTGTCTTTCATAAAGTAGATAATTTATTTTTGTTGGTTTGACACCCGGGAAACGGTGTTAAGTGATTTATTTTTTTTTTATTTTTTGGGACTAATTTTTGCAGTTAACTTATTGAGATTTGACGGTGACATAGAAGATAAGGATTTTTAAACGTTCTAAAATATGGCTGGTCAAAAGATTTTAAGTGAGTTGTTATTTCTTGATAAATATACCTTTTGCAGTGATTTTCTTAATATTGGGACTTCCCAACAATTTGGAATGTGGCAAGATGTTCCAAAGAGGGATAATAAGATAAGTGATTTTTCAATTCGTCAAGAATTGAGAGAACTAATTTCTTTTATGCGTAATTTTATTGTAGGAGAAACACTGCCGATACAAACTTGTGGAATTTGTTCAGAGGATCATCCAACCGATAAGGGTCCCATTCTTTATAGTGACCCATATTCTAACATCTATAATCAAGGATGGTGTAATGAACCATATTTTAATTGTGGAAATTGGCAACAGGGATTCCAACAATAACCACAAGTTCAATCTCAATTTCAGTATCAACAAATTTTTTCGAACCAAGGTACATCTTTAGAAGAGATTGTTAAAAGTTTGGTTAACAGCACTTTGATAATTCAATAGGAAAATCAATGATTTTAACAAGAAAGCCAACGATTTCAACAAGAGACAAGAGCCAGCATCCAAAATTTAGAAAATCAAGTGTTACAATTGATGGCAATCATGAGTCGATCGAAAATTTCATCAAAAGAAGTAGAAGACAATTCAGCAAAAGTCGAAGAAGATATGAAAATTGAGCAAATAAAGAAATCATCAACAGTGAATGAATCCACCGAGGAGGTAAATAACGAGTTCAATACTTTCAAAACAAAAATTTTGATTTTACCACATTTTCCTAACAGATTGGCACAACCAAAAAAAGAAAAAGAGAGAGGTTTTAGAAATTTCTCCAAAAGAGGGATCCAACATTCCTCTATTAGAAACAATAAAACAAGTGCTAAAACCATTCATGAAAAAATTCAAGGCAAAAATTGATGTGAATTTGGGTACTCTAACTTTTGAGTTTGATGGTAAAATTGATATTTTTAATATTATTGATGTTATGAAATATCCAAATGATTTTAAGTCTATTTTTCATGATAGCATGGTGGAATTTATTGTTCATGATAATTTTATGCAAGATGAATTGAATTTTGTTTTTAAAGAAAATGTGACAAATAAGGTTACACAATTGGACAAATTTCTTGAACACAAACTCCCGCATTGCATCGGTAGACCATAAAATCTTTCATTTCAATTCAAAATTGAAATTCATAGCAGGTATGTTAAAATTTAAATGGACCGGACCGGTCTTTGAACGAGATTGAAATGAGGAGGTAATGTCGAGCCAAAGACATTAAACAAAGATGCTTGTTGGGAGGCATCCCAATACTTTCTTTTATACTTTTTATTTCATATTTATTTGATTTGATTTAGATTTGATTTTTAATTTTTTTAGGTGAATAAATGCTAGAAAATTTGGTGACCAGAAGTGCTCTGTCATTAAGATGTGTCCACACCTTAACAAGCCTCTAATGCTGTCCAGTTTTACAAATGTTCTCAAGTGACCAGAATTGCACATAAATTAGGGCGTGTCCACGCCCTACGAAAGGGTCCATTGCTAGCACCAAAACTTTTTCTTCAAAACTTATTGGATTTGACCCTCCATTCACCACTCCACCCTAGAGAAGTCTTGTTCTCACTTTTTCTTTTTATTTTTGCTTTTATTTGATACGATAGTTATTTATTATTTATTTATTTATTTATTTTTTATTTTCTCTCTCATTTAGCATATATTGGGGACAATGTATGATTTAGGTGTGAGAGAATATTTCATGTTTTTATTTGTTTGTTTTCTTACAATAGATTTAGTTTTATTTCATTTTATTTATTAAAAAAAAAAGAGAAATTAAAAATTTTTGAACTTTCTAAATTAATATATGTTATTTGGTTGGCTAGAAATTTATGAAAAATAGCTTGTATTAATGGTTTTTGTACTTGTAATGACTATTCATATCTTTAATGGTTTTTTTTGAATGATAAGTATGTGAAATTCGACACAAATCCCATTTAAAAGTGAGGTTTTGAGTCTAAAGCGAGCAAATTCATTCTTTGTGTTCAGAATTTCTTTTCTTCATGAGTGATTATTGCACTTGGATTGAACATTCTAGAACTTACAATGTTATAATTTTCGAGATCACATTTAGGGTTTTATGCATTAAAATGATAAAGGCACTTAGAATTTACCCCATTTTAGATTTCGTAAAAATCTCTATCCTGAATTTTATTCCCCTTAGTGAACCAATTTAAGTCTGAAACTTTTGCTTTCTTCAAAACCCTTCAATACAACACCACAATCTTATTTTTGTTTGCGTTTCAACCATTATACCAATGATATATGTAATTGATTGCATGATATTAGTTATATGATTGTCTCATGAAATATGTATCGATGAGAACTTTGATGATGATATTTGCTTCATATGAAAAATGAAGAAAAAAAGATTGATTTTGTTCATCTTTTGTATTGAGAAGTTTTTCAAAAAAAAAAAAAAAAGCAGCAGCAAAAAAAAAAAAAAAACAAAGAAAGAAAAAATGCTACATCTCTTCATTTCAGTCATGAATTGTAGAGAAAAAGAGTCTTATATTTTTATGTATTCTTGACTGTTGGCTATTATGAGCTCATGTGGATAGCGAGATCATTTATTTTTTGTATGCTATTTGTGTGAGGCGAAAGTGTTCATTATACAAGAAATTGTGTAGTTAATTGCATATTATCTTCGGTACATTTTAAACTCTTGTTATATCCCTTTATCCTACCCTTGATCCTAACCCTATTACAACCAAATGAAAAACCTTTGATTAGTACATGAAATTCAAATTTATAAGTGGTGGAGATTTGATATATTTGTAAACATATGGTAATGCCAATTCTAATGTGTTGATTTGAGTGTTATTGATATATTCTTTACCCTTATTTTGAGTGAATTTGAGTGAACTTTTGGAGAGGATGTTGAATCTTGCCGTTTTGATTTCATTGGGAACTGTTGGGATTGTAATAGTTGTTCTTGTATGAAATACTGTGAAGTACTTGTTGTTTTGATTATTTTTCTGATTCAATTCTTATGGCACATGTTGGCTTAGTAGTTCAAAAGAAAAATAGGTTGCTATCAGTAGTTTTAATTTTATTTGAGTTAGAAATGATTGATGAGAACAAGCATCATCTAGGTGTGAGAGAATTTGATAGGACATAAATTGGTGTAATATTTACAATTGATTTTGTTTTATGTTTGAATAAATATTGCACTAATTAGTATGTTTTATTATATTTTATGTGATAGGAATAATTGAGGAGTCATGAAAAAAAAAGGAAAGAAAAGAAGACAAATTTGAAAGTATGGAAAATTTGTAAATATTTAGATATTCCTAAATATTTGGAAACAAGAACTTTAGAAATTTCAAACTCGTTGTAATTTATTATTTAGTAGTTACCTAAAATTTAGGAGAGTTTTCTTTTTAAAAATTAGATTAACTCATTCTTATATATAGGGGTTACATTGTGCAAAGAGAGGGAGCTTAAGGGAGAGAGAAGAGAGCCCAAAAAGGGGCAGTCGCCGCCTTCACCTTCACCCCTTTTTCCAACGGCAATTGTAGTCCACTCATTCACATAATTTCACTTTTTTATTTTTCCCTTCTTCCTGCGGCTGCACAAGAACACTTGGATGGCAATTTTTTTCCTTTGATTTCCGATATTGATTTCTCCAGCAATAAAATACTCTTTCATGAGCTTCTTTTTTTACATTTTTATTTTAATTTTATTTTCTAGTTAAAGTGTATTGAAATCTTGATGATTGATGATTGTGAGATTTAATTGGATTTATTAAATCAATATCTCATAGGTATTTATTTAATTCCTGTGTTTCATAGATCATAATTTAATAGGATTTATTAAATAGTGACCAATATTTAATAGTCCCAGAATAATCTACAATTAATTAAAATGACAAATCCGTAATTGTTTGTTAGTTTTAATGAAATAGTAAATGATATTTATGTCATGAAATTAAATAATCTAATTTAAATGAACCCGTCGTGTGTTTGTTAATTAGAATTGAGTTTTTTTAAATCTTAATGCTATAGGGACTTTCAATCCTAAAAGCTTCTCTAGGGTTGACTCTCGATTAGGGAAATAATTAACGAGTTTCTCTTAATTATCGACGAAATAAGGAGAGATTGGTCGTTGGATGTTTGTCGACAGTTATAACCAATTTATTTATGGATGTTGAAATTTTTAGGTAGATTAATGATCAATCACATGAAATCAAGGTGGATATAATTCTTTTGACTAGAAAAATTGATTTCACCTTAGTTTTTATTTTTATTTTTCGAATTCTTTATTTTTATTTTAATTAGTTTAGTTAATTTTCTAAACCCCCTTATTTTATTTTTATTTTTTCTTAAAAGAAGTAAATCCACCGTTCTCTATGAATTCAACACTGTTTACCCTAGACTCATCTTTCATAAAGTAGATAATTTATTTTTGTTAGTTTGACGGTTACCAATTTTCATATTGCTTACCACCTAGAGGCGATTGATATTATAAGAAACAGAGCATCTCTACTATTCCACCGGCTTGGCCTCTGTGATTTTGCTTGAATTGATGGTTGTTTTTTTCCTTCTTCTGTCTCCGTATTTTTTATCTTCTGAAAATAAATATGTTAGGAATAAATGGGGCACTATCATTTTTACAGACATTAACTTGGTAAGAATTGGATTATGAATCTTCCACGTGAAAATCTTGGCGACACTTCTTTAGTATGCCTCTGATCATTTTTTGCATTTCATCTCTAGACCAGTGGAATGGAGCAGACAAGCTTTTTATTCCGATAGGCTTCAAAGGTATGTGGTTCATTTATGTGATGATATGAAACTTGTATCTTGTCACAATTTTGAGATAGAATTAGCAATAATTTGCAAATAATTTTCATTTCTATTGAATATTGCGGTGTCTTTATATTATGCTTCTAAAAACCCATAAGAAACTGCCCATGTCAAAATGTATTTTTATCTCTTTCAACCATCTATTACTGATAGATAATTTTATCAACATTGCACTTACTCTCGCATCAGAATGTTGCAATTCATAAAGTAGTTTCTATTATCACTGCGCAAGAAATGTCTCTTGTTGTCTCATCTTGGCATGAAGTGATTGAGGTAAATGTCTTCAAATCGTGTCATGCTAGACATGGGGGAGCTTCTACGTTACATGGACCCCTCATTTCGCATCCATACTTGTATTGAGGCTTGTAGGATGCTTCCTTTTAAATAGAAATTTTGTCCAAATGAGGCACATATATGTGCCCAACATCAACACCTAAGTCCATGTTACATATGGCTCCTTTTAGGACGCTCGAAGGATTTTTTTTTGGTAATTTTGCCTATTTTAAAAAAGGAGCATCAGTTGTAGCTTCTTTTGCTATTGTTGTTCAGTTGAAACTACGATGTTTCATTTTCTGGTTGGGTTTTCTCAAACATCCTCCGGAGCATTATCCAACGTGCTTGCTCACGCTTTCCTACTCGTGCATCATTCAATGGTTTGGCAAGTATCTCCTAAACAAGAACAACAAAATGAACCTTAATTTCAATAATTAGGATCAATCGTTTGAAAAACAAATATATATTAAAAAAAAAGATTTGGTTTAATGTGGATCCAAGTTTTCGGCTTACCTCTACTTTTTACTAAATTTCCTATATTTGAATTTTCAATTCTCCTAACCAATGTGTATTTGGATTTTCTTTGCACATATCCGAATTATCTCAGACGACATTCTCGCATTTTATTCACAATTGAACTAACTCCTAATTTATTACGAATATCTTCGTTTTTAATTCTATCTTTTTTAATTTTGCTACACATCTACCTAAATATTCTTATTTTTGTTACAGTCATTTTCTGCTCTTGTTGTTATTTAATAGCTCAAAACTCAGTGTCATACAATAGTAGAGGTTTTACTATAGTTCTATAGAACTTTCCCTTCAAATACAGCAACCTCATGTGTTACTCCAAATGTTTTCTCTATTTCATCCAACCCGTTTGAATTCTATAATTCACATATTAATTTATATTGCTATCATTTTGAATGATCAATCAATATATTTAAAGTTTTCAATTTTTAGACTTGTTCTTTTAAAATAAGTATTTTTTTTTAACTTATGGACCTTAATTCTCTACACTAATTTCGTCATGCTAGTATATCTCTACCAATATGTAGGATATCATCGGTCTTTATTTTTGGGTATGGCGTGTTGATCAAAAAGTAGTGAGATGAAACCTCCTAAATCTTCTAGGGGGAGATAGCTTTAGAACTCTGACCTTTGAGGTGGTTAGGATTTAATCATTTTTTGTTACCAATGAACTAAATTTCTAAGCATATAAACAAATAGTTATGATTCTAGGTTGGGAAAGCATTAACACATCAAACCCTTCTAGGAGTAACTACATGAATTCTGGTATGGTCAGATGACATGACGGTCTTTTTAATTTCACTAAGTGACGGTTTTTTTCCTGTAGGTATGATAAATGAAATAAGTGAAAACTCTTTCTCTCTACTTGATATATTTAAGCTCCAACGAGGACAGGTACAAATAATGGAAGTATGTTTGAGAGCTGATTCCCCAGGCGATGTAGCTTTAAGTGGCCCCTTGTTTGCTTGCTCCTCGAGTTGGTGATTTATTTGATGAGAACGAAATTCATGAGGAATATCATAAGTGCTCTAAAACAGTTTGGACACTGTGGTAAGTTCAATTTTCACAATTCTATTAGGTATCTGTGTAAGTATTCATGTTCAATTGCTTCTGTGCAAATTTGTTTTCTGTAAGACTTGTTTAGAAATATATATATCAACTTGGAAAAATATTGAAGCAATTACCTCGCATTTTATTGATATGTTAGCCTTCATTTCCAGAGATATTGCTTAGGTGCTTTTGAATTGACTCCTTGTTAGTACAATGGTATCAGCTGTAACCAGCGATTCGTTATAGTACAAGTAGGTGTCTGCTTCTGTGTCACTACATTCTATTTGTTTACTTGTGAAGCACAATGATGTTGTTGTTGTTGTTGCTGCTGCTGCAGGAGGTATGTAGGTATTCTCTTGTTTTAAGGCGCACAACGGAGGAAGTTCTTGACGCATGCATTGAGGCAGCCGTGCCATCCAGGGCTGCAACTGCGTCCTACTTGCGTCACCGAGTTATGGATGATCTTTTTGAAGGTTTGAAGCAACAAAGTTGGTTTACAGGGTTTGACATAGCTGATGAACCCCCCTAAGAGATTTTCACTAGAGCAGTGGATGAAGCTAGCCAAGGATGTTCACACAACAGTTTTTATTGCAGGTTTCTACCTAAACTTAATACGGGTTTTGGGGTTTAAATATGGAGAAAATGAGTTTATAAGAAACACGATAAACTTTTTCTTTTCTATCTCTGCATAATGTGATATTTTACTATGTATAATTTATGTTAATTATGATAAAAAAGTTTACCTGAAACCTCTACAGCAGAGGAGGCCACAATAGTGGTTTCTTACTCTCCCTATTTTTATTATTTTCAATTTGAATATTTCTAGGAACTCAATAATTAGATTTTATGAGCCTCTTTAGGAATCACAAAATACAAATTAATGGATTCCAACGTATATCACCAAAGATGTTAAATAGTAGTACGATTAATATTTTGAATAGAAACATATTATCATTGAAGTACGATATAAATTTTAAATAGTGATATCAGGTAATAAATAATATTTAAAATTATAAATTTAAAAAATAATAAATCAATTCTTTTTCTTAAAATTGAGCGGCCGTCTTTGTTCAATTGGACTAAACATGTACACCGACAAAATTATGGAATCTTTATGACATTTGTCATACGTGTTTGGCATTTTTAACTATTTTCAACTCGACTTTTCTAACTATTTCTTTTGTCATATGCCGAAACTAACCTTCAAGCAATTATAGAAAAGGAGAAAAAAAAAGGGGGTATTTTTGGCATTTGATCAATTGTAGATAGGGCTAGTAGTTATGCAGTCTTGTTTGACTTGAGAGCCATCTATCAGCCCACAAAGGCATAATATTCGATTCGGAACAATGAAAGATTCATGTTTTTTCCATGAAATTATAATTAAATCCGTCTATGTCTATATATAAGGCATTGAATTTAAATGGTACGGAATTCGTGAAAATAATAATAGCTATAACTCCGCCGTCCAAACCACTTCTGACTGCTGGAGAGCCTTGTTGCCGCTGTTGAGAACGTGCGATAGAGCTCTACCTCGGTTTTCCACGATCCTCCCCGCTTATCACAGCCTGCACTAGATCCGGGTTCAAGCCTGTAACGAGATTGATGTTGTGTTTTCCAACTGAAGTTTGCGGACCCAACTCCGTTTGCCTCCCTCCAAACTGGGGGGGTTCATTTTTCTCCTGTCCACCATTAGTTTCAGGTCTAACCTCTTGCTAGAGTTGCGTTTCAGGGAGATTGTTGGTAAGTGTTTTTGATTGGAATTTGTGGATTCGCACGGAGAAATCCTGAAAAAAATTCGGACATAAATGTGAGCTATATTTCTCTGGATCGAATCATGATTGGTAGGGATAAGTTAAAGCCTGGTAATCACATCTACCGCCGTGGCAAAGGACGGATCTATACTCACCATGGTATGATCTCCTAACTCTGCCAAGAACTTTTTATAACTTTGTTATGCTAACAATATAATATATATGTGTGTGTGTGTGTGTGTGTGAACATACATGACATCCAAATGAGTAACGCAATTTGACCCGAAGCATATTAAGAACGAATTAATAGAATTTTTCATGATGCAATTTCATAGTTGAATAGAGTCTCCCAAAATCTTCAGCACAATCCTAATGTACTACTAGAATTTTGTCAATTTTATTTTATTTTTTTAAACAGCATTAAGGAATGTAAATGGGCTTTCCGGTTACGCTCTCGATGAAATGGTTAAAAAACATGGCACCATAACCATACAGGAATCTATATGGGGGAGAAAGAGGTGAAAGAATTAGGCTCGTCCTCATCAAAGCCTTACGAAACGGTGATTCACTACACAAGGACAGAAGTGGGAGGAAAAGAATTAAGCACTTCCTCTTCAAATTCAAAACCTTGCCGAATATGCAATTACAAAAGTAACCTTCAACGTGGGGTTGTCGAGACTTGCCTTAACTGCTTTTTATTAGATGGCCAGAAGCACATTTACTTGTATGAATATGGAGTTTCATGGTCAAAAGAGCTCTTCAGCCGTGGCGGTACCTGCAGCAGAGTGCTTTCTGGACCACCGTCCAATGTTGAAGATCTTGCCTCCCGACTACTTATGACCACCTTGTTTGGCCGCTATCATCTCTTACGCAACAACTGTGAGAATTTTGCACACTTTTGTAGTACTGGGAGTTCAAGAAGCCTACAAGTCGAGTCTCTAATCACATCATCCGGGATTTTTATGGTATTGTTGATGTTTGCCTCGATGAATAGATTTTTTACAAGATTGATAATATGGGCTAATGTGCAGGGATATATTAGCACCAAATGTGTCATTGCGAAGAGGATTAATGATTCTGTCTTGCTCATTTCATCATTTCTTTTCACTTACTTTTGCTTATTGCTCGGAGAAATTATGGAGAGCCATATGCACTCTTTTTTTATTTTAGAAAAGTTGAAGCAAGCACAGGGGGACTATCAACCGCCACAATGGTTGATTACTGCATGCAAAATTCCGAGACATGAGAACAAGTCAATGTTAGATTATATTGGACTCTGGCAGGAAGAATGTGAAGCCTTTGTGACAGAAGATTGGAAGGCCTCCGTGTTGGAAAAGATTGATAATCAAGTTGGGCGAACGGGAGAAGAGAACAAACTACGGTATGCATTATCCAAATTGTGGAGTTTATTGAAATCTTGTATACAAAATCATCAAGTAAGATATAAAATTAATTGAACTTTTATGCTTGAAAAAAAAACAGTAAAATGTTGAATTTAATTATACGCTCCCAATTAGTAGTATGAAGATTTAACTTTAATGCAAACTCTTTATTTTTCTCTGCAATTAAATATTCAATACTCTAGTTTTGTCCAACATTGAAATGTTCATCAAGCTATTTGGTATTAACAATAGGACATTGAAGCATTTAAGAAAACGCATTATAGACATGTCATTCTTCAAAGCTATCTTCGTCCTTTCCTCTATTTCTAATGGAGTCCTCTACAAGAAAAAACTCTTCAAAATAATTTGGATATGCCTCAAATCAAATGCCAAAAAATTGTTTGGGCTCGGATTGCTCTCTCCTCCTTCAATGTTCAAAAAACCTCTCTCTACTATTTTGTACAATGCTAGGCCTATGACTCGAATGTTACCTACAAGCCCACTCTCTTGTTTGACTAGGTGCTTGCCCAAGGCCATTGAGAATTGTTGGAAGGGCACCCCTTAGCGTGGTGGTGTTGTGCTCAATTTGCAATGACTAGCCAGAGGGAATGCATATAATTGGTGTTATGCTCAATTTTTATTTTTTATTTATTTTTTGTTTTATTTTTTATTTTTTAACTTTGTCATCCTTTAAAAGTTGATTTGTGCTGCGTTTTGCAGCCATATTAGGTTGTCAAGACTTTTCTATTATCATGGTAGGACCTTTTCCTTTCTGAGAGAGAGACGAGAGAGATCTTGAAGAAAGTTGAGAGATATGAGTTATTTTCCACTATTGAGAATTAGGAAACGAAGAATGGTTAACAGCGATATGCTAGAGCCTGGCGAACACATCTACTGTAATGGCAAAGGAAGGAGTTATGCTCACCATGGTAGAATCTTCGATCTCTCTCCCAAAAAATTTTTTAAACTATGTTATACTCCCAAAATTATGAGATTCAAATGAGTAGTATTTGGGCAACTAAACACCATTACTGTGTATAAATGAGTTTTCTGATTTTCATTTTATCATTTGGCTGGGGTCTTGACTAAATGATTAAAAGCACACCAACGTAACCACACAGGAATCTGTGTCGGGGAGGGAATGGTGATTCACCACACAAGGACTGAAGCAGGAGGGAAAGAGGAATCAAGCTCTTCCTCAGTTCCTTGCCCGGTATGCCACTACAGAAGTGACCTTCAACGTGGGGTGGTCGAGCTTCTAATCTGGCCACAACCACATTTACTTGTTTGAATATGGAGTTTCTCCAAAAAAATGCTCTTCGGCCCCTGCACAATGATGCGCTCTATCTGCACCACCCTCTGGGGTTGTAGATTTTGCATCTCCGCTCCACAGAAACGATTGTAGAAATTTAGTGCCCCAGATAAAGTTGTGCCAGTTATATAAAAAAAAAAAGAGTGAAAAAATCTTGATCCAAATTATGGGCCATGAAAGTCAAAATTTGACCGATTCAATTTGAATGGAGACAAATTATTTGAGTTATTAATATCTGTGCGCGTGGGTTGTGAAATGAAAATGACAAAAATTGAAGTGACTTGCGACTTTTCTTTCTTGGGCTATTGTTGTGCATACCGACGGACGGAAAGTCATGGTTGTCCATTCACACTTGGTTTGTCATGCTTTTAAAGTTTTTATTTATTATTATTATTATTATTATTATTATTATTATTATTATTTTAACATAGATGTATAATAAATATTTGGATCCAGCGAAATCCAATTTAAATTGAATTCATTTATATCTTTAAGTTTGTTCATAGGAGTGTCAATAGTTCGAATCCATGACCAAATTAAATCAAACTGAAAAATCAAAACTTTTTAAAAAATTTAAATCGAAAATCGAATCGAATTTAATTCGGTATAAACCATACCGAAAAAAATTCGATTTGATTTTGTTTAAACCAATTTTTTTTTCATTTGTCACTATTTTTTTATAAGGAGATGTCATTTATTACTAATGTGTTGAAGACATGAGTTTCTTTTTCTCTTATCAAAATATAATATTTTTATAACTATTTAAGATTTAACTCTAAAGACAATTTTAAATTAGTTTAGGTTTTTAAGTAATGCTTTTTTTTTATTTAAATCATAATATTTTTATGAATAATATTTTTTAAAAATAATATAATCTAATCCATGAATTCACAAAAATGCATGAAAAAAAAGAAGTAATTAAATTAGATTTTTTAATGTAAAAAGTAATTAAAATAATATCAATTCGATTCAACCCGAACCGAATCATTTATCAAAAATTAAAATGAAATCAATTTGAAAAAAATTTTGGTTTGATTCGATTTGAACCGTTTTTTAGAAAAAAAATGAACTAAATCGAAAATTTTGATTTGGTTCAATTTGGGTTATCGGTTTAACCCGAACCATTTGTACTCATATTTGTCCATATTTATTTTCTATATATACAAGAGAGAATTTATTTATAAAAAAAACAAAACAAAACAAAAGAAAAAATAGTGTCCAAGGTATTTTTTGTGTTATATCAATCAGTATTTAAAATTATATTCTGACTAATCCAATTTAAAAATTATAATGACCCATTTAAGGGTTACCCTCTCAATATAATCTGCTCTATATTTAAGTCATGAGTTAAACTCAAAATTTTAATTAAGAGATTTAATATTATATCTTATTAACCCAATTGAGATTGGTTTGCCTTAGGTTGGTGTGTATTAGGAGTGTTGAATATGTTATAGCTCCTTCCTTTGCCATTGTTGGTAGATGTAATCGGTAGATGTAATCTCGGAGATTTAATAATTATTGAATGCGTTCACATAACAAGTCCAAGTCCACCATAAAGTCCACACATTCACCCATTTAACAAACAAGTCCAAGTCCGAGTCCACCATAAAGCCTCCACGATTACATCTACCAACAATGGAAGAGGAATAATTATTGTACGCGTTCACATTTAACAAACAAGTCCAAGTCCAAGTCTACCACAAAGCCTCTGTGACTACATCTACCAACAATGGAAGAGGAAGGAGCTACAACATATTCAACACCCTTAGACACATTTTAGAATGACAATTAGTACTCATTAGAATACTAAAATATTAATTATATATTTTAAAATTAGTAGTTATATATATTTTAATTATTAATCAAATCAGAATATTTTAGGATTATGATTCGGTTATACAAAAGTTTGGTTTTAATTCAAACCACAATTTTGAATATATCTATATTTGATGGAATTATTTAATTATAACAAAATCATAAGTTTAATTTTTTACATAAAAATTTGATTTTAATTTATAAATTGAAAATTATAAACTAAAAATATTAAAAATAGAATACAAAGAGATTCACAAGTCGACCCGTAATTTGTTGCTAACTTAGCCTCAACTTAACTAACGAGCCATTTTACCACAGTTTAAGGATATTTGTGGTGTAAAATGATTTCGGGCCACATGGAATCTATCCCATGTGAACATGGTTTAGATCCAATGGACCAAAATTAATTTTTGTGGGGGTTACAAAAAAAGACATAACACTTACCTAGAAAATTCATATTCAACGCCAACCCAAAAATAATAATAATAAAAAAGAAATATCATAAATATTGCGCTACCAGTATTGTTTTAAAGTTGATATCTCAAAAATTCGACTTTACGTAATTTCTTTTATTATTATTATATAGGGACATATTTGGAAGCTTTGAGATCAATTTTTTGAAAATCAACTTTTAAATAGATTTTCATAAAATCAACTTTGGTAGTTTTGAAAACCCAATTACAACTATAATATTTTAATAAATTGAGTCTTAGGTTACTCTCTCTTCAGTGATCGAACTGTAATTCAAATTCAAGATAGCCCGAAAACCCTCTTACCAAAGCAAGACACCTCACGCCTTCGGGCAACTGAAGAAGAGAAATAGCTTCAAGTCTAAGAGGGAACTCGCTAAGCTTTGCTTCTCCCCAATCTTTCCTTATGTTGTGGAAAGTCTTCACTTCGTATCCGGTATTCTATAAGGGACTTGTCGATTCTACAAAGCTTTCCTTCTTTTAGTCAGCCATGCCTACTCAGAATGCCTAATGCGCTAATATTTTGAGAAATAACCCTATAACTTATCTTTCTTGGGCCATTATTGTGCATGAGAGTTATGGTCGTCAAGGTGTACTTGATATGTAATTTTTTTTATAGTTTGAGTATAGATTTTTTTTTTAATACATATCAAATATTTGAATTCTAAGACCTATGAAAAAACGATGATATCAATTAAATTATAGTTTGAATAATATACTTATATATAAAGGTTTCTTTGAATACAGGTTCACATAAGCAAACGATTAATAACAAAGAAATAATAATGAATACGAGTAGAGGTGAATTGAATAATTTAATTATGAGTTAGGTATTCAATCCAAGACTAATATGGCCATGATTTAAGAATTGTTGAACCCGCGTTCACATTAACATACAAGTCTGAATCCACTATAAAGTCCGCGTGCTTACATCTAACAAATAACACACTTTAAAATAACAACTAGTATTTGATGGGATATGATCCATATGCCAACCAGTACAACATTCAGGCGCCCAATACCCAACAGAGTATTCATGGTCCAGATGGGCTACGTCCCTTCAATCATAAAACACATTGACCTAGACTACACGACCGACGAGCGGATGCATTTGGTGAAGACCGAATGCCTGTCCTCGCTATTCAACCGATGATAGCCGAATACTAAAAGAACCGAATACTCCTATTCCCAACCGGTAATTCTCAAACTGAATGTCATCCTGATTGAATTTCCTTTCACAATACAAAGCATATTTCCCGCATAAGGAATGAAACCTAGAGAATTTAATTGATAAGAGAAAGAATCTCTCCATATAATTCAATTTCCTATATGATAACAATATCAAATCTTTGACACTCACAGATCCGGAATCTTCGGATCACTTCATAAGGAAATTAGGGTTGTAACGCCCTGCGACGACATGACACTGAGAGGGATGCTATGTAAAAGCTCTCGAGATATCACGTCAGGTAAGTCCTCTAACTCAACACAAAACACATAAAAGATCATAGGGAGACCCGTCCTCCCTTTTTCTCAATTTGTTTATCCTTTCGAAAATCAATCTTTTTGACTTGAGTGTTGGAATCTTCCCCATCGGAGCACCCTCTGATAGTTTTTTATAGGTTTCAAGTCTCTCCATTGAGCACCCGTTCAAATTATAAAGAGTCAAATCTGTAAAGCAGAAATCTACCTCTAAGAGTATTTATTAGAATTCCATAGATCCTCCTCCCATTGTCGTCGCCTAAGCTAGAAATGAGTTGTGATAAGATTGGTGTTGAGTTTTTCTGACTCAAGTTGGTGGATCCAATGATGTTCATTGCTGTTCGAGCTATGCATGTCGGGGAGGTAGGTGGTGGGTTTTTCAACAGGAATTCGTGAATTAGCCAGAGAAAGATAGTGAAAAAAAATCCGGATATATGAGTTTGCTTAAGCTATTGAACGACAAAGACCATATTAAGATGGACAGGGATAGGTTAGAGCCTGGTGAATACATTTACCGCTATGGCAAAGGAAAGATTTATACTCACCATGGTAGGATCTCCTATCTCTCTCCCAAGAATTTTTTTTATTATTTTTTTTTAATTTGTTATGCTTACAACATATGATACTTAAATGACTAGTGCTATTTGACTCGAAAAAGATTAAAAATAAAACTAGTAGAATTTTATTTGACACAGTTTTAATATTTGTTCTTGATGGGACATAATCCTAGGCCTAATTCGAAGGAATAACACTTAAAAGGCTCACACGCGAGACCCACAAAGGACAGTTATCGCCCAATTTCTAATATTCTCTATAACAACCCACCGAAAGACCTTAGTCGCTCAGGTCTTCCAAATAATAGGGTCTCAGTCGGCCCGCCTACCGAACGAAATTTATCAAGCACAAGTAATCTCTCTGATCGGGTACTCAATCATTGGTCTATCGAACGAACGAACTCCGAAATCTTTCATTGGCCGAACGATCGATCGATAGCCAGCAACTCTAACAATTCTAAATGAAGGTCAAAACACCTTACGACTTTAGTTTTTTGCCTAAGAATGACATCTTTAGAATCTTTCAGTTAAGAAAATGATTTTCCCAAAAAACGAAAGTTCTCATATGATGAAGATCACGATCAATTCGGAATATTGAACTCTTGAGATTTTTGGATCGTTTCGATAAGGAAAGTAGGGTTGAAGCACCTCAACGGCGCATGACTCTCACAGGTATAAGATATCCTAAAACCTTTCAAGTCAGGTACACTCTCTTAGCCTTACATATGGGGCACTCTGATCACAGGCAACCTCTCCCTCTTTGAACTCTCAGTCTATTTCTTTTACATTCAAAAATCGTTCTTTCTGACTTGAGCGTCGGAGTCTCCTCCGTCGAAACACTCTCCGACAGTTTTTATAGATTTTATATCCCTTTAACGGCAACCGTTCGAGTCAATATGGAGCCGGTATCTGTAAAGTCGTAACCCACCTCCAACAGATTAGCACCGTTCATGGGAATAGACTAGAGCAACTGCTTTTGTAAGAACCAACAAAACACTTACGCTATCATGCCCCCAAAGAAAAGAACCAGGACAACTTCGAAAGCCGCCCTCACTGTAGAAGGGCACGCCCCTATACCCGCCGAATCTATTTTCCCTCCGGCACCTGATCACTCAATTCATGATCATATGTATTCTCCCCGATCGTCCCATCCGGAGCAAGTCTTACAATATGTGGCTCAAGAATAGTCGGTCATGGTCCCAGTGCCAGAACAGGCGAGCCAGCCCCAGATGGAAAGATTGGAGTCAAAACTCCAAAAAATGGGCAAACAACTGGAGGGACTCAGCCGAGCCCTCGAGCCAGACGGTCACTCATCTGCAGCGGAGTTCGAATACGAACGACCATCGAGACGAGTACTTCCTGTGAATTATGAGCCGTCGGTGACCTCTTGACACGAACCTGAGGATCTGAAGAAGTAAGTTAAACAGTTTGTAGCCGCCGAGCTTAAAATGGTACGTGTGAAGAAGGGGGAAGATCCCTTCCACACTTCGGGAGAATCGCCCTTTGATCCGAAGATTTCCTCAGAACCGATGCCAAAAGATGTCTTTCTGCCACCCATGGAGCGATATGATGGGATAACTGACCCCGCGACCACGCTGCCCACTTCCTAACAGTTATGGTCTCCAGAGACCTATTAGATGCAGCGATGTGCAAGCAATTCCCCACTACTTTCAAGGGTAATACCCTGGCTTGTTTTAATTTTCTCCTGTCGTTCAGTATCAAGAGTTTCACTTAACTCCGACAATAGTTCGAGACTCATTTTATAATCAGCTGAGGAGCCAAGCAAAAATTCACGTCCTTGCTGTCGTTGCGGCAATGGGAAGACGAGCCTCTGAGAGATTTCTTAGAGAGATTTAAGACTGAAATGTTAAAGGTCTCCGCTTTGATCCATTCTATCACATTGGCTACTCTCCTAACAGGCTTGCGATCCTCCGATGTAAAGGTTTCCATTACGAAGAAACCCTTACAACTATTCAAGAATTTTACTCCCGAGCCGAGAAGTACATCGCGGCAGAAGAAGTAAAGGTGTTTGATCGACGAAGAAACCGTCCTAGTAGAAAGGAACACAGCTGATCACCTCGCTAGCCTTCTCCAAAGAGGAGTAAACCAGGAACTCTACCCTCACGAAAGTTCAACGTCTACACTCCTCTGAACAAGACCCCAAACTAGGTTTTATATCAAATCAAAAAAAAATCATACGTCAGGTGGCCTTCTCATCCCACAAAGAAAGATCCCAGGAAAGATAAGTCCAAGTACTGTCACTTCCATCGGGACTACGGTCACATGACCGATGAGTGCAAGAGGCTAGGGACGAGTTGGAGTTTTTGGTTTGCAGTGGTAAACTATAGAAGTTCATCAGTATGGAAGGAAGGAATTTACCTTCCCCCGACAGTTTCCCATCATACGGGGGGTCTAAGTCGCCTAGATCCTTCCGATCGAACGTGTCATTAAAATGGGATGGAACTCCTCGAACGGGTGGAGATGGCCCTAACATCTAAAGTTTTTCATCGCATGTCAAGCCTTAAATGCCCTGGTCCTTCTGGTCGAACGTGTTATCAAAAAAGGATGAAACTCCTCGAACAGGTGAACACGACCCCTCTATCTAAAAGTTTCCAATCGTGCGGCGCTCAAATTGGTTCACTAAAGGGATTATAAATCAAGGTAGGGATTTTTAACGTAAGCTAAAGGGGGTAAATCCTAAATACCTTTATCATTTCAATGCGTGAAACCCTAGATGTGATCTCGAAATATATAACATTGCAAGTTCTAGAATGTTCAATCCAAGTGTGATAATCACTCATCAAGAAAGAAAATTCCGAACACAAAAAATGAATTTGTTCGCTTTAACCTCAAAACCTCACTTTTAAATGAGATTTGTGTTGAATCTTGTATATTCATCATTCAAAGAAAACTATTAAAGATACGAATGGTCATTACAAATATAAAAACCATTAATACAAGTTATTTTTTATAAATTTCTAACCAACCAAATAACACATATCAACTTAAAAAATTCAAAATTTTTTTATTTTTTTCTCTTTTTTTGTTTTTTCTTTTTTAATTAAATAAAATGAAAAAACAAAAACATGAAATATCTCCCATATCTGAATTATATATTGTCCCCAATGTATGCCAAATGAGAGAGAAAAATATAAAAATAAATAACTATCGTATCAAATAAAAGCAAAAATAAAAAGGTAAAGTGAGAACAAGACTTCTCAGGGATGGAGTGATGAATGGAGAGTCAAATCGAGCAAGTCTTGAATAAAAATTATAGTGGCAGCAATGAACCATTTCTTAGGGTGTGGGCACGTCCTAACTGATGTGCAATTCTGGTCACTTGAGAACATTAGTAAAACTAGACAGCAATGAAGGGTTGTTAAGACGTGGGCACGCCTTAATGGCAGAACACTTCTGGTCACCGAATTTTTCAGCATTTATTCACCTAAAAAAAATCAAAATCAAACCTAAATCAAACAAAATAAATATGAAATAAAAATTATAAAAGAAGATATTGGGTTGTCTCCCAACAAGCGCATTTGTTTAATGTCTTTGGCTCAACATTGTCTCCTCATTTTAATCTCATTCAAAAACCGGTCCGATCCATTTTGATTTCAACATACCTGACATGAACTTCAATTTTGAATTGAAGTGAAGGATTTTATGGCCTACCGATGATTGTTTCTAGTATGAGAGTTTGTCATCAAGAAATTTGTCCCATTGTGTAACATTATTTGTCAAATTTTCCTTAAACACAAAATCCAATTCATCTTGTACAAAATTATCATAAACAATGAACTCCACCATGCTATCATGAAAAATAGATTTAAAATCATTTGGATATTTCATAACGTCAAAAATATTATAAGTAGCAATTTTACCATCAAACTCAAGAGTTAAAATACCCAAATCTGAATAAATTTTTGTCTTGACTCTTTTCATGAATGACTCTGGCACTTGTTTTATTACTTCTAAGAGAGGAATGTTGGTTCCTTTTGGAGAAGTTTTGAAAATCTCTTTCTCTTTCTCTTCTTTCGGTTGTGCCAACCTACTAGGAAAATGTGATAAAATCAAAATTTTGATATTGAAAGTGTTGGGTTCGTTACTTACCTCCTTTATAGATTCATTCGCTGTTGATGATTTCTCTATTTGCTCGATTTTTATATCTTCTTCGGCTTTTGATGAATTGTCTTCCACTTCTTTTGATGATTTTTCTAATCGACTCATGGTTGCCATCAATTGTGATATTTGATTTTCCAAATTTTGAATACTGGCTCTTGTCTCTTGTTGAAATCTCAAAGTATTGTTAGCCACACTTTTAACAATCTCTTCTAGAGACATACTTTGGTTTGAAAAAGTTTGTTGAGGTTGAAATTGAGATTGTACTTGTGGTTATTGTTGGAATCTTTGTTGTCAATTTCCATAATTGAAGTATGATTCATTACACCATCCTTGGTTATAAATGTTTGAATATGGATCACCATAAAGAATGTGACACTTATCGGTTGGATAATTCATTTCTGAACAAATTTCACAAGTTTGTACTGGTTGCCCTTGTTCTACAACAAAATTATGCATAAGAGAAGTTAGTTCTTTCAATTCTTGACTAAGGGAAAAATCACTTACTTCATTTGGAACATTTTGTCATATTCATTCTAATATTAGGAAAATCACTGCAAAATGTATGTTCATTAAAATCAGGAAATAATAACTCATTTAAAGTCTTTTGTGTAGCCATATTTTCATCAAATCCTTCTCTTCTATGTTATTGTCAAATCTCAATAAGTTTACTACAAAGGTTAGTCCCAAAAAATAAAAAGAAAATAAAACTTAAAAGAAAAAAATCACTTAACACCATTCCCCGATAACGGCGTCAAAATTTGGTGTGTCGTCAAACAACCAAAAATAAAAATACATACTTCACTAAATACTAGTATAGAGTGAATATGGTCATTTTCACAAGAAACGGTTGATTTATTTCTTTTAAGGAAATAAAAATAAAAATATGGGGGTTTGAAAAATTAACTAAACTAATTAACTAAAAATAAAAAACTCAAAAATAAAAGAATAAAAACTAATGGAAAATCAAGTTTTCTAGTCAAAGGAATTATATTCCCCTTGATTTCATGTGATTGATCATTGATTTACCTAAATATTTCAACACCTATAAATAAATTGGTTATAGCCATCGACAGTCGCCTAACAACCAATCTCTCCTTATTTCGTCGATAATTAAGAGAACCTCATTAACATTTCCTTTATCGAGAGTCAACCCTAGAGAAACTCTTAGGATTGAAAGTCTCAACAGTATTAAGATTTAGAGAGATCCAATTCTAATTAATAAATACACAGCGGGTTCATTTAAATCAGATTATTTAATCCCATAACACGAATGTCATTTTCATGACACGAATGTCATTCTCATGACACGAATGTCATTTACCACTTCATTAAAATTAATAAACAATTATAGATTTGTCATTTTAATAAGTTGTAGATTACTCTAGATCTATTAAATATTAGTCACTATTTAACAAATCCTAAAAAATCATGATCCATGAAATGCAGAAATTAAATAAATACCTATGAGATATTTAATTAATAAATCCAATTAAATCTCAAAATCATTGAAAATCAAGATTTTAATACCCTTCAACTAGAAAAAATAAAATTAAAAAGAAAACATAAAATAATAAAAACTCACAAAAACAAAAATATGATTATTGCTGGAAAGAGGACATAAATATTGGTGACAAATGGTTGAAGACTCCAAGACGTGACCCTTTTTGTTGGAAAATAAATAATGTGCTAGAGCCAAAGAAATACTATGTTTATCCTGCTGTAGTAGGCTGCCTACTAATGCCCCTTAGGGTTGCTGGGAAGTAGGGCCGCTGGCCCCCCTCTTGGGCCACCTCCTCTCCTCTTCTCTTCACAATAAAAATACTCCTATATCTATAGGAGTAGTAACCCTATTTTCAGAAAGGAGAATTTCATAAAAGATAAAAGTTCTTAAAAGTTAAATTTCTAAAATTTATCCTTAAATATTAGGAATAAATCAATGATTTTGAAAATCTTTTAAACTTCCAATTTTGACTCATTTTTCTTCTTTTTTCTTCAAAAGTCTCATCTATCATTCTTATTATATCAATGATCATAAAACATAATAATTAGTGTAATATTTATTCAAAAATAGAATAAAATAAACAATAATTATTACACCAATTTATGCCCCATGACATACCGAGAGATAAAGTAAAATATTCATTAGTAGATTAACATAATACCAAATAACTATTTTAAAATGACTACTGATGAAATTTCCAAAATACATATTATGTAAATATTTACTATAAAAAATGTAAGTGAAAAATAATATACCGAATGACATATGAAAATTGAGTATACCGATGGATATATATAAAATTATAAAAATTATAAAAAATGATCTGTCAACTCAACTCTACAATATGCAACAAATTTATAACTTCACTTTACATCACGGAGATAGTAAACCACTAAGAAACGGTCGCTATCGGTTACCGATCAGAAAAATCAAAATTTGAAGAATTTGTTTACTACACACTAACACCTCACCGAACAAGTAAATTCTATTACAAAAGTCAAATCCCACCAGATGTTGATCACCAAATACTCAATTAACCGATGGCTTTACTGATTAGAAACTTTAAAATTTAGAAACTATCGGTCAAGTATCTACAAGGGTTTCCTGGACAACTCAAAAAACAGAAATTTACATTTATATTTAACTTTAGCTATTCTTCCACCATTTTACAAAATATAAAAATTCTAAATAAGCCACTTGAGTACACATAAAAAATCTGGATTTGTCCACTATTACAATTTCTACCCCCTAAAAGAAATTTTATCCTCAAAATTTCAGAACACATTTATGCTTCAAATAATTGAGGATATTGTTTGCTCATTGTCTTCTTAGATTCTTAAGTCATTTCTTCTATCTGGTTGTTCTTCCATAGGATTTTGACTATTGGTATCTGCTTATTCCTTAGACCTTTAACTTGCTTCTCCAAGACAGCTATTGGTTGAACCCCAAAATTCAAATTTTCTTTCAACTCAATTGGAGGTGCTTCAAGGATATGAGAAGGGTCTGCCAAATAATTCTTCAACATAGAGATATGGAAAACATTATGAATTTTCTCAAACTCCAGAGACAATTCTAATCGATAAGCTACTTGTCCAATCCTTTCTATGATCTTATAACAACCAATGTAACGAGAATTTAACTTTTCTTGCTTTCGGAATCAAATTACACCTTTCTAAGGAGATACTTTCAAAAATACCATATCACCAATTTCAAATTTTAGTGGCCTTCTTCTCTTATCGACATAACTTTTCTGTCGGTTTTGGGCTACCTTTATTCTTTGCCGAATTAACTTCACCTTCTTAATAGTGGTTTCGATCAACTCTACACTCTTAATCTTCCTTTCTCCACTTCATTCCAACACAATGGAGTTCTACACTTCCGTCCATATAAGGCTTCATATGGGGGCATTCCAATACTAGTTTGGTAACTATTGTTGTAGGCAAACTCTATCAAAGAAAGGTGTTTATCCTAACTACCTGGGAAATCTAATACACAAGCTCTAAGCATGTCTTCTAATGTTTGGATTGTGCATTCAGATTGCCCATCAGTTTGAGGGTGAAAGGCAATACTAAATTTTAACTGAGTGCCTAAGGATTCTTGTAATTTCCACCACAATTGAGAGGTAAAACGAGAGTCACGATCAGACACAATCGATATCGGAACCCCATGAAATCTCACAATTTCATCAATATACAATTTGGCTAATTTTTCCAAAGAATATGTATTTTGGATCAGCATGAAGTGGGCTGATTTGGTGAGTCGATCGACAATCACCCAAATAGCATCATATCTATTCAGTCTTCGAGGCAAACCGACAACAAAATCCATAGTTACATGTTCCCATTTCCATTCGGGAATTGGTAAAGGTTGGAGATCACCAACTGACTTTTGATGTTCTACCTTTACTTGCTGACATACTATTAGACACAAACTTAGCAATCTCTCTTTTCATTCTGGACCACCAATAATTTTCCTTGTTCGTCCAATACATTTTAGAACTTCCCGGATGCATAGCATAGGCCGATGTGTGCACTTCGTCAAGAATAGCCTTACGGAGTTCAATGTTCTTAGGAACACAAATCCTATTCTTAAACACAAGCATCCCATCATCATAGATTTTAAACTCATTCTCTTCTCCTTTGTGAACTTTCTCAATTACTATCTTCAATTCATCATTGGCAGCTTGGAGCTCCCGAATACAATCTACTAAGCTGGGTATTACCTCAAACCTAGCCAACAATGCACCTTACTCATCACTTGCTAATTTTACCCCAAGAGTTCGGATCTCAATCAAACAAGAAAGGTATGTCTTCCTATGTAACTCCATATTAGATGAAGACTTCTGACTCAATGCATCAACAACCACATTAGCTTTATCGAGATGGTAATCTATCACCAAGTCATAATCTTTAATCAACTCAGGTCATCTTTTTTTGTCTCAAATTCAGCTCCTTTTGTGTGAACAAATACTTCAAACTTTTGTAATCAATGAAAATCTTACAAGTCTCCCCATATAGATAAAGTCTCCAAATTTTCAAGGCAAACACAATTATTGCTAGCTCTAGATCATTAGTAGGGTAATTCTCTTCACGTTTCTTTAATTGATGGGAGGCATAAGTTATAACTTTATCATTTTGCATCAATACACACCTCAATCCTTGTTTACTTGTATCACTATAGACAATATATCCACCACCACTAGATGGAAGAGCAAAGACTAAAGCAGATGTCAACCTCTTCTTGAGCTCTTGGAAACTAGCCTCACACTTATCATCCCACTGAAATTTTCTCTCTTTTCTCATCAATCTGGACAAAGGGGTTGCGATTTTGGAAAATCCATCAACAAATCTTCTATAATATCCTGCTAACCCAAGGAAACTTCTAACCTCAGTTACATTCTTCGGTTGTTCCCACTTCACGATAGCCTCAACCTTTCTTGGATCCACAAATACCCCTTCGCCGGACACTATATGCCCCCAGAACCCAATTTCTCAACCAAAACTCACATTTTGAGAATTTAACTTACAATTGCTTCTCTTGAAAAGTCTGTAAAACAATCCTGAGATGTACTGCATATTCTTCATCACTCTTTGAATACACTAATATATCATCAATGAATACAATCACAAACTTTTCAAGATATGAGTGAAACACCCTATTCATCAAACCATAAAAGCAACAGGAGCATTAGTTAATCCAAATGACATCACCAAAAACTCATAGTGTCCATACCGAGTTCTAAATATTGTTTTGTACACATCACCCTCATTAATCTTTAACTGATGATAAGTCGATCTCAAATCAATCTTTGAAAATACACATGCATCCTGAAGTTGGTCAAAAAGATCATCAATTCTAGGGAGTGGGTACTTGTTCTTAATAGTGACTCTATTTAATTACTGACAGTCAATTCATAGTCTTAAAGTTCCATCTTTCTTCTTTATAAACAAGACCGGTGCACCCCAAGGAGAAGAGTTTGGTTGAATAAATCCTTTATCTAGCAACTCTCGGAGTTACACCTTCAACTCCTTCAACTCTGCAGGTGCCATCCTATAAAGTGGTATGAAAATGGGTGTAGTGCCGATGAGTAGATCAATAGTGAAGTCAAACTCCTAATTCGGGGTAAACCGGGTAACTCTTTTGGAAACACATTTGGAAACTCGTTTACTACTAGGACATCATCTAGAGTAGAACTCTCTATAGTGGTATTGATGATATGAGTTAAGTATGCCTTACATCCCTGGTACATCAATCTACATGCTCTTATTGCTGATATTACACAGATCGGCACTACTTGGCGTTCACCGATAAAGACAAGGGCTGGACATCCGGGTTTTCAGAACTCCACTTCCTTAGTAAAACAATTCATGGATACCCGATGAAGGTGTAACCAGTCCATTCTCATAATAGCATCAAAAGCTTTTATCTCTAAGGAAATTAAATCGGCCTCAAGAATCATTTCACCTATCAAAACATCACAATCTCTGTAAACTATATTCCTAACTATTTGCTTACCCAAAGAAGTAACCACTAACAACTCTTCCTCAAGTGGCATTATAGGCCTATCTGCATAACTAACAAAACTCGTACTAATGAAAGAATTGTTTGACCCCATGGCATTAAGTATGTAGGCATCAACTCCAAAAATTTTCATCATATCTATTAATATAACCATCAAGTGATTGTTAGCCAAATCTTATTATAATTCCTATAACATCCCATTAGATCATTTATACAAATATCAAATATCCTAAGTACTCCACTAGAATAATTATTAACATCTCAAATCATGAAATCATTAATAACATGCCTTTCAAATCAATAAATTTGTGCTTAAATAATTTTACCTGTAACAACATCAGAGTTGTTCTGTGCCTCTTCATTGGAAATGACATAAATCCTAGTTTGAGTTCGTGGTGGAGGACATTGGGGAGTGGTAGCCATAGTGTTGCTTCCCGTCCCAGTTCTTGAAGTTGCACCAATGGGGGGTGCTGAAGTAGTGGCCATGCCACCTTTAGAACCACTGGAAGGACCTCGAACTGGTTGGTTCCCTTACCCTTCCGCATTCAACTCAGGACAAGAATGCCGAAAGTGGCCTTCCTTCCCGCAATGATAGCACTTTCTAAGCCCTCTATATGGACCCAAATGGTATCCCCTACAATTTGTGCAAGGATTTCCTTTACTTCCCCCTGGTCTCACTCTTGATCCAATACTACCTCCTAAAGCATTCGACTTGAAGAAAGGTTTGCCTTGAGGAGTACCAATCGACCCTATGACTGACCCACTACTATAGGAACCCATGCTTTTGCTTTTCTTGGAGCCTTGGCCTAGAGTAAACCCACCAGATCTCTTCTTTCTTCCATGATGCTCCCTAATCTTGCCTCTCTGTAGCACCATCTATTCGGCTCTCAAGGCCAACTGCAAAACATTTTGATAAGTATGATCCTCTGTTACCAACATCCTCTCTCGAATGTTTAAGTTTAAACCATCCTCGAATTTGAAAAGTCTATACTCCTCATAGGCTACTATCTCTGGAACAAATGCAGACAAATTCTTAAACTCTACTTCATATTTTGCCACTTACCTATTTTCCTGTCGAAGATGGAGGAATTCTCTTCTTTTCAAGTCCTGATCAAATCATGTGTAAAATTTCTCATCAAACTCCCTAAGGAAATCACTCCAAGTAAGGGGTACAGTTGATCTCTCCTTTACACCATCCCATCAAGTACCGACATCCTCATCTAATAACCTCACAACTACCGTAAGCTTTAGTTCATCATTAATCCTCATGTTTGTCACTACTTCTCGGACCCTCTTGATCCATTTCTTGGCTACCGTAGGGTCGTTAGAACCCAAAAAGGTTACACACCTTAATTGTCTAGCCTCTTTCAACAATTTGGACAATTCAATGGGCGGTCTGGTGAACAGTATAGCTATTGAAGTAGGTGAAGCTACCGATGCCATAGAAGAGATCGGTGGAACCATTGGATTAGGAGGTAGAGGAACTTGGACTTGAGGTGGTATTTGAAGATGTACACCGTATGCATTCCACAACTCAATCCATTGCCGAAGAGCATCAAGTGGTGGTGGAGGAATCCTAGTTAGAGGAGCCAGGTGAGTAGAAGCTAGAGGAGGCAGAGCATACGAGGATGACTCATCCTTGTGCTCTTGTGGAGGAATATCATTTACATTCCTCATTCTCCTATGAGGAGGCATGATAGTCTAAAAAAAACTACTTCAACTCATAGTACTAAGATGACTTTAGACGCCTATTGTAACACTGACACCTCGGTGTATTCATATTGTAATTCTCCTCACATATATATATATATATATATATATATATATAATGTACTTCATGTTTCATAGAGTGAAAGTCACTCAGAAATTTTTCCATTAAAATCGTTTCTAAAAATTTCGGCTAAATCATCAGAAATTAAAAATTTCCAAAACACCACTAAGGGTCCTATAAATAGCAGAATGACCTTAAAAGTGTATAAAGATCTCAAATTTAGATAAATCTTATTTCGTAGAGACAAATCAAAAATTTTTGGAAAAGTTGTCCGAAAACCCTAATTTGGGTCGGAAGCTGTACGGCAGGGCTAAACACCCACGTTTTGATGCGGGATGAATTTAATTAGACCTAATATGAGATTTTGGGTCTACTCTGAGAATTTTCAGAGTTAAAATGAATTTTATGAGTCAAGGGATTGAAAATTTATAAGAAAATAAGAGAAAGGAAAATGAATGGTTAAGTTAATAATTTGGGTTATAATTAGGATTTAATTATTGAATTAAAGAAGTAAAAAGGAAATAAAATAGGTTAGTAAATTGATCCAATGATGAAGAATTGTTGATGACTAAATCAATGGCTAAGGAAGAAGCAAAGTCATACTTGACTTCTTCAAACTTGAGATTAAACAAAGAGAGGAGAAATTGTTGACCTTTGGGAAATTAATTCAAGGGTGGAGATTGATTAGAAGAGAGAAGGAATTAATTTGGGCCCTTAGATTGAATTAGTGGGAGACAAGTAAAAAATGAAAACATATGTTTATAGAGTGAGAAAATGAGTGGAATTAGAGAATGAGAAAGGAAAACCATGGGAGAGAGAGAGGAGAGAGAAACCATGGGGGAAGAGAGAGTGAGAGAGAATAAGTCTTGTGAAATAAGTGAAATCCAAGAGCTAGAAATGATCTTGAGATATTGGATGGTTGAGATTAAATTGAGTAAAGTAAATGAACCTAAAAACCCTAGCCTCTTCTCTCATTCTTCAAAAACGTGTGAGTGAGAAGCCAAAAGAAGAAAACTCTCCATTCTCCTTCTCTCATGGCCGTGACCCCTCTCTTGAAGAAGAAGACTTGATTTTTTCAAATAACCCTTCAATATTTTTGAATAAATCCAACACTCTCAAACCCTAGAATAACATACCTAAAAACTAGAACCAAAGAAGAAGTCTAGCTTGGTAATTCAAGGAGGAAACCGTGGGCTCAAGTGGAGAAAATCCAAGAATTCTTCAAGTTTCATTCCACATCTTTGGGTAAGAAAGTTTCCTCTTTGTTCCTACTATAACATATGTTAATTTGGAGCCAAAAAGAATTGTCTAACTTGATAAACTTGTGTTGGCCGAAAGTTAGAGACAAGGAGGAAAGGAGAGATCCTTGAAGAGAAGATTTGTTTGGACTTGAGACAACAAAATCTAAGGTAAAACAAACTCTACACCTTGCTGAAACTTTTAGATCTTGTGCTTGGTTAAGAACTTGTGATGATTTGGTTAGTTGTTTTGAAGAATCCTTGAATCTAGTCCAAAGTAAATCTTAAGTCCATGTTTTTAAATTCTTAATCATCATAAAAATCATGTTGAACATTAGGTTTGGTGATCTGAATTTAAATAAGGAAGGAAAGATTTGATTCAAACATAGAAACTTTAAATTTCTGCAAAACAGGGCAATCTGACCTAGCTGTTGTCTTTCTGTTCTAAATTTTTCTGCACAAATGGAAATTAAGTGACTTTCTACATATGAAATTAGCTTGAAAATGAGATATGATTCGTTGAATTCTGAAGAGAATTGAATTTTTAATGATTTTTCAAAATTAGATGTTTTGTAGAAAAATGTCCTATCCTGCCTTGTTTCTGTCGTGGATTTGTCCTCAATTTTGAGGTATCTTTTGGACTGAATCAACCTGAGCCCTAGTTATGAAATTTGTAGATCTATGTCTTATCTTTAATTTGAGATAAGAATCATGTGATTTGGATATGTGTGGTGAAAGTTACAGCCTATTTTCCATGACTGCGTAGATTAGAAATTCTGCAGTCAAGATTACTTCGAATAAATCTTCATGTCTTTGTGTAATTGAAGTAGATTTTAGCTAAAAATGTTAAGAATTGTTGTTTTATAGTTAGCATAGGTGTACTAAGTATGGTGACCAAGTGGTGTGTTAGTTTGGTAAGTGGTTTGGAATATAAAGAATGGATATGAGCATGTGTAGGTGTAAGGCTTATTGAATGTGAAATCTTATGATAGAGTGTTCAATTAAATTGATATGGTTGCATGCGGACTATTTTGTGTATACGAAAAGTTGGAATGTGAGGATGATGGTTTGGGTGGTTTAAAGTGGCATTGTAGTGTTAGCATGGTATGGGAAACATTTGAGACCAATCTAAGATTGCCCTAAGTCTTGATTCTAGGTTTAGGGTTTTATTTGTAATACGAACTTAATATAATGACTTCTAGTTTTATGACATTTTTATATATGTTATATGTAGCATTGTAGTGACTTGCTTGGTGATCGAACGAGGGGAGCACCTTTCTTCTTATTGTGGTGCATTTTAGGAAGTGATGTACCCTCCAGTATAATGTGAGTGAGACTTTGATGCTATGTTTTCGATTGAACAAATTCATATTTTATGGCTTTTCAAATGACATGTTTTGATAGCACGTGTGAAAACATTTGATTTGGACTACGTTTTATAATTGTTTTTTTGTGATTCATTGGAGTGTCTCAAATGAGTTGATTCGAATGTTATGCATCCATGGTTTGTATTGAAATAACATTATGCCACTATTTGAGAACTTGATCTATTTAATATGCTACCATTGCATTGACACAATGATTTGAAACGATTTGATGAAATATACTGGCACACAAATTTGATATGATTTGATGATAAATGTGGGCCGGATGCCTATTTAAGATATGATGATATATCCTTGATGGATTTTCGTAGTTACGAAGGGCGTTTATTGAGGCACCCATTATGTCCGGATACACTTCTGCAGGGGGTATCCCCAAACGTCATGTTGTATAGTTGCAGCCGGTTGAACCATATCAGGGAGGACATGTGTGATGCCACTGTCTAGCACTGGGTGAGATTCTATATATGGTTGATAATATGATTGTGATATCCATATGGACCCAGTTGAACCATTGTAATGGGGAGGTCCGTCATTAATAGGCGGTCTAACACTGAGAGTTGCTTGTACATGCCAATGTTGGGGTATAGAGCTAATTTTTATTACTTGCATATGAAAAACCCCCAACGCGCTCATCATTAAGGTTTAAATGATTTTGGAAATGTAAATGGATGCATACTTTGATACTATGATGTGTGATATGTGATCACTTGATTTCTGGAAATAACATGCTTGGTTTTGATATCATTATGGTTTTGAAATGTATTTTGACATTCCATGTTTACACTTATTATTGAGAACATATTGTCGATCCCCTCACTTACTGACTATTTTCCCATAATACTCACCCCCCACTTTTCCCTTGATTACAGTTTTAGACTTGACAGGAAGACTTGTCGAGAGAGTTTGACACACTTGACTTTATTTGGTGACATTGGGTTTTGGGTATGGAACCAACTATACTTCCGCAGTGATGCATTTGATGATAATGATGTACATTTGAGGTCTATAAAATGACCATTGTATACTTACATTAGGATGACTATAATTTTGTTATGTAATATAATTGAAACTCTCACCAGTGTTGTATAATTATGCATTGAGTCGTTTTCTTGCATTTTACATTTTTTACTTGGGAAACGATATTTTTTTAAAGGAAAAGCTGGTTTTAAACAGTTTTGATCAGGTGATTGTTTAGCCTTCGTTACCTTGGTATGTGTGTCCTGTGATGGGTAGTATAAGGGGTAATGGGCGGTTGTTCACGACCTCAGATCGAGGATTGGGGCGTGACACCTATGGTTAGAGGTATGTCAATTTCCTAGGACCATTGGAGGCTTTCAAATTTTCCCCAAAAAAACGTTTGGAAATACAAAAACCTTTAAAATTATTCAAAAATATTAGAAAACTTTCTATAACTTCAAAACCTTTACTCCGATACTACTAAAAATTGTCACGCTTCGACCTGCAAGTCCGAGCACATGACAACCGCCGCGTGATCTTGGAACATGTGCAATCATCAGCACATACCCCAAGACCCCGCAATGCTATAAAAATATTTTCATTCAATCCAAAGAAACCAACACATCAATCATTTTATGTATTTGACAAAAGTTTTATTTAAGGAAATATAAATATGTAAGATATACACTAATTAAGTTTTCAAACATTTTTTCCAAAATAAAAGTTTTCATTTTCAAAAATATGTCCTCCGATGGGTCCATCTACAAGCCTCAAGACTTCGCAACTAGGGAGAACCAATACCAACAAAAGTCCCAATAGCTTTTCCTCGGCTGGATCTATCTAACAGAAAGGGGCTGCTGCTATACCTACACTTCCTCCGAAAAAGATAAGAAAAGAGGAGCGAGTATAAAATATTCAATGAGTGGAGTGCAATGGCATATTGTGACAGTAAATAAGTGGTGAGCGTGGGAATGTCAAAGTCACAATTTCTAACAAATCAGTTCATAGGTTATCAAACAATTCATATCATTATAAAATAAATGCATCCACAAATTTCATACTTTCCAAAAATCATGAGGTATCCTTAAAGAAAACACTCCCGCCCAAAGTTTGGTCGAACCCGAGTGAAAGCCCATCAAAGGATTTTCAATCATTTCTTTTCAAAACACTAATTCCTCTTTCATTGGTGTTGACTCGTACCTCATCGGGATGTTATCCGAATAGTATAACGTGAATACAGGAGGTCATGTCTACCTCTCTTGTCAAAGAAACCCTCAACCACGTCACCCCGTCAGGTCGCTCCATGGGAGGAATGATTATAGCCATTTACCATCACCAGCACCTTATTTTCACAATATCCAAATATTTTCCAATGTACCATAAATTCAGTAAATGGTTACCAAACCATATCACAATATTCATAAATATAATTCATAACAACAATGGCACAAATTTATTCACAAATGCAATGGATGTATATGTATTCAAACTCACATTTTGGAATATCTCACAAACACAAATAGTTGTAAAAAATCTTTTACAAATCACTTATAAAAGAATTTATAAAAATCATTTTTTTCTCATTCAAAGTACAACAGTCCGTCCACTCATTGTGTTCGAGAGGGTAGTCACTCCCAGATTCCTCAATAACAATAGTCTTACCACGATCAGTCCATTCGACTCCTAAAGGACATATCAAGAAATAAAATCATCAATATTAATTTTCAAGTTAAATCCAGAGACCCTAATATTTAGACATTTTCGGTGACTAAATATTCTCCAAAACTCAGTGAACAACTAGTTAAGTAAACCAAAGAATGGAATAGGAAAATGATAATACCTTATTTCTTGTCTCCAAGAAACCTTTTCCATTCGGATTTCACCAAACCCTAGAGTTTTTCTCTTCCTTGTGACAACATCTAGATTCTTAAGGTTTTCTAATATCAAGACTAGAATCTGATTTTGAAGTGTTAGAAGAAAATTTTGGAACCTTGAATCTTGGGTTTGCTAGTAGATCAATGGAGTTTGGGGAGGGAGGAGAAATTGGTTTGGAGAGAAAAGGGATGTTGGGTTACGTGAATTTTCAGGAGTCTCAATCTATACTCCTCTTTTTTATTTCCAACCCATTTTTATATTTGTTTATTAGTCCTTATTCATTCCTCAATTACACAATTGTCCCATCAGGTCCACTTGGGTCTTGGAAAAATTAACACTATGAGTTAAGTATTCGGAATTGGGTTTAGCTAAAGACAATGTGCTTACTGATGGGTAGAGAAAATTGAGAATAAAAATACAATTTATTTAGAAATATGAATATATTAATTTTTGGGATATAATACTAAATAGCCATCTTCATGGGAAGAGTGTCCTAGCACGTGATCGAGATTCAAGAATAACAATCGTGCCTTCAGGAGATAGAAGAAAGAAGATTGAATTTATCCCTTTGGAGGAGTAAAAAAAAATTTAATTTTCTTTTGATGCTTTTGGTATTTAGTTGGTAGATTTTTTTATTTTTTATTTTTTGGCCAAATCTTAACGTAACGGTTGGAGTCACGGGTCAAGGCGTGGAAAAAGTCTCTTTACAAAAATATAAGGGAAAGACTGTATATATATACGTCAACTCTCAAAACCGACTCCAATTGTTGAGATTAAAACTCTGATTAATTGATTGATTGATAAATACAAATGAGACATAATATAATTAAGAGATTTAGATGGTTTAGTGGTAAATTTCTTTTTGGATGAAGTGTTAGTCATGAGTTCAAAACTCTATGAAGACATCTTATGCCAAATTAAATTGAATTTGAAACCCAACATGCATTTGTTGGAGAGCATGACCAAAGACAATTGATGACCGTGCCCAAAGGCAGCAAAACCCATCTGTCGAAGAATGACCGAAGGGGTTTGTCATTGGGAGAGAACTGATGGCCACAGGCAATCAAAAGTGGCAATTTGAAGTATAAATATAAAGAGGTCACCGATGGTTGAATTGACCGAAGGTAATAAATTTATTTAGTATGACTAAACAGAAATTTGAAAGGTTAATCTATCAGGGAACTTACCGATGTGGCATCTACCAATGGCAAGGTTTAATTGTCTACCGATGGGAAAGTTTAAATATCCAAGCGGAGGAGTTTCACAATGTTATTACCGATCGGTTATTTCAAAATCAATACTGAAAAACATTGCTAAGACGAGACCAATAACGAAAAATAAAAATAAATATAAAAATAAAAATAAAAGTAAATAAATTTATTGAATTCAAGGGTGATCGAGCAGGAGTAAAATAAATTACACTGACAAAAAAAAAATTACAAACGTTGTCTAAAGTAACCGACGGGGATTAGAAAAAGTGAGGAAATGAAACTATCATTCGGTACCGATGGAACATGCAGTAATTTTAGTAAGATGTTTACTGATAGTCTAAGACCAGTGAATGGTAACATACCGAGAGGTAAAGTAAAATATTCATCGGTAGACTAATATAGTACCAAACACCTATTTTAAAATAATTGCCGATGGGATTTCCAAAATACCTATTATGTAAATATTTATTATCAAAAATGTAAGTGAAAAATAACATACCGAACAACATAGAAAAATTGATTGTACCGATAGATATATATAAAATTATAAAAATTATAAAAAAAATGATCTGTCAACTTAACTCTACAATATACAACAAATTTGTAACTTCACTTTATGTCGAGAAGATAGTAAACCACTAAGAAACGGTCACTATCGACTACCGATCAGAAAAATTAAAATTTGAAAAATTTGTTTACTACACACTAACATTTCACCGAACAGATAAATTCTCTTACAAGAGTCAAATCCCACCAGATGCTGATCACCAAATACGCAATTAATTGATGACTTTACTGTTTAGAAGTTTTAAAATTTAGAAACTATCGGTCAAGTATTTACAACGGCTTCTCGAACAACTCAAAGAGCATAATTTTACATTTATATTTAACTTTAACCACTAGTGGAAAAACGGGTATTAGCGATGAAAATATCCGTCGTTGATAGTCAAATTTCCGTCTCAAAAATAGATTAGTAATAGAAAATTAGCAATGGAAATTCTGTCGCTGAAAGTCATCTCACTAATTTTATCAATAGAAATATTTCTGTCGGAAAGTTTAGCATCAGAAATTTTCCGTCACTAATAATCCATCGGTAATTTAATTTTATATTTTTCAAATTATTCCAAATTATCGACGGAAAATTTTCGTCGTTAATCCGTCGGTGAAAGTCGTGCACCTAATGTGCACACGGCCGCATGCCACTGCCCACGCTCACCTGCCCGTCCATGCCCATTTTTTTGTTAAAAAAATGCTCTTACCCAGATTCAAAACCAGGTTCTATAGCATATTTTGAGTTATCTCAACCACTATATCCGGTGTGTCATTAAACAATCAAAAATAAATTACCTACTTTACAAAAGACGAGTCTAGGGTAAGCAGAGTCGAATCCACAGAAAACGGTAGATTTACTTCTTTTAAGGAAAATAAAAATAAAATTATGGAGGTTTGAAAAATTAACTAAACTAATTAACCAAAAATAAAGAACTGGAAAATAAAAGAATAAAAACTAATGAAAAATCAAATTTTCTAGTCAAAAGAATTATATCCACCTTGATTTCACCTTGATTTCATGTGATTGATCATTGATTTATCTAAAAATTTCAACACCTATAAATAAATTGGTTATAGCCGTCGACAAACGCCCAACGACTAATCTCTCATTACTTCGTTGATAATTAAGAGAAACTCGTTAATTACTTTCCTAATCGAGAGTCAACCCTAGAGAAGCTCTTAGGATTGAAAGTCCCTACAACATTAAGATTTAGAGAGACCCAATTCTAATTAACAAATACATGACGGGTTCATTTAAATTAGATTATTTAATTCCATGACATGAATGTTATTTACCACTTCATTAAAACTAATAAACAATTACGAATTTGCCGTTTTAATTAGTTGTAGATTAATCTAGAACTATTAAACATTGGCCACTATTTAATAAACCGTAGAAAATCATGATCCATAAAGCACAGGAATTAAATAAATACCTATGAGATATTGATATAATAAACTCAATTAAATCTCACAATCATCAATCATCAAGGTTTCTAAACTCTTTAACTAGAAAATAAAATTAAAAAGAAAATATTAGAAAATAAAAACTCATTGTTATTTTATTCAACCGTGGAGTTGCTGAACAACGAAAATGAAAACAAAATGGTAGCCATATTCCCCGGAACAACAACAAAATGAGCAGCCAGCCGAAAAGAACTTGAAGCAAAAAATAAAAAAATAAAAACTAAAAATATTTGCTGGATGTGGAGGGTTACCCCCTTGGGGCGGCTCTCTCTCCTCTCTCCTTTTGGACTCTTCTTAATTGCACAATGTAACCCCTGATATAGAGGAATAAGTCAACCTAATTTTAAAAGAGAAAACTCTCCTAAATTTTAGGTAACTACTAAATAACAAATTATAAGGGGTTTGAAATTTTTAAAATTATTATTTCCAAATATTTAGAAATATCTTCAATATATTTGCAAATCTTCCATGCTTCCAAATTTGTCTTATTTTTCCTTCCTTTTTCTTCATGTCTCCTCCATCATTCATAACATATAAAATATAATAAAATACAATGATTAGTGCAATATTTATTCAAAAATAAAACAAAATCAATTGTAAATATTATACCAATTTATGTCCTATCAAATTCCCCAACACCTAGATAATGCTTGTTCTCAAGCATTCCTAACTCAAATAAAATTAAAACTACTCTAACCAACCTATTTTTCTTTTGAACTACTAAGCCAACATGTGTCATAGGAATTGAACCGGAAAAAATAATCAAAACAACAAGTACTTCATAGTATTTCGTACAAGAACAACTATTACAAATCTCAACAATTCCCAATGAAATCAAAACTGCAAGATTCAATATTTCTCTCTAAGGGTTCACTCAAATTCACTCAACATGGGGTGAAGAATATATCAATAACACCCAAATCAACACATTGGAATTGGCATTACCATATGCTTACAAATATATCAAATCTCCACCACTTGTAAATTTGAATTTCATGTATCAATCTAAAAGTCTTTCATTTGGTTGTGATGTGGTTAGGGTCAAGGGTAGGATAAAAGGGGTATATCAAGGGTTTAAAATGTACGGAGAATAGTATGCAATTAACTACACAATTTCTTTTATAATTAACACTTTCGCCTCACACAAATAGCACACCAAAAATAAATGATTTCACTATCCACATATGCTCATAATAGCCAACAGTCACGAATACATAAAAATGTAGACTTTTTCGATCAATGATCCATGACTGACATGAAATTCTCAAAGATGCAGTATTTTTTTTTTCTTTCTTTTTTTCTTTTTTTTTTCGTTGCTGCTTTTTTTCTCTCTCTTTTTTATGAAGTACATCTCAGCACAAAGATGAACAAAATCAAACATTTTCTTTCCTTTTTCATATGTAGCAAATATTATCATCAAATCTCTAATCAATACATATCTCATGAGGCAATCATATAACTAATATTATACAATTAACTACATATATCCTTGGTACAAGGGTTGAAACGCAAGTCAAAAATAGGATTGTGGTGTTATATTGAAGGGTTTTGAAGAAAGAAAGGGTTTCAGGCTCAAATTGGTTCACTAAAGAGATTATAAATCAATGGTCGGGATTTTTACGAAAACCAAAATAGGGTGAAACCTAGGTACCTTTGTCATTTCAATGCATGAAACCCTAGATGTGATCTCGAAATGCATAGCATTGCAAGTTCTAGAATATTCAATCCAAGTGCGATAATCACTCATGAAGAAAAGAAATTCCAAACACAAAGAATTTGCTCGCTTTAGGCTCAAAACCTCACTTTTAAATGAGATTTATGTTGAATCTTACATGCTTATCATTCAAAGAAAACTATTAAAAATATGAACGGTCATTACAAGTACAAAAACCATTGATACAAGTTATTTTTCATAAATTTCTAACCAACCAAATAACACATATCAACTTAGAAAGTTCGAATTTTTTTTAAATTTTTCTCTTTTTTTATAAATAAAATAAAACTAAACTAAACTTATTGTAGGAAAACAAACAAATAAAAACATGAAATATCCCCCCACACCTAAATCATACATTGTCCCCAATGTATGCTAAATGAGAGAGAAAAAAAATAAAAATAAAAATGAATAACTATCATATCAAATAAAATCAAAAATAAAAAGATAAAGTGAGAACAAGACTTCCCTAGGGTGGAATGGTGAATGGAGGTTCAAATTCAACAAGTTTTGAAGAAAAAGTTTTGGTGGCAGCAATGGACCCCTTCTTAGGGCATGGGCACGCCCTAATTTTTGTGCAATTCTGGTCACTTGAGAACATTTATAAAAATGGATAGCATTGAAGGCTTGTTAAGGCGTAAGCACTCCTTAATGGCAGAGCACTTCTGGTCACCGAATTTTTCAGCATTTATTCACCTAAAAATCAAAATCAAACCTAAATCAAATCAAATAAATATAAAATAAAAAACATAAAAGAAAATATTGGGTTACCTCCCAACAAGCGCCTTTGTTTAATGTCTTTGGCTCGATATTACTTCCTCGTTTCAATTTCGTTCAAAGATAGGTCCGATCCATTTAGATTTCAACATACCTGGCATGAATTTCAATTTTGAATTGAAGTGAAGGATTTTATGGCCTACCAATGATTGATTCCAATGTGGGAGTTTGTCATCAAGAATTTGCCCCATTGTGCAATCTTATGTGTCACATTTTTCTTAAAAACAAAATCCAATTTATCTTTCACAATATTATCATGAACAATGAATTTCACCATACTATCATGAAAAATAGATTTAAAATCATTTGGATATTTCATGACATCAAAAATATTAAAAGTATCAACTTTACCATCAAACTCAAGAGTTAGAATACCCAAATTCGCATTAATTTTTGTCTTGACTATTTTCATGAATGGTCTTGGCACTTGCTTTATTACTTTTAATAGAGGAATGTTGGTTTCTTCTTTTGGAGAAGTTTCCAAAATCTCTTTATTTTCTTCCTCTTTTGGTTGTGCCAACCTGTTAGGAAAAGGTGGTAAAATCAAAATTTTTGTTTTGAAAGTATTGGACTCGTTATTTACCTCATTGGTGGATTCATTCACTGTTAATGATTTCTCTGTTTGCTCGATTTCCATATCTTCTTCGGCTTTTGATGAATTGTCTTCCACTTCTTTTGATGAATTTTTCAATCGACTCACAGTTGTCATTAATTGTGACATTTAATTTTCCAAATTTTGGATGTTGGCTCTTGTCTCCTGTTGAAATCTTAAAGTGTTGTTAGCCAAACTCTTAACAATCTCTTCTAAAAACGTACCTTGATTCAGAGAGGGTTGCTGAGATTAAAATTGTGGTCGGCATTGTGGTTGTTGTGGAAACTCTTGTTGCAAATTTCTATGACTGAAGTTTGGTTGATCCCACCATCCTTGGTTATAGATGTTCGAATATGGGTCACCATAAAGAATGAGACACTTATCGGTTGGATGATCCATCTCTGAACAAATTCCACAAACTTGTACTGGTAGTGTTTCTCCTATAATAAAATTACGCAAAAGAAAAATTAGTTCTTTCAATTCTTGACGAATGGACAAATTACTTATCTCGTTGACCCTCTTTGGAACATCTTGTCATATTACAAATTGTTGGGAAGTCCCAATATTAGAAAAATTATAGAAAAAGGAATGTTTATTATAATCAAGAAATAACAACTCCCTTAAAGTCTTTTGACCGGCCATGTTTGAGCGTTTAAAAATCCTTCTCTTCTATGTCATCGTCAAATCTCAATAAGTTCACTCGAAAGATTAGTCCCCAAAAATAAAAAGAAAACAAAACTTAAAAGAAATAAATCACTTAACACCGTTCCCCGGCAACGGTGTCAAAATTTGGTGTGTCGTCAAACAACCAAAAATAAATTACCTACTTTATGAAAGATGAATCAAGGGTAAAGAGGGTCGAATCCACAGGGAACGGTGGATTTACTTCTTTTAAGAAAAATAAAAATAAAAATATGGGGGTTTGAAAAATTAACTAAACTAATTAACCAAAAATAAAGAACTGAAAAATAAAAAAATAAAAACTAATGGAAAATCAATTTTTCTAGTCAAAGGAATTATATCTACCTTGATTTCATGTAATTGATCATTGATTTATTTAAAAATTTCAACACACATAAATAAATTGGTTATAGCCGTCGACAAACGCCCAACGACCAATCTCTCCTTACTTCGTCGATAATTAAGAGAGGTTCGTTAATTATTTCCTTAATCGAGAGTCAACCCTAGAAAAATTCTTAGGATTGAAAGTCCCTACATCATTAAGATTTAGAGAGACTCAATTCTAATTAATAAACACACGACGGGTTCATTTAAATTAGATTATTTAATTTCATGACATGAATGTCATTTACCACTTCATTAAAACTAACAAACAATTACGGATTTACCGTTTTAATTAGTTGTAGATTAATCTAGAACTATTAAATATTGGTCACTATTTATAAACCCTAGAAAATCATGATTCATGAAGCGCATAAATTAAATAAATACCTATGAGATATTGATATAATAAACTCAATTAAATCTCACAATTATCCATCAACAAGGTTTCAATACCCTTTAACTAGAAAATAAAATTAAAAAGAAAATATTAGAAAATAGAAACTCACTGTTATTTTATTCAACCGTGGAGTTGCTGAACAATGAAGATGAAAACAAAATGGTAGCCATATTCCCCGGAAAACAACAAAATGAGCAGCCAGCCGAAAGGAACTTGAAGCAAAAAATAAAAAAATAAAAACTAAAAATATTTGCTGGATGTGGAGGGCTAACCCCTTGGGGCGGCTCTCTCTCCTCTCTCCTCTCTCCTTTTGGACTCTCCTTAATTGCACAATGTAACCCCCTATATATAGAGGAATAAGTTAACCTAATTTTAAAAGAGAAAACTCTCCTAAATTTTAGATAACTACTAAATAACAAATTACAAGGGATTTGAAATTTTCAAAATTCTTATTCCCAAATATTTAGGAATATTTTCAATATATTTGCAAATTTTTCATACTTCCAAATTTGTCTTATTTTTCATTCATTTTTCTTCATGTCTCCTCCATCATTCCTAACATATAAAAAATAATAAAATACAATGATTAGTGTAATATTTATTCAAAAATAAAACAAAATCAATTGTAAATATTACACCAATTTATGTCCTATCAATATCACAATGACTTATTTGTTATTTCTTTTTTTTTTACTTCATTACTTTCTATTTCACTCTCATCACTTAAAATAAAATATAAAATTATATTTAATAAAAATATAAAATTATATTTAATAAAACAATACCCCAATTTATTAAAAATACAAAGTACAAAATTATATTTAATAAAAAATAATACCCTAATTTAATAAAAATACAAAATACAAAATTATATTTAATAAAAACACAAAATTATATTTAATAAAAACACAAAATTGTATTTAATAAAAAAATAATACCCTAATTTAATAAAAATATAAAATCATATTTAATAAAAATATAAAATTATATTTAATAAAAATACAAAACTGTATTTAATGAAATTGCAATAACCTAATTAAATAAAAATACAAAATCACATTAAATAAAAATACAAAATCATATTAAATAAAAATACAAATTTATATTTAATAAAAACACAAAATTATATTTAATAAAAATAAAAAATTATATTTAAAAAAACAAAAAATCATATTTAATAAAAATAAAAAATTATATTTAATAAAAAATACCCTAATTGAATAAAAATAAAAAAATAATCATATTTAATTAAAATACAAAATTATATTTAATAAAAATACAAAATTATATTTAATAAAATTGCAATACCCTAATTTAATAAAAATATAAAATCATATTAAATAAAAATACAAAATTATATTTAATAAAAGCACAAAATTATATTTAATAAAAATACACTATTATATTTAATAAAAAAATACCCTTATTTAATGAAAAAAAACAAATACAAAATTATATTTAATAAAAACGCAAAATCATATTTAATAAAAATATAAAATTATATTTAATAAAACAATACTCTAATTTAATAAAGTACAAAAAGTAAAATTATATTTAATACAAATACAAAATTATATTTAATAAAAAAATACCATAATTTATTAAAAATAGAAAATACAAAAGTATATGTAATAAAACACAAAATTATATTTAATAAAAATATAAAATTATATTTAATAAAAATACAATAATCTAATTAAAAAAAAATCGCTAGTTTTAGTGACGGATTACCGACTGAACATTTAGCGACATAATTAAGAATGGATAAATCCATTGGAAAAAATTCAATCGCTAATTCGTTAGAATTAGCGACGGATTAGTGATAGAATTATTTTTGTCGGATTTTTCGTCGCTAATTTGCGTGAAAAATTTCGCGATAATTTCGCTTCGTGCCATTTTTACCGACGGATTAGCGACGAAATATTTTTCGACAGATTTTTCTGTCGCTAATCCGTCGTAATTCTGTCGCTAATTAGAGACAAATAATAATTCGTCGCTAATTTTTATCGCTAAAAGTCGGTTTTCTAGTAATGAACTATTTTTTCACGATTTTATAAAATATAAAAATTCTAAATAAGTCATTTAGAGTACACATAAAAAATCTGGACTTGTCCGATATTACCAATTCTCTGAAGAGTTCTCTTATTGGAACCTGATAACATGCAATTTATTGGATTTATTGTTGTTATCATGGTTTGAATTTGAATTGTTTAATGCCCTAATGATTGGTTTTATTGGTTTTTATTTTTAGGAGGTTGAATTTGTAGACTTGGGAGTAAAATGGGCTTAATGAGGCAATTTTGAAGTTAAATGAACTTAAGACATTTTATTGGGTCTATGAAGAAAAGAAGAAACTTGAATTTTTTAGTAAGAATTTTATTTTAGGAAACAAAATCATTTAAGACAATTCTCAAAAGGGTCGGCTGTTGTCAAATAAAACAAAGAGGTGGATTGCTCATTCTAAAATTCACATGAGGCACATTCAAGGAAAATAGAAGGTCAGCTGCTGCACATTGAAGGAAAAAAAAACGAAACAAAAACAGGAAAAGGAAAATTCCACACAAGGACGACTGCTGCACATTGAAGGCAAGAGATTCATTCCCAATTCTACACAGGATGCTACTGTTCATATATATAAACAATTCTCACGGCTACTGGGGGGACATATATATTCTTCTCCTCTCCAAAAACTTTTTTTTTCTTTTTGTTTTTCTTTTTTTTTGTTGAAAACTCACCACCATGAGTGGTTGATTTATTTTTCTGATTCAAGGGGAATTTTAATCGATTATTCTTCATTGTGAGATTATGTATTTAATTTAATTTCTTGCCTTTTATTCAAGTATTCGTTGATTCTTGATTTATTTCTAAGAAAATCTAATATTAGTTAATTTGACAATTTAATTTGATATTAGTTTTTCTATTGCTATCCAGAAATTCAGTGATCCGTAATTGTCATGAACGAATGATACAAGTAACAACTAGGTTATTTTGTTTATGGGTTTTTTACCGGTATTCAATTAACCTAAAAAAATCAATGAAACAAAATTGAGTAATTGCGGCTATCCCAATTATTTATATTTTGGTTTAATTGTTTTTACAGAACATAATGCTATCACTATATTGATATGGAATGCTATCGTGCCCAGTCGGTTAATGATAAGTTTCGATTGGATGCTGGGTTTGGTCGATTAAATTAGGAAAACGTAAGATTTATTATGGCTATCCTAATAGATCTAAGGTTAAATGCTTGAATCGTAAAAATAATATTTTTAACCGATCAATAAGACAATCGAATATATGAACCCTTGGATCAGTACTTGGTAAATTGAATTTCTTCCTTAATTTTAATATTTCTCATTATTGATTTGTTTCTTAATTTTAGGTTATTAACTTTTATTTTAGCAATTTTTATTTTAGCAAATTATTTGAAAACCTCCGACTTTACTTTTAACATTAACTAAGAGATTAAATTAATTAGTTCCCTTGGGATTCGACCTGGTAATCACTACCACTACAGTTTGTTGCATTGGAGGAATCAGTTTTTAATTTGAGGGTTTCGACAACCCGACCAAATTTTGACGTCGTTGCCGGGGAACTACATTAATTTCTTAATTTGTGTTCTTTCATTTATTTATTGATTTTTTTTTAAGAGGAGGAAAAGATGGCAATTTATGCACTAATTTTGAACCAACAACCCTTGTGCACCGAGTATACAACTCTTGAGATAAGTCATCCGAATCTTGAAACTCAAATTTCTGAACTAACTGTTTTAGTCCGTCAATTGGCTGTAGGGCAATCACAGGTAGCTACGATTTGTGACATATGCTCAATTCCCGGACATCCTACGGATATGTGTCTAACGTCGCAAAAAGAATTTTTTCAACAAGTAAATGCCGTAGGAGGATTTTCTAACCAATCTCAACATACATATGATCCTTATTTCAGCAATTACAATTTTGAATGGAGGGATCATTCAAATTTGGATTATGGGAATCAAGGAGGACAACCAAGACATTCATCTTAATTTTTTAATGGACCATCACCAACACCTGCACAATCTTCTAATTCAGGTATGTCTCTAGAAGATATTGTGAAAGCTCTCACAATTAACACTCAACAATTTCAACAGAAAACGAGAGCGAGTATACAGAATTTAGAGAATCAAATTTCTCAACTCGCGACCTCGGTTAGTAGGTTGGAGACACAAAATTCTGAAAGATTTCATTCACAAATAGTGATGAATTCCAAAGAGAACGTTAGTTCTATAACGTTGAAAAGTGAGAAGGAAGTTCATTCGAATTCTACTCCATATAAGAAGGTGGATGAAGAAAATGGTATAGACAAGGAAGATGACGCAAGCATAAAAATTCAATCAAGGTAACATCCGAATTCTCTTTGTCTAATATTTATAGTACAATTGTACCACATTTTCCTAGTAGGTTAGAGAATTCAGAGAATGAAGTTAAGAAGTTAAGAGGTGATGAAATTGGTGAGAATATGTCAGATGTGATCAAAGAAATTTTACCTAGAAAATATGCGGATCCAGATATGTTCACTCTACATTGTGTTATTGTTAAGAAAAAAATTGAGCATTCCATACTAGACTTAGGAGCACTGGTAAATATCATGCCTTATTCAATTTATAATGTTCTGAAATTGGTTCCCTTAAAAGAAGTTAGGGTTGTTATCCAGTTAGCTGACTATTCTTATGCTTACCCGGAGGAGATTGTTGAGAATGTTTTGGTACAGGTTAACGAATCAATTTTTCTGATCGATTTTTACATCTTGAAAATGGAAGGAGACACAATTATTGATTCAGCTCCACTTCTATTAGGAAGACCATTTATGAAGACATCAAAGATTAAAATAGATGTGGGCGAGGGTACTCTCTCCGTCGAGTTCGATGGCGAGATTATTAAATTTCTTATTTTTGATCTTATAAAGTATACAAATGAATGTCGATCAATTTGTTTTGCTGATATTATTGATTTAATTGTGCAAGAAATTTATGAAGACGAATGTGATATTTATTTTGATTCGAATGCACAATTAGATATGGAATGGAAGTTATATGAACCTCCCAAATTGAAGTTGAAGCCTTCTTGAAAAAAATAATAAAAAAAAGAAACGTCGAGCATAAAGACGTTAAACAATTGTGCTTGTTGGGAGGCAACCCAATATATATATATATATATATATTTTCTTAATTTGTTTAGTTTGTTATTTGATTAGGCATATTTGATTTGTGTCATTTGTTTCTTCTTTTAATTTTTGTAGGTGCCCAAAATGGAATTTTTAAGAGTTGTATCAAGCCAAAAGACACTAAGACAATTGGGAAAACAAAATTGGACAAAAACAGTCTTGGTGTTAAGAAATGATCATACGGTTTCTGAAAAAAGTTCAAAATTTAGACAGAAACAGTTCTTGCATTACCAGATGATCACATGGTTTTCAGAAGTGCCATTTTTGCGATTCAATCTTTTCAAAACCTTCCACGACCTCACCGTCACCATAGGGAAGTTTTCTCTCTTCTCTTTTTTTTATTGTCCTATTTTTATATATTGCATTGGGTGATTTTTTGAGACTTGCTGCGATTTTAAAATTGTGATAATTTTTTTTAGTTGCATTCTAGTTTCTTTTTTCTTTTTTTTTTTCTCACATTTGCATACATTGAGGACAATGTAGAATTTAGGTGTGTGGGAGGATTTTATGCATCCATGTCATTTCTTCTATTTTTTCTTGAAACTTTATACTCTTTTGATTTTTGTTTGAAAATAATTTTTGAGTTAGTATACGTTGTTGATTTGAGTTGAAACACATGAATGAGACAAGTGTGATTGGTTATTTTTGGATAAAAAAATATTTTTAAGCATCTTATTGACTTTGATAATTAAATTAGATGAAAATGTACAAGATTCGATACAATATTATACCCTTCTGTGAGCTTTTGAGCCTTAAGAGCATATATCATCTTTGTTCTAAATTTTCTTCATGAGTGTTTATCAATTATAGTGTGTTTATTCTAAAACTTGCTTTGCAATGCTTTTCAAAACCATATTCATGAATTCATGCATTAATATGATGGGGCAATTAGGTATACACACTTTATCTATCTTAAAAAGACATTCCCGTGCATATTCATTCCCTAGTGAACCAAATTGAGCATTTATCCTTTTTTTTTTTATAACCACACAAATTTACACACAACTTTCTTTTTGCGCTAACCTTTTTTTTTGTCCTCATATCAAAGAAGCATGTGTTTAGAGTTTAAATGGGTGGTTATTTGTAAAGGGAATGAGATAATTTTATGTTGGGGATTGATTTTAGAGATTTATTCATACAATTTGGGAAAAGTTATGTATACACTCTTCATTCAGTCTCGAGATTGTTCTTCAAGTAAAAAAAAAAAACAGAGGAAAAAAAAAAGAAAAAAAAAGAAAAGAGAAAAGAAAAATTCCCATGAATTGAAATTGGAGAACTTGAAGAAAAATATTCAGAAATTTGGATCGAGATATGAAAAGGTCTTGATTGGGTTATTTTTATTTGGGTTGATTGTACTTCATGTTATGGGATGAGTTTGATAGTAGGAATGTTTTGTAATCTTTGACATGTTTCTTTAGTATGCATTACACATTACATTTACCTTTTACCCTACCTTTACCCAAACCAAGTTACAACCCTTGTAATGACCTCCGGATTTTTGTTTTGAATTCATATATTTAGTGGTGGAGATTTGATTAATAAGCAAGTCTATGGTAATAGCATGCCATGCTTTGATTTTGAGAGTATTGAAAAAAATTTCCCTACACACTTTGAGTGCATAGAGTGAAATCCTTGTGAGGATATTAAATTTTGGTACATTGAATTCTGATCAGATTATTGAGTCTGTTGGGATGTCTGTATTTTCTTTTAAATGTTATGAAACTATGATCACTTGTTCTCTAGATTGTTATTTTGGCTTGAATGCTTCAATATATGTACTACTTGGAATTGTTGAATGATGAAATAAAAGAGGGGAAGAAATGAATAGGAGAATAGTTGAGAGACATTGGTATAGTAAATGCTTGAGGACAATCATTGGTTTGGTGTGGGGGAATTTGATAACATGCAATTTATTGGATTTATTATTATTATTATTATGGTTTGAATTTGAATTGTTTAATGCCCTAATGATTGGTTTTATTGGTTTTTATTTTTAGGAAGTTGAATTTGTAGACTTGGGAGTAAAATTGGCTTAATGAGGCAATTTTGGAGTTAAATGAACTTAAGACATTTTATTGGGTCTATGAAAAAAAGAAGAAACTTGATTTTTTTAATAAGAATTTTATTTTAGGAAACAAAATCATTTAAGACAATTCTCAAAAGGTCCGACTGTTGTCAAATAAAACAAAGAGGCGGATTGCTCATTCTAAAATTCACAGGAGGCACATTCAAGGAAAATAAAAGGTCAGCTGATGCACATTGAAGGAAAAAAAAAAGAAACAAAAATAGCAAAAGGAAAATTCCACACAAAGACGGCTGCTACACATTGAAGGCAAGAGATTCATTCCCAATTCTACACAGGATGCCATTGTTTATATATATAAACAATTCTCACGGCTGCTTGGGGGACATATATATTCTTCTCCTCTCCAAAAACTTTTTTTTTTTTGTTGAAAACTCACCACCATGAGTGGTTAATTTATTTTTCTGATTCAAGGAGAATTTTAATTGATTGTTCTTCATTGTGAGGTTAGGTATTTAATTTAATTTCTTGCCTTTTATTCAAGTATTCGTTGATTCTTGATTTATTTCTAGGAAAACCTAATATTGGTTAATCTGACAATTTAATTCAATATTAGTTTTTCTATTGCTATCCAGGAATTCAGTGATCCGTAATTGTCATGAATGAATGGTACAAGTAACAACTAGGTTATTTTGTTTATGGGTTTTTTACCGGTATTCAATTGACCTATGGAATCAATGGAACAAAATTGAGTAATTGCGGCTATCCTAATTATTTATATTTTGGTTTAACTGTTTTCACAGAATGTAATGCTATCATTATATTGATATGGAACGCTATCGTGCCCAGTCGGTTAATGATAAGTTTCTATTGGATGCTGGGTTTGATCGATTAAATTAGGAAAACACAAGATTTATTATGACTATCCTAATAGATCTAAGAATAAATGCTTGAATCGTAAGAATAATATTTTTAACCAATGATCAATAAAACAATCGAATATATGAACCCTTGGATCAGTACTTGGTAAATTGAATTTCTTCCTTAATTTTAGTATTTCTCATTATTGATTTGTTTCTTAATTTTAGGTTATTAACTTTTATTTTAGCAATTTTTATTTTAGCAAATTGTTTGAAAACCCCCGACTTTACTTTTAACATTAACTAAGAGATTAAATTAATTAGTTCCCTTGAGATTTGACCTGGTAACCACTACTGTTACAGTTTGTTGCATTGGAGGAATCAGTTTTTAATTTGAGGGTTTCGACAACCCGACCAGAATCGTTTGGAGTTGTAAGTCCATAGGGACGAAACTTATCTATTGAAAAGCATCCCAGTAAAGAAGGTCATGGCCTATACCCTAGTCGATGAGGATTCTCCTAATCATGTATGAGCTTGTCTCTGCTGTAATAACAAGACGATCATGATAATCTAGCAAGACTTTAATTAAATCATCATCGTCGAAACCGATAGGTGGTCTTTTCCTTTTTTTCGACATAATTGCAGTGGTGTTCGAAATCCGGATTAAGGGAGAGTTTCTTCCTAGCCTATTTCCCATGGATTGCGCCAATCTAATGGAGGTAGATTTTCTTCTTAGATATTTGCTCTGTCTGTCTGAGTAGAGGTCCAAAATTGAGAGGTGGTCCAAAGCTCTATGAGGTGTGAAACTTACAAATACTACCATAGAGTGTTCCAGTAGGAAAATCTTCTAAACTCAAATCAGAAAAAACTGTTTTTGGAATATGGTAAAACGGATTAAGAAAAATGGTGTCTCGGCCCTATGTTGCCGGTATACTTGATGTGTAGGGTTTCTAAAAATTTACCTAGGTGGTGACCGATGTTGCACATATATACTCGTGGTCCTTGGGAAATACCGTAAAATGTTGTTGAAATCCTAGTTTTCTTATGGACAGATTGTTGAGAACTGCTGAAACCGTAGGAATTATAGTCAAAGGGCTTTTAGAGATATGTCATCTTCATTGGTTAGGGGAAAGTTCCCATAGTTGTGGGAGCTTCATACCTTATTTGGCGTGAATGAATTGTAGTAGTGCGTTTGGTTTGGTGAACCCGATTTAAATAATTCAAGGTAAGGTTCTGAACCCTTTGGTAATGGGTCCTCGGCCATGAATCATCACATATAAAGCCCAAATATGAGATGAATGGAAGCCTAAACAAGAACATAAGAGATAGCTATCCAAATATTTAGTGCCAAATGTGCTAAGGTTGATGCAATTTTACCATTTCAACACAACAATACAACGTATCAAAAATTTTTAAAAAATAAAATAAAATAAAATCCAGCCAGATCTTTTTAAACACAAGTCTGTTCCCTGAGTTTAACCATGAAAAAGCATTGCTCAGAAATATTTGTGTTTGCATAAGCATAAAAAAGTCCCCTCCTTTTTATGTTTCCAGTGATGGTTAACAAACAACGTATCTCTCCTTGAGAAAATAATATTAAGAGACTTAACCCATGCTTTATAAGTCAATTAGAAGCATAAATTTCAGACAACTATAACCAACAACTCATATCATCACAGTTGCAATTGCTCTAACAACAATTGCACCGAGAGGTGATGGGAGGGGGCAAGAGGGCAGCAGCACCATTAAAAGTTTATGGTAAAAATTTTGCATGATATTTAAAAGTTATATACCCACATGTTATTTACTCCCTAGAAGTTATGCTTCCCGCTCCCCGAAATTAAAATCCAAATGCATGTTGTTGTTGTTGTACTTCCCTCTCATACCAACCACGAATCAAATACATTTGGATCATTAATCTTCTAAGCGCACACAAACCTTTTGAAGATATGCAAAAACCAAACATTATCCAAACAACCTATGAAACACGAACACAAGCACAAGCCATGGAACATGACACACGAGACAGACATAACAAGAAGAAAAATGAATTATTCAATACGATAAATCATAAAAGATTCTATTTTGTTGTGTCAAACTCTGGGCATGGACATGGCTGATTTCTCGAATTGTCCAAGGAGTGTAGCAAGAGCACTGGACATGGATTTTTAAACAATTCATGCCACAAAACCTCAAATGTAACTATCTAACAGCAAAATGTACAAATAACAGAAAGAATTTCGAAGAAATCGAAATTCAAAGGGAAGTAATCAAAGAGAAAAGGAGGGTATTTACCTAATTCTGTCCTGGGAAACACTGAAATCGTTGTTGTTGTCATCCTTAAGAAGTGTCTCCTCCAAATCCGAAGAAACCAAACCCCAATCAGAAAGTGAACTGACCATGGGAACCATCAAAGACAGAAAAACTTCACGTTCTGCAACAAACCGCCGATGAGGTAATGATTCCTTGAGCATATGTTTGGATAGAAAGATTTAAAAAAAAAAATTAAGAGAAAAAATTATTTATTTTATTCTATTTGGAAGTTTTATATGAGAAGAAATGAAAAAAAAAATTGAATAATTTTTAATATCAAAAATTTTCTTTTCAAAAATGGAAAGAAAATGAGAGAAAAAAAAAGAAAAAAAAAAGTTATCTTATAAATGTATCAAATTTATCCTTCTAAAAGTAAAAAGAAAATAAAAAAAAATAAAAAAATAAAAAATTATCTAAAAAATGTACTAAATTTATCCTTTAAAAATTAAAAATAAAATTTTTAAATTCTAATAAATCTCATTTCTTTTATAAAACTTCTAAATAAAATAAAAACAAAATTATAATTTTCTTTTTTCCTCTTTTCCTCCCGAATACTTCCAAACAAACCCCCAAACATAGCATACCATTCGCAGAGAGATGACGTCGCAGGCTAACAACAACATCAGAATTCGTTAATCGTAAAACCCTGTTTGTCCTGTTGAATTGGCAAATCCATGGATTCTTCAAAAACCCACTTGAACCCGTTTGGCCGCCATAACCACAACTAAGTTGAGTAACCGCTGTCGTTTGTTTGTTTGTTTTTGTTTTCTTTTTTTTTTTTTTTTTTTTTTTTTTTTTTTTTTTTTTTTTTTGTTTTTAACTCACAGTGGAATTGGCAAAATTTTCTAAAATAAGAATGGAAATTGAATTTTGCGGAACACTGACTCAATTTCAAAATTACAAATATTTTCTTCACTAAATTGTTTAAAAACAAAATTTCAAGAAAATCACTGAAAATCCAAAAAATTGAGAATCACCTGAGACAATTTTTTCTCTCTCTTGAAATCATAGTTCATGCGGAAAAAAGCCGGGGCAGAGAATGCGGCAACGGAGACAATGACAAGAATCAAATTGGTATCCGCCGAAGCCTTAATGACAAGATTCGAGAACTGAATCGAAGTTGCAGCGTTTCTTGCATTTCTTTCTAAGCTTGACAAGATTCGTCGTCCAAGGCTTTAAATTGGATTCCACAGTTCACCAATAATACCTTCACTCCTACACTCTTTCACTTTACTCTCTCCAAACCCTAATAATTTCTATTTCATTCAATGGCCTCCTCCCCCCTCTCTTTCTTCCTTTCCAATCTCTCTCACCGAGTCTTCCATGCGGAAAAATCATTACAAAATCGCTTGTTTTCTTATAATTCACTTGTAATTTCAAAGAACGATTCAAGATTGAAGAATTTGTTGTGGAGGAGTCGGTGTCATAGTATTAGAATTGTTCGCGCCTCTGCTGAGATTGTACATGATCGAGTCGTCGAAAATGAGGAGAGAGAGAGTTTTGCGAGTTGGTGTTGTTTGTGGAGGTCCATCTGCGGAGCATGGAATTTCTTTGAATTCTGCACAGTCGGTTCTTGATCACATCCAGGCCAATTTGAAACTCTTTAACTGAGTTTGTGATTCTTGGAAATCTTAAATGTCTAATAATTTGCTTCGTTAGTGTGAGTATTATTTTGATTTTCTTTGGAAAAAGAAAAGATTTAAATTATACAACATGGGTTTCTTGGAAATCTTGGAGTCTTCGTCACAGACGAGATCTTTTTTCTTATAAATCAATGATTATTTTGCTTTCAGAGGAAAAATTTTTTAATGTTGTGAATATGATGGGGGTTTAGAATATTTGATTTTTGGAGTTTCAACTTTCATATTTTTGATCAGGGTAATGATTTGCACGTAAGGTGCTACTAGATTGATGCCAATATGAATGCCTATGCAATCTCTTCTGCCCAAGTTTGTATGTGGTTGATCTTCAAATAAAATATTTGAGTCTTGTGTGAATTTCAGTACTTTCTTTCTAGGGCTTTGGATATTGGATCTCATTTATCTTAAGTGTTGTCTGTGCTGGCAATGGCTTTTATGCCTGCAATTCCTTGTTTTGGGCGTTGGGCTGCCTGTGATATTTAAGTCTGAATAATATATTTTTCTAAGTTTTCCAGGATGTTATATTGTTTATTTAGTTTTGTGAGCTTATTCACACAAATGGATTGTAATTGAGACATATATTTGTTACTTAATGTCCTATGTTGTTTTGCAGTTTTACCTCTTTTAGATGTCCTTGTTTTTCCATTTACAGATATAGTCAAAATACTTCTGCAGCTTTTAATTTTAAACTTGAAAGATGAGAAATCAAATTGAAATACTTAATTCAATTGCAAGTGGAAATTGTTATATTGCTAATCGAAATATCTTTGATAGTCTTGCCCAAGGTTTCCTGTCTTTGGCTGACTTTGCAGAGCAACTAGCTCACTCTGAGATTGACGTAGCGAAATATGTATTTGGATACACTGAGATTGCCGCAGTGAAGTGTGCAATTGAGAGCTAGGCATACCTGATGCGTTGGAAGGCCAAGATCATCCCTCGACTCTCCCCCAACTCTCTTCAATTCTCAATTGCTCACCTCCGTAAAATATAGTAAAATATTTGAGAAATATCTTTGTATTTTGTATTTTATACTTTTTTATTTTCTACAGAAAAGATAGACAATTGAACAAATTCAAGAAATAAATTTAGAAATAGGGAGTTTATTTAACAAATAAATAAGTAATTTAGAAAAATTACGGATTTGAAAAATTAACAAGTTTGATGGGATTTATCCTATCTGATTTCTCAACTTTCCCAATCATGCTGGTAGTGGGGTTCTATTCGCTCTCCTTTAACCAACACTCATAATACGTGTAGAAGAGAGAGAAATTTCAATGGAACAGTCCAATCATTATAATTCCATATTTTTGACTTGATGACTCGATGATTTTAAATTTAAATTTTAATATAATTAAAAAAAAGAATATTATTGAAAAGCAGCTCTAAAAAATAATTGAGAATAAAGCTGCTTTAGAAAATAATTGAAAACGCCCGAGTAAAAAAGCATGCACTTTTGGAGTAGTTGATTTCTTGAGAGTAGGGATGGATCCGATTCAATTCGATGAACATTCGACTGATCCAACCCAACAGAGTGAGATTATTTTCTTTTTAAAAGGTTAGGGGCTCGCTGAAGATGGATTTTTTAATTAAATTATCATATTAATTTTTAGTTCATAAAGAATTTGATATGATTCGATTTGTTACTTAATTTGATATTTTATTATTAAAATATATTTATATTAAATTTATTAAAATTATGGTTTCAATTTCAATTTCAGAATATATACATTGTAAATTAATTCTTTTCTTAAAATTGAGCGGCCCTCCATGCCAATTGGACCCAACATGAACACCGACAAAATTAGGAATCTTTATGAAACACACGTGTTTGGCACTTACCTCGACTTCTTTTGTCGTATGCAGAAACTAACCTTAAGCAATCATAGAAGGGAGAAGAAGAAAAAAAATAAAAAATAAAAAGGGCATTTTTGACATTTTATTAATCATAGATGGGACTAGTTGTAATGGTGTCTCGTCTGACTTTGAGGGCCATATGACAGCTGCCTATACAACGAACCGACGAAAATAATAATTGCTTCCAATTGACTCCGCCATCCTAACTCCTGGCCACTTCTGACTGCCGAAGAGCCTCATTACTGCTCTTCAGAACGCGCCATTGAGCTCTACCTCTGTTTTCCTCGATCCTCCCCGCTCGTCGCAACCTACACCAGATCTGATTTTCCAACTGAAGTTTGTGGATCCAACTCCTCCCACAACCCCCGCCCCCCAAAAAAAAAGCTAGGTGAGTTCATTTTCCTCCGGTCTACCTTTAGCTTCAAATCTGACTCCTTTATCTTCTAATCATTTAGATCCTAGATAGTGTCGTGTTTTAGAAAGATTGTTGATAAGTGTCTTTTATTAGAATTTTTGGGTTTGCACAGAGAAATCTTGAAGAAACTTCGAACACAAACGTGGTCTTATATTTTTTTGAACCGAGTTATGATCGGTAAGGATAATCTCGTGGCTGGTGATCACATCTATCGTTATGGAAAAGGATGGACCTATAGCCACCATGGTAGGATCTCACAACTCTCTACCAAGAAAATTTTTTCTTTCTTTTTTTTTTTTAAATCTTTGCCATGCTCACTATATATTTGTGTGTGTGTGACATTGAAATGAGTAACGCAATTTGACCCGAAGCATATTAAAAATTAATTAATAGAATTTTTGCTTGATACATTTTAATAGTCGAATAGTGTCTCCCAAAATCTTTATCACAATCTCGAAATACTATTACAATTATGTATTGTTAGCATTTTGTAAATTTTATTTGGTTAAACGGCATTACTACGTGTAAATGGATTTTTCGATCTCATCTCCATCATGTGGTTAGCCTCTTGGTGAAATGGTTTAAAAGCATAAAATCATGACCATACAGGAATCTATATGGGGGAGAAAGATGTGAAAGAATCAACCTCTTCCTCATCAAAGTCTTACAAAACGGTGATTCACTACACAAGGACAGAAGGGGGAGGGACTTTGGAACCTTGCTATGTATGCAATTACAGAAATAACCTTCAACGTGGGATTGTCGAGACTTGCATTGAATGTTTTTTATTGGCTGGCCATAAGCATATTTACTTATATGAATATGGAGTTTCCCAGTCAAAAGCAGTCTTTAGCCGCGGTGGTACCTGCAGCACACAACTTTCTGGACCATCGTCGGATGTTGCAGATCTTACCTTCCGACTGTGTATAACCAACTTGTTTGGCCGCTACCATCTTTTACGCAACAACTGTGAGCATTTTGCACACTTTTGTCGTACTGGGAGTTCAAGAAGCCAACAAGTCGAGTCTCTAATCACATTATCCCTGATTTTTATGGTATTACTTATGTCGACCGTGATGAAGGGATTTTTTACGGTATTGATTATTTGGACTAATGTGCAAGGATATATTAGTATTGAACACACCACTATTAAGATGATTAATGTTTTCGTCTGGCTTATTTCACTCTTTCTTTTTATGTACTTATTCTTATTGCTCGGAGAGATTCGGGAGAGCCACAGGCATTCTTTCTTTATTTTAGAGAAGTTGAAGCAAAAACAGAAGGACTATCAACCGCCTCAGTGGTTGGTTAATGCATGCAAAATGCCGGGTCTGGAGGAAGTTGACGAGCTAGAACAGGGGGACTACCAACCACCGCAGATGCCGGGTCTAGAGGAAGTTGACGTGCAAGCTATGTGTTATGGTTCAATCTTCTCATTTACCCCAGAAAAACGGAAGGATGATGTGAAGAAGGATGATGGCAAAAAAAGTTGGGAGTATAAATTGCAGCCGCGGTTGATTTTTGCAAGTAGAATGCCGGGACCGGAGGAAGTTGACATGTTAACGTTTGATTATATTGGATTCTGGCGGAAAGCGTGGAAAGCCTTTGTGTCAGAACATTTGAAGGCCTCTGTGTTGGAAAACATTGAAAATCAAGTTGGGCAAACCGGAGAAGAGAACAAACTAGGGTATGCATTATTTAAATTGTGGAGTTTATTGAAATCTTGTATACAAAATCATAAAGTAAAATATAAAATTAATTGAACTTTCATAATTGAAAAAAAATAGCAAAATGTTGAATTTAATCATACACTCCCAATTAGTATGAAGATATAACTTTAATGCAAACTTTTTATTTTTCTCAGCAATTATATATCCGGATCTATGAGTTTACTTGAGCTATTGAATGACAGAGGCCATATTAAGACGTTCAGGGATACGCTAGAGTCTGGTGATCACATCTACCGCTTCGGCCAAGAAAAGATCCATACTCATCATGGTAGGATCTCCTCTCTCTCTCTCTCTGCCAATAATTTTTTTTATTTTTTTTAACTTTGTTATGCTCACAAAATATGATACTTAAATGACTAGTGCTATTTGACCCCAAAAAGATTTAAAACAAAATTAGCAGAATTTTACTTGACACAGTTTTAATATTTGTTCAAAAGTCTCTCACCTAATTTTTAGTACAATCTCAATATAGCATTAATATTGTGTCTTGTTAGCATACCGTCAAATGGGTTTTTTGATTCTCATCTTATCATTAGCTTGGGCTTTTGATTAAATGATTAAAGGTACACCGTTATAACCATATAGGAATCTATATTGGGGAAGATATGGTGATTCACTACACAAGGACAGAAGAAGGAGAGAAAGAATCTTCCTCGTCAAAAACTTGCCCAGTATGCCAATACAGAAGTGACCTTCATCGGGGGGTTATCAAGACTTGCCTTGACTGCTTCTTAGCCGGCCAAGATCAAATTTACTGGTATGCATATGGTATTTCAAGGTCAGTAGCATCTTCCTTCCCCGTTGGCTCCTACAGCACAAGGCAGTCTAGACCATCCTCTGAAGTTGTAGATTGTGCATCTCAAATCCTTGAGAGCGGGGTTAAAGATTACAATCTTTTTTTCAACAATTGTGAGGACTTTGCACACTTTTGTAAAACCAGAGATCCAAAAAGCAGCCAAACAGACAACGTTAGGAATTCATTATGGTCTTTTACACAAAATATTATCAAGTTGGCTACTGAGATGGGTTATTTTGGTCTGGGAGGACCGGCCAATATGAAGGCAATCTTTCTTGTCCTCTTGCCCTTTTTGCTCATTGTTGTCTCTCTTATTGTTTCTATTGGAGTACCTATGCTCCTCGGTGCTTAAGCATTTGGGCTTGATTTTCCGTTGGTTAAAGCAACTATGCTTCAAGTTCTGTAGGAGGATCAAAAGATTTCAGATTGATTGAGATGTTGGTGTGATGACAGTAGTTTGATGTATTAGTTGACAGCTATTAAAAAATATTATATATTAAAATAATTTAATAATTAATTTGATTTTAAAATACTTAAATTTTTATTTTTATATTTTCATATTTATAATAATAAGTTTGGATTTAGTTTTTTATATTGTTATATTATTTTATTTAAATTCTCTTACAACAACAATGGTGCATGCTGGTTGTTGTCGTCATACATTAATGTTTGCTCCAAGTCAAGAAAAACCAACCCAATTTAATTCAAATCATCGGCCATTAAAATCTTCAAATTCACAATGTCTCCAATTTGATTTCATTCGTGACAAGCAAAAGCTTTGAAGCCCAAAAAAAAAAGGTCATTTCGATGGATCTTTATATTAGTTTCTTCAAAGGCGTAGCATTAAAGTTGTTTGGGGGTAACCAATGTAGTGAAGCCACCGACCTAAAAGATTAATAACGTAGATAACAGCTGAGAGATGGAAATCCGAGGAGACTCGCATGCGGCAGAGAGAGAAAGAGAGAGAGAGAGAGAGATGAGGGAAGAGACATATAAGAGGAGGCTTTCAAACTGGTGCAAGGCATCCAGGACCTACTGATATACCCTCCGCCTCATTTTATTTGTACAATTTTTTCAGATATTTTAAAATATTTATCCACATAATATTTTGAGATATCTCAAAATATTAAATTTCTAATTAATACTTTATTAACTATGAAAAAATAGAGATTTTTACACATTCTCTTTTATTAATTTGTTAATATTTTCCTCGTACTAGTCAATGACATTTCTTTATTTTAAAAGGGTAGTATAGTGATATTATTGTAAATTTAGATTATGTAACATATTTCTTAATTTATATGAAAAAAATAAATAAAAAAAATAAAGTAGGACTGAATGAATAATATCAAAGTCGTTTTGAAAATTATTTCCATATGCACCCTTCGGAGTCTAGCTCACTCCAGCCCGCCACGGGCTGGCGCTAAAAGGGGCTCCCTTGGGTAAAGCTTACCATCTATCTTTTTCTTTTTCTTTTTTAATTTATAAATCACTGATATTCAATTATCATATTAAACTTTATTAAATTTAATTCAATTTGAATTAAACTTTTAAAAGATAAAACTCTCTTGATATCTATATTCTTCATATATAAGATTCAAATCTAAAACTTTATTTAAAAAGAAATCAATACTCAATTATTGAACCAACTAGATATTAATATCTATAATTTATTATACAATAGCAATAATTTTAGAAGGCTTATGAATGTTGAGTTTTGTGTGTAATTATAGGCATTTTCATGGATATGTGGTTTTTGATTGTTATGGTGAATTTTGTACATTTATTTTTACATTCTAGTTTCTTTGTGCGGGTGTTTGGCATTAATAAAATAATAAAGATAGAAAAGACTTGGTGGCTTATTTTTATTTTTTGGGTATAATAAAGAGGAAAAAACAAATAACACACAATATCAACTAGATTCTGTGGGGGGAGGGGGGGAGGGTTTGCCCCTCACTTTCTCAAGACCCCTGCTATCCTTCCAAATAAACTTAAGAAGGGATTGAGGGGATCATTTAACTCTCTCATGCACTCATCACTCGACTGACCTAAAGCGACAAGATGGTCGACGTAGCAGTTAGCTTCTCTGGGAACATGTTTAACTGAAATCACATTCAAGTTTTCTGTTAGATGTGAGTTATAGTTCCACAGATACTGACTCCTTGATGACTCAAACGATTACCGTCAATGGAGTGCGAGACCTGCAAAAACCGTCAGAGGGTGCTCCAGTGAGGAAAGCTCCAACGCTCAAGTCAAAAAAAGCGGTTTTCGAATGTAATGAAACAGACTGAGATCTTTAGAGAGGAAGAGATTTTCTGTGATCAATGTACCCAATATGTAAGGCCAAGAGAATGTACCTGATTTAGAAGGTCTGAAGGTATTTTGCACTTGATGGAGTCGTGTGCTTTCGAGACGTTACAACCCTACATTCCCTGCGGAGGAGCTCAGAGATCTCAAACTTAAATATTCTGAAATATTCGTGATCATTATCGTATGACAAGTTGCGAGATTCGGGGGATTCTTTCCTTATCGGTGAGATCTCAAGAGAACCGTTTCTAAGGAAGAAACTAATGGTATGGGAACGCTCTAATCCCTTCTTGTATTCGGTTGGATCATCAGTTTTCGGTCAATTATCAATCACTGTGGACCCTTCGAAGCTTGTTCGTTCGTTCGGAAGACCATGGGCTGAGCGCCTGTCCGGGGAGATAAATCCAAACTGACAAATCTCGTTTGATAGGCGGAGTGACTTAGACCCTATCGTTCGGGAGACAGGGTGACTAGAGCCCTTCGATAGATCACTTGAATGGCCATAGAGAGTAATCGTTCTATGATACCAAGATGTGCTTGCCCGTCGATCAACAATTGTTCCATTGGTTGAAGTGATCCCTTCTGAGTTATGGGTTTCGTGTGTGGGTCTTTTAAGTGTTAGCCCTTTGAAATAGATGTTAGGACATGTCTCATCATTTGCCCCCGACTCGTGACGTTCTTTCTTGAGAAAGGCGACAGGAGTTATAACCATTGGAAAAGGCATAAGACTTTTGGGCGTGACCTCATTCGCTTCGATTTTCGGGAATCGTCTCATATACGCTTTATAAAGATACACGTCTGTCAGGATACCACATACTCTAGTATTCTTGCATGCCGCTCTCTTGATCTTTTGTGAAAAGCTTTTCCTGAAAAAATATCAAAAAATTCTTCCTCGTTGAGAGGCATAGACAACTACGGAGCACGATAACCGAAGGGGAACTATAAGAAGTCTAGAAGGACATGTCGCTCGGAAGCGATTTCGAACTGGTGTTGCTTGGTGAAGAGGACAGGGCGAATCATACCCCTGATGGCTGTGTCCCGGTGTATAAACAATGTGTGAATTACGATTTGAAGGTCCCATATACGGGCTCTCTGGTAGAGGTTTTGAGATACTGGAATGTCCACCCCTCGTTACTTATCCCTAGTGCTTGGTATTTTGTGATTGCCCTGATTTCTTTGTTAGGCGTTTGTCACATCCGCTTTGACTTGGAGATTTTGGGGGCCATTTTTTCTTTGGTACAATGCAGTGCTCGAGTCTTTACCCATAGCTGGTATAAATTGCAGACCCGTCAGGAGTTTCATTGGAGATTCTTTTACAGCGAATCTCAAGACAAGCACTGGAAGTAAAAGTTTTTCTACATGTGGTTCTCGAATAAGGATTTTCTTTCGGTGCTTCCAAGTGCTGATCAAGTGTCCCTGTTGAATATGAAAGTCCCGAACCTCTTTCATCACTCTCGCCTCTTACGGTTCATTAGGCACTATTATGAGTCTACTCAACGAAGTATCTGGGTAGATTATTTAGTAGAGGACTAGATGTTACTACTATCAGGTCTGATAATCGACAAGTCGAGGCAGATCGATAAGCCCATTTTATTGGAGCAAAAGAAAAGGGAGCTGGTTGATTCTCTACCGTCTGTGAGTGCATCTCTTCTGGACAATATTTCCACCAATCGAGAGGTGCAACCGAATGCAAAGAGATCGGTAAAAACAACCGATACTCCTCCTAAGACTTGATCAAAGAAACCAAGGGTTCAGTCGCTTGAACCATCTGCTACCGAAGGGAGTCTAATGGAAATTGGAGAACGTGCGTCTCCCCAAGAGCATGTCGAACCAATGGAGAGTCAATTGGATACTTTGGCGATGGTTGTTTGCACACCAGCTAGGGGCAATGGGAAAGATACCCCGAACGAGGGAGCTCCTGAAGCAACGGAGGGCGCTCCGGCTCTAAGATTGCTGCAAGGAGAAACTTCGATGGGACCAGATGTTTCTACCCCTGTTGTAATACCGGACAAGTCCGAATTGCGATGTTTATTTTAAATGGACTATTTAAAAATTTTTACATATGTGAAAATGTGGAAGAATAATTATTTGGAATAAAAAAAAATATGAATTTTTGTCATTTAAAATTATCAGAAATCTTTTTAAATACTTAGTTGATGGACTTTTAAATTTTTAAGTTCTAAATCACCAGATCCTTCGGTTACGTGAGTGTTCAGTATTTGATGGGATATGATTTTCCTATGAAACTTTATTGTTTGGTGTTTGGTATTTAGTAAAAATTTGATTTGGAGACTATCTATCGGTAGGTTGATAAATTTAAGTGATCGGTTATATGAATATTTGGTATTTAATATTGGTGGAATTTGACTTTTCTAAGTCAATTTGTCTGTTCGGTAGATGTTTTAGTACCCAATAAACAATTTCTTCAGAATTGAGATTTTTCCAATCGGTAGACGATGGTAACCATCTTTGGGTAATTTATTACTTCTTCAGTGTAATGTGAAGTGTGGCTTGTCTTGGTACTGTGAATATATGAATTTATCCTATTGGTGGGCGTTTAATCCCACCTCTTAGTATATTATCGTTTGCTTGTCTTAGACTATGGGTAATTGTCTATCGATAATTGTCTTCCTAAATTTCTACCAAGCAAATGTTTAATCCCTTCGGTCATTTCAGCCTTCGAACATGTTGGCAACCCCTTCAGTCATTTCAGCCTTCGGTCATGTTGGCAACCCCTTCGATCACTTCAGCCTTCGGTCTAGCTCTTCAATCTTTACTTGAGAAGATGCTCTTCGGTCTAACCCTTCGGTCTTTGGTCTAGCCCTTCGGTCTTCACTTGAGAAAATGCCCTTCGGTCTTCACTGGAGAAGATGCTCTTCGGTCTTGCATCTTTGGTCCGGCACATGCAATTTTCTCTTCGGTCCTTTTTCATTCCCCTTCTACTTGACCGAATACCTATGTTCCTATGTTGAACACTTGAAATTACAACACCTATGTTGAACACTTGAAATTGCTTGGGTTTTGAACGTCACTTGTTTTGTTGAGAATTGAACTCTTGACCTTTCAAGCTTCCAAAAAGATATCTTACCACCAAGCCACCCAAACCTTCCATTTATATTATGTTAAATTTTTATTATATTTTTTATTCCTAAATATTCTAAATCATTCACATTTCTAAATTACTTCAATTTTTCTTACCCATTGACAAACACCACTGTCTTAGTAAAATATAACTTCAATCAATTAAACTCATTTGGATGACTTTCCCAATAACCCAAAGGGAGAATTGGGCATTTTGCGCAAATAAAAAATGGATGAGAGTCACTAGGTAAATATTAAAAATGGGTTGGTGATAAAAAGAGAAATAAGGTTCCAGAACCTATGAAATGACACTTTTCATTTCTCTCTAGAGTATTCTCCTCTTTTTCCTTCTCTTTTTCTCTCTCCTTCCAAATCCAATCAAACCACCACCACAAGTCCAGAATAAAGGCTCTAAACTGTTCATGAACTCTCCAAAATTAGATCTTGGTCTTAAATCTTGATAAAAGTCTAAGAGTTTAGTGTTGTCACAAAGAAAGAAAAATCAAGGGTTTTGATGTGATTCAAACCGGAAGGATCTTTGGAGACGAATCAAGGTAATATAATTTTTTTTAACTCAAGTTTTACTATATTTAGCTCTCTAACCATTTGGATTTGGAGGATTTCAAGTCAATGGAAGTGAGATAAAAATTAGGTTTTGAATGCTAGGGTTTTTGGGTTGACGTGAAATGATCAGTAGTGATAATTTTGATTATATGGTGATATTTCATAAGGTCTGGACTAGTTGGTCAGGACAGGACCTTTGCCGTGGATAGATCTGGGAGTGACTACTCTCCCTAAGAACTGTGAGTAGACGGTTTGTTGTGTTTGTGAATGAGAAATGCTTTCATGATTTTTTCTTAAATGATTTTCTTAAATTTCTTTTATAAAATGTTTTGTGATTGTGGAATGTTCTTAAAAATATTTTTGATTGAGCCATGAGATTTAATTGTGATGTGGAAAAGTCACCGCTCACTCACTTACACAGCTACACCATTACATTTCACTCATTGGATATTTCTATACTCACCTCTCCTCTTATCCCTTTTCAGAGAAAGTGTAGAGACAAAGTCATCTCACTGGTAGCTAGTTTCAGCCGAAGAGAAGAGCTGTTTGGGACTGACCGTGGTATTGGTCCTTCTTAATGAGGATTTTATGGTGTGTAGATAGACCCATCGGGGGACATTTTTGAAACTCTTTATGTAATACATTTTTCTCATGTTTTTCTAAAGTGAAAACTTTATGCTTTGAAAGTTATATTTTGAAATGTTGAAAAAATTTTGTTTATTATATATTTGGTTTTAAAATATTATGCAAGCTGGATTTTCTTTATTGAAAAAGGTATTATCATAGCCTTGCAGGATCTTAGGGTGCGTGTTGGTGATGACACGTACTTTTGGATCACGCGACGATTGTCACGTGCTCGGACCTGCAGGTCAGGGCGAGACACCTATTCTGAGGGAGGCATCCGAACAATCTCCCCAAGTGTCCCAGTATCCCCTATATGATGAGGGAGATGAGGCTGGCCGTCCGCCTCCTATCTTGGTTAAGTCGCTCAACAGACAGGAGGATAATCCAAAAGAAGGATCAATGGCGGTCTATGTGGGGGACCGTCAATATAACTATATCAATCTGAGAGAGGCGTTGCAATTGGCTAAACGGTTTGAGTTTTGCTCCGGACTCGCGCTCCATACAATGTCTTCGGATCATGTTGACAAGACTCTTCACTCTCTCTATCTGATGGTAAGTGTATTTTGCCTGAACTCTATTTATATTTGTTATTACATTACTCTGACTGTTGAGTGCACTTCTTCTCAAAATGCGGCTTTGACTGAGTTCTAAAGACAACGGAGGAAGCAGTCAGGGGAACGCCTTGTTCGTTTGGCTAACTAGGTGTTGGCGCTGAAAGATGCTCTTGAAAATAAGGAAAATGACATTGAAGGGAAAAAAGACAAGCAGATTAAACGTCTACAGCAGGACCTACCCCTGTCTCAAGAGCGTTGTGAAAAATTGGAAACCGAGGCACGCATTCGGGAAGCAAAGTTAGCGGCCGCCGAGATGTTACCTCACCTTCAGGAGGAATCTCTCTGGAATATCGAACGAGAGATGGCTGACCTCAGAATATCTGTCACCAAGGACATTGCTAACCTCCACCTTTCTCAACGTAGGTTGCTTGAGCGTTTGAGGTGTGCTGAGGAGATTTTTCGACCGGCCGATAGATATGAGGCTTTACCTCCTCTTGAGGGGTCAGTCGAGGGGACAATGGATCGGAACTCTACCCAGATGGCCTCTATTGTTCCTTTTAATCCTGTGTAATTTTGTATCATCTCGGTAATGAAAAGATTTTCTTCTTTATGTGTATCTGTCCGAAGGTGTCGCTCAAACCATTTGTCTGATGCTCTGTCAAAGTATAGTAACCTTTCTTGCAAAGGAGATCTTTAGAATGTCATGAACCCTTTAGAGGGTTATACTGCCGAGGGTTTTCTCATCGATAGGCCTTGTAGTCTCGTTCAGAGAGTTAAGTTCGTTATCTAACAGAAATTAGGACTACTTAGGCCCAATATTTAGTAAGAGTAAGGCGGCACTAACCCGTTCGGGAAGTTGCATCCTAACAATCATTTGGTAAGATCAAGGCGATTTAGGTTCTACGTATGATAGAAAACGATTGGTAGTAGAGCCGTGTCCGCCCGTTCAGGGAGTTTCATCCTGTTTTTGATTATACGTTCGTTCGGTAGGATCAGGGATATTTAGGCCCAACGTACGGTAGGAAACGATTGATTATGGAATCGTGTCCACTGGTTTAGGGAGTTCCATCTCGTTTTTTACGACACGTTCGTTCGGTAGGATCAGGACGACTTAGACCCAACATACGGTAGGAAACGATTGATTATTGGGCCGTATCCACCCGTTCAAGGAGTTCCATCTCATTTTTTATGACACGTTCATTCGGTAGAATTAGAGTGATTTAGGCCCAACGTACAGTAGGAAACGATTGATTGTGGGGCTGTGTCTACCAGTTCGGGGAGTTCCATCCCATTTTATATTACATATTCGTTCGATAAGATCAGGGCAATTTAGACCCAATGTATGATAAGAAACAATTGATAGCAGGGTCGTGTCCACCCGTTTGAGGAGTTCCATTATATTTTTGATGACACGTTCGTTTGATAAGATCAGGGCAATTTAGACCCAACGTATGATAAGAAACAATTGATAGTAAGGCTGTGTCCACCTTTTCGGGAAGTTTCATCCCGGTTTTGACGACATGTTTATTTGGTAGGATCATGATGACCTAGGCCCAACGTACGATGTGAAACGATTGATTGTGGGGTCATATCTACCTGTTCGGGGAATTCCATCTAATTTTTTATAACACGTTTATTCGATAAGATTTGGGCGACTTAGACCCAATGTACGATAAGAAACAATTGATAGTAGACCATGTCCACCCGTTCAGGGAGTTCCATCCCATTCTTGATAACACGTTTATTCGGTGCCGAAGACCAAGAGTTCCACGACCGATTGGCGAGACAAGACGTAATGGAAAAACAAATAATAATTGATTCTTCCATAGATCATTGAGGATCGCGTGTCATGAGCCGTCGTAGGAATAATCACTAGAGGAAGAGAAGGTAGAGGATTCTTTCTCAAGGAAAGAGCAGAGGAAACTCTAGGTCGTAAGTTAGACAAACACTAGTGGGAACATAAGGTTCATGCAGGGTGCTTTTGTTATGAATCTGAAGGATCACCTCTTCTGGCCCATCGTGCGGTTGCCTAGGGTTCGGTCGATTGGGCGGCTCATTCTCCTGTGGCGGATTGCACCGGTCTGGGGAAGGTAGGCTCCTCTCTTTCATACTGATGAACCTCTGCAGCCTTTCTTTACGAACCAAGAACTCCAAGTCATCTTTGTGCCTCTTGCACTCGTCGGTCATATGACCATAATCCCGATGAAAGTGGCAATACTTGACCTTATCCTTCTTGGAGTCTTCCTCTGTGAAACGAGGGGGCTACCTGACATACGATTTGTTCTTGATTTGATATAGGACCCGACTCGAGTCTCGTTCAGCGGCATGTAAACGCTGAACCTTTGTGAGAGTGGAGGCCCTGGTCTGCTCCTCTTCGGGAAAGGCTGACGAGGCGATCGACTGTATTCTCTTCTACTCGAACGACTCATTCATCAATCGAATGCCTCCGCTTCTTCTGCCGCAGTGTACTTTTCGGCTCTAGAGTAAAACTCTTGAATGGTCAATGGGGGATTTTTCGTAATGGAGGTTTTCATGCCGGAGGGGCGCAGACCTGTTAGAAGGGCAGCTAATGCGATAGAATGGTTTAAAGGTGGGACCTTCAACATCTCTACTTTGAATTTCTCTAGAAAATCTCTCAGAGGCTTGTCTTCCCGCTGCCGTAATGATAACAAGGAGGTGGACTTTCGCTCGACTTCTCGGCTGATTATAAAGTGAGACTCGAACTGCTGTCGAAGTTAGGCGAAACTTTTGATATTGAATGGCAGAAGAGAGTTGAACCATGTTAGGGCATTGTCCTTGAGCGTAGTGGGGAAGTGCTTACACATGGCCATATCTAACAGGTCCCTGGAGACCATGACTGTTATGAAGTGGGCGACATGATCACGAGAGTCGGTTGTTCCATCGTATCTCTCCATGGGAGGTAGAAGGACTTCACATGGCATCGGTTTCATGGAGATTTTTTGATCGAAAGGCGATACTCCTAAAGGGCGAAGAGGACTTTTATCCTTCTTCGTACCTACTTTTCTAAGCTCGACGGCTACAAATTACTCGATTTATTTTCTTAGATCTTCTGGATTGTGACGAGAGGTCACGATGGTTTATAGTTCACAGAAGGTATTTGTGGCTGGGAACGTTCATGTTCAGAGTCCGCTGCGGATGACTGGCCTTCTGGCCTAAGGGCTCAACTGAGTCCTTCCAATTGTTTGCTCATATCTTGGAGTCTATACTCAAACCTATCCATATGGTGATGGCTGGCTCGTTCCGGACCAAGAGGTACAATTGGTTGTTCTTGAGTTACAGGTTGTGGGACCTGCTCTGGGTGAGATGTCTGAAGAGAAATCATACGATCATGAATGAAGCAATTGGGTGCCATAGGAGGGGCGATTCGGATGGTATTGCGGTGCGCCCGTTTACAATGAGGGCGGCTTTTGAGCATGCTCTGGTTCTCGGAGGCATGGTTACGCAGTGATTTATCAGTCTTACAAAGATTGTTGTTTCCACGGACGGTACCAATCTATTGAAGGTGAGTTAGGGCTCCACATATATCGGCTCCTTGATGACTCGAACGATTACTGTCAATAGAGTGTGAGCCCTGCAAAAATTGCCAGAGGGTGCTCCGATGGGGGAGACTCCGATACTCAAATCAGAAAGAACTATTTTCGAATGTAATGAAACAAACTAAGAGTTTAAGAGATTGAGAGATTCCCTATGATTAGTATGCTCAATGTGTAAGATCAAGAGAGCATACCTGACTTAGAAGGTTTGAATGTGTCTTATGCCTGATGGAGTCATGTGCTTTCGAGACGTTACAACCCTCTTTTCCTTGTAGAAGAGCCCGAAGATCTCGAACTTGAATATTCCAAAATATTCATGATCGTTATCATATGAGAAGTTGCGAGATTTGGGAGATTCTTTCTTTATCGGTGAGATCTTAAGAGAACTATTTCTAAGTAAGAAACCAATGGTATGGGAACATTCTAATCTCTTCTTGGATTCGGTTGGATCATCGATTTCCAGTCGATTGTCAATTATTATGAACCTCAAAGCTTGTTCGTTTGTTCGGAAGACCATGGGCTGAGCGCCCGTCCGGAGAGATAAATCCCAATTGACAAATCTCGTTCGGTAGGCGGCCCTATCGTTAGGAAGACGGGACAACTAGGGCTTTTCGGTAGATCACTTGAATGGCCATAGAGAGTAATCGTTCTATGATACCGGGCTGTACTTGCCCATTGATCGGTAGTTGTTCCATCGGTTAGAGCGATCTCTTCTGAGTTGTGGGTTTCGTGTGTGGACCTTTTAAGTGTTAATCCTTTAAAACAGATGTTGGATCATGTCCCATCTGTTTCCATGTGATCCTTGCATTCCTGGAGGATGATCCTTATCTGGCAACTTGGCTAGTAGGTCTATTAGCATAGCCAAGTCAAATTATACCTCTAGAGGACTTAGACCCCTTTTCTTTGCCAGATGAAGACCTTCCCTGAGGCCCCAGAGCTCAACAGACAGAACTTGAGTCCTCCCTATATTGAAAATAAAGCCCGCCACCCACTCACCAATATGGTTCCTAATGATGCCCTCTGCACTAGCCTTCCCTGAGGACTGAGAGACAGCCCCATCCGTATTAAGCTTAAAGTTCCTCCCCCGAGGAAACTCCCATTTAATCTTTCTCAAAACCTTTTGATTGTCTGCAGCATCTTCTCTCCAAGCCAGAGCAGCTATCTTAATGAGATTGATAGCTAAGTGCACCAGCACCTGGGGGGATTTGTGAATTCCTTAAATGGCTTTCATGCATCTCCCCTTCCAGATTGCCCAAACCGTGTGGATGAAGATAAGATTAAAAGGAACCTACCCCACTTTATCAGCTCTGATGACTCTTGAATGCAATCATTGATCAAGATTTTTCCTCTAGAACTCCTTATCCTTAACCAGCTCTGGGCACGCGTTCTTCCAAGACAACTACGCTTTGCTACAATCTCTCAAAGCATGAAGAATTGTTTCTGCTTCAGCGTTGCAACGGGGGCAAATACTATCATCACATAAACCACGTTTGCATCTCTCTTTGTTTGTCATGAGCTTTTCAAGCCTAGCCGGCCAAAGGAAAGTTCTAACTCTTTATGGGCACTTAGCCCTCCAAATCCATCCCCAATCTTGCTTCGTTTGCCCGGGAGTTTGATTTGTGCAAAGCAGCTTATACACAGAATTATTATTGTGCATACCCGATGGAGATTACAAGACTTGGTGGGCATACCTTTCTCGGCCTTTCGGCTAATGTCAAGAGACTTGGTGGGCCATGACCTCATGTGGGCCCAAATTCCTAATATAATTTTATGAATGGGACTGAGAAATTAGGCTTCATGTGAAGATGTCCTTAGTTAATTAGATCCCATAAAAAAAAAAAAAAAAAAAAAAAAAAAAAAAAAAAATCCACAATCAGCAATTGCAAAATGCTCAAAAAGACGCTAGTATATTGAGTTGGACAAAAAAAAAAAAAATATGAAATGATACACGAAATAATATTTTATAAAGATATAAAAAAATAGATAAATATGTAAATATAAAAAATAAAGATTTTTATATAAATATTAATGATTTTATGAAAATAATACAATAATTATCTTTTATAATAAAAATTTTAAATGATCAAATTTATAATTATTAATTATAAAACAAATAACATAAAAATTATAATTATAATTAAATAAATAAATAATTCATTAAATATATAAAAAAAAGTTATAAATATAATGATTTTGCACATTTACTTGTTTGAATATTGAGTTTCACCATCAAAATTGCTCTTCAGCACCTGCAGCATGATGCGCTCTCCACCACCCTCTGTGGTTGTAGATTTTGCATCTTGGTTCCACAGAAACGATTTCAGAAATTTAATGCCCTAAATCAGATAAAGTTATGCGAATTAAATTAAAAATAAATAAGTAAAAAATTAGGATCCAAATTATGGGCCATAAAAGTCAAAATTTGGCCAATTCAATTTGATCGGAGACAAATTAAGTTTTGAAAACAATTTCCAAATATCCTTTTCGGCCTAGGCATGACCCGACAATTGAGAATTTCTAGAAGGGCTACCTTTGATTAATGGTATGTTTGGGAGTTTTGAAGAGAAAAAAAAAAGATTAATTAGAAGAGAAAAGAAAATGAGAGAAAATTATAATTTTTTTTTCATCTTGTTTGAAAGTTTTATGAAAGAAAAGAAAAAAAAATAGGATTCATTGGGAATAAAAATTTTTATTTTTAACTTTTAAAGGATATTTTTAAAATATAAAAATATTTTAATTTTAACATTTTCTTTTCTTTCCATTTCCTTTTACTTTTGGGAAAAAAAAAATTTTAAATTGAAACCCTTTCAAATCTCTCATTTTCTTTTCTTTTGTTTCGTATTAAAACTTTCAAATAATAAAAAAATCATAATTTTCTTTTCTAATTTTTTTCCTCTCCAAACCTTTTTATTCAAACAATCCGTAAAGATTACAATTTAGGATTTAACTATTGATATGAATTTTGGAGGGCTTTTCAATATTGAGTGTTATTAACCTCTGTGCGAGTGGGTTGTGAAATAAAAAATTACAAAAATTAAAGTGACTTGCGACTTTTTCTTTCTTGGGCCATCATTAAGCATTCAGACGGTCGGAGAGTTATGGTTGTCCATTAATGCTTTCAAGTTTGAATATTATGTATTTGGTATTATGTATTTTTATTAATAATATCTAATAATTATATTGAATTTGATTAAAATTAAATTAAATTTTTAAAAAATAAAACTCTTTCGATATCTAATTTTATAATATATAAAAATTAAATTTAAAATTTTATTTAAAAAATCAATTTCTAACCGGATCAACAAAACATTGCTATTTTATATACAGGTTTCTTAACAACGAGGCTGTGATTGAATACGCGTTCACATGAACAGACAATAAATATCAACGAGGCTGTGTTGATCAACTATTAGATTTGGGTATTTGATACACAAAGGTTATTGATTCAGATCGGGTGCAGTCAATTCTTTCAAGGTTCTCTCACGATCGACTATCTTTTTCACTTCTTCTTCAAAAATAGATTTGTCACAAATTACCAGATCAATGTCAAAAGTTGACTTTCGACGTAACTTACATTTCCTTTGTTTGGCCTCCTTTCTCAATCGACAAGTAGTTTTCTCAATTTGGGAAATATATTCCAATTTACCTTCTTGAGAAGAACGGGTCATAAAATAAAAGAGGTCAGCAAAACAAATATAAAGAAAATACAACTAAGAAATCAAAATAGTTCCCCGACAACGGTGCCAAAATTTGGTTGGGTTGTCAAATCCCTCAAATTAAAACTGATTTCTCTCAATGCAATAAACTATAACAATAGTGGTTATCAGGTCGAATTTCAAGAGAACTAATTAACTTAATCTCTTAATTGATGTTAAAAAAAGTTGGGGGTTTTCTAACAAATTACTGAATTAAAAATTGCTAAATAAAAATTAATAAGCTAAAAATAAGAAATAAATCAACAATGCAAATACTAAAATTTAAGGAAGAAAATCAATTCACAAAACTCCGATCCAAGGGTTCATATATTCGATTGTCTTATTGATCATTGGTTAAAAATATTATTCTTGCGATTCAAGTATTTAACCTTAGATCTATTAGGATAGCCGTAATAAATCTTATGTTTTCTTAATTTAATTGATCAAACCCAGCATCCAATCAAAACTTATCATTAACCGACTGGGTATAATAACGTTCAATATCAATATAATGATAGCATTACGTTCTGTGAAAACAGTTAAATCAAAATATAAACAATTGGGATAGGCGCAATTATTCAATTTTATTCCATTGATTCCTTAGATCAATTGATTATCGGTAAAAGATCCGTAAACAAAAATAACCTAATTGTTACTTATACCATTCGTTCATGATAATTACGAATCACTGAATTCCTAGATAGTAATAGAAAAACTAATATTAAATTAAATTATCAGATTAACCAATATTAGGTTTCTCTAAAATTTAATCAAGAATCAACGAATACTTGAATAAAAGATAAAAAATTAAATTAAGTACCTAACTTCAAAATGAAGAACAATCGATTAAGAATAAAAAACACTATCCACTCATAATGGTGAGAAAAATAAAAAGAAAAATAAAATGCAAAATAAAAGAAAAAAGAAAGAAGAAATTCTAGGAGGAGAAGAGTGAATATATCCCTCAGCAGCCGTGACTTCTTGTATTTATATTGTGAATAGTGCCGTCCTTGTTTGAAATGGTGGAATGGGCAGCAGCCGGCTATTTGTAAACATATTAGGAAGGGCAGCCGGTCCTGTGGAATGAATATTCGAGAATGTAAGAGATCTAAAAATTAAGTAAATTACAAAATTTTCTCACTAAAAATAATTTTTATTGAAAATAAAAGTATTACTAAAATGTTGAAATTAGAATTCAAGCCCTCCTCTCCAAAGCTCAATAAAATATCTTGATCCAATTAATTTTAAAATTACTTCATTAAACCCAATGTGTTTCAAAACTTTAAATTCGATCTTTTAAAAATAAAATTTAATAAAATCAACAATTAAGATATTAAACAATTCAAATTCAAATCATGATAACAATAATAAATTCAATAAATGATAACAATAATAAATTCAATAAATTACACGTTATCAATTCCTAAAATAGAAGTTAATTTTATGGATGGGACTGAGAAATTAGGCTTCATGTGAAGATGTGCTCAGTTAATTAGATCCCAAAAGAACAAGAAGGTTTCCAAAATGCTCAAAAAGACGTAGTATATTGAGTTGTACGAAAACAAAAACAGGTATGAAATGATGTACGAAATAGTATTTTATAAAAATATAAAAATAGATAAATACGTAAATATAAAAAAATAAAGATTTTTATATAAATATTAATTATTTTATAAAAATAATACAAAATTATCTTTTATAATAAAAATATAAAATAATCAAATTTGTAATTATTAATTATAAGACAAATAATATAAAAATTATAATTATAATTAAATAAATAAATAATTTATTAAATATAAAAAAATTATAAATATAATGATTTTGCACATTTACTTGTTTGAATATTGAGTTTCACCATCAAAATTGCTCTTCAGCCCCTGCAGCATGATGCGCTCTCCACCACCCTCTGTGGTTGTAGATTTAGCATCTCGGATCCACAGAAACGATTTCAGAAATTTAGTGCCCTAAATCCAATAAAGTTATGCCAATTAAATTAAAAATAAATAAGTAAAAAAATTAGGATCCAAATTATGGGCCATAAAAGTCAAAATTTCACCAATTCAATTTGATCGGAGACAAATTAAGTTTTGAAAACAATTTCCAAATATCCTCTTCGGCCTAGGTATGACCCGACAATTGAGAATTTCTTGAAGGGTTACCTTTGACTAAAGACTACAATTTAGTATTTAACTATTGATATGAATTTTGGAGGGCTTTTCAATATTGGGTGTTATTAATATCTGTGTGCGTGGGTTGTGAAATAAAAAATAACAAATATAGAAGTGACTTGCGACTTTATCTTTCTTGGGCCATCATTGGGCATTCAGACGGTCGGAGAGTTTTGGTTGTCCATTCACATAACTCTTTGGGGTTTGAATATTATATATTTAATATTATGTATTTTTATTAATGATAATTATGTTGAGTTTGATTAAATTTAATTTAAATTAAATTAGATTTAAAAAAAAAAAACTTTTTTGATGTCTAATTTTATAATATATAAAAATTAAATTTAAGATTTTATTTAAGAAAATCTCAACAAAATGTTGCTATTTTATATACAGGTTTCTTAACAACGAGGCTGTGATTGAATACGCGTTCACATGAACAGACAATAAATAACAAAGAATAATGAAGCAGTGCAGAGGTGGATTGAATAATTTAATTATGTGTGAGATTATCCAATCCAAGACTGCTATGGCGATGACCGAAGAATTATCGAACGCGTTCACATTTAACAAACAAGTTCGAGTCCACAATAAAGCCTCCGCGATTACATCTGCCAACAATGGAAAAGGAAGGAGCTATAACATATTCAACACCCCTTGGACACATTTTAGAAGGACAATTAGTACTCATTAGAATTCCATAGATCCGCTTCCCATTGTCCCTGAGCTAGAACTGAGTTTTGATAAGATTGGTTTTGAGTTTCTGGTGGATCCAACTCGGTTCATCTGTTCGATCTAGGTGAGTTCTTGGGTTCTGGGGAGGTAGGCCGTGGGTCAACAGGAATTTGTGGATTAACCAGAGAAAGATCGTGAAGAGTACGTATCCGGATATGAGTTTACTTAAGCTATTGAACGATAGCGACCATATTAAGATGGATAGGGATACGCTAGAGCCTGGTGATCACATCTACCGCTACGGCCAAGGAAAGATCTATACTCACCATGGTAGGCTCTCCTCTCTCTCTCTCCCAAGAAATTTTTTCTTTTTTCCTTTTTAACTTTGTTATGCTCAGAAAGTATGATACTTAAATGACTAGTGCTGTTTGACCCGAACAAGATTAAAAACAAAATTAGCAGAATTTTACTTGACACAATTTTAATATTTGTTCCAAAGACTCACAAAATTTTTAGTACAATCTGAATGTAGCATTAAGATTCTGTCTTGTTGGCATTCCGTCAAATGGGTTTTTTTGATTCTCGTCCTATCATTAGCTTGGACTTGATTAAATGAATAAATGTACACTGCCATAAGCATACAGGAATCTATATTGGGGAGAATATGGTGATTCACTACACAAGGACAGAAGAGGGAGGGAAAGAATCTTCCTCGTCAAAAACTTGCCTGGTATGCCATTACAGAAGTGACCTTCATCGGGGGGTTGTCAAGACTTGCCTCGACTGCTTCTTAGCTGGCCAAGATCAAATTTACTGGTATGAATATGGAGTTTCAGGGTCAGAAGCATCTTCCTTCCCCGTCGGTTCCTACAGCACAAGGCAGTCTAGACCACCCTCTGAAGTTGTAGATTGTGCATCTCAGCTCCTTGATAGCGGATTTAAAGATTACAGTCTTTTTTCCAACAATTGCGAGGACTTTGCACACTTGTGTAAAACCGGAGATCCAAAAAGCAGCCAAGCAGACTACGTCACGAAATCATTATGGTCTTTGACACAAAATATTATTAAGTTGGCTTCTGAGATGGGTTGTTTTGGTCCGGGAGGACTGGCCGGTGCCGGTGGGAAGATTTTCGTTCTTGTCCTCCTGCTCCTTTTGCTTATTTTTGTCTCTCTATATTTTTTATTGGAGTACCTATGCTCCTCAGGGCTTAAGCATTTGGGCTTGATTTTCCGTTGGTTAAAGCCACTATGGTTCACGTTCTACAGGAGGATTCAAGATTTTAGATTGAGATGTTGGGGGTAGTGACATTATTTTGATATATTAGTCGAAAATTGTAGAGAACATTAAATTATTGTAACACTCCAGATAAGATAATAAATTATTATATTATTATATTTTTATATATATATTTTTTTTTTACCCAAAACTCTCTTACAACAACAATGGATGCCTATTGTAGATATCATACAGTAAGGTTTGCTCCAAGTCAAGAAAAACCAATCCAATTTAATTCAAATCATCGGCCATTGAAATCTTCCAAACTCACAATGTCTCCAATTTGATTTCATTTTAAGACAAAAAAAAGTTTTGAAGCCCAAAAAGTGGTCATTTTGATCCATCTTTATATTATAATTTCTTCAAATGCCCAGCATTAAAGTTGTTTGGTGTAAATTGTATAGGGAAGCCACCGACCAAAAGAATTAACAATGTAGATAACAGCCGAGGGAGGGAAATCCGAGGAGATCCACATGGAGAGAGGGAGAGAGAGAGAGAGAGAGGGAAGAGACGTGTAAGAGGAGGCTTTAAAATTAGTGCAAGGCATTCTTGTGCCTGGGCAATGACGGAGATAACGATATACTTTCCGCCGCATTTCATTTATACAAATTTTTTAAAAAATATTTTTAAAATACCAAATTTAGTGATATCTCAAAATATTAAATTTCTTATTATATTACTTTACTAACCATGAAAAGTAGAGATTTTTACGCATTCTCTTTTGTTATTTTGTTAATATTTTCCTCGTATAATAACCAGACAACCACGTTTCTTTATAGTAAAAGGGTGGTGTTTGCTGTGAGTCGTCTCGATCTTATTGAATGGACGTTTCATTAAAATATGATAAAACTCTCTAAATAGTTGAATACGATCCTAACACTTAAAGTTTTCTATCGTATATTGAGCTTAAATCGTTTCGATCCTACCGGATAAACATGTCATCAAAATAAGATGAAACTCACTGAACAGATGGACATGACCTTAACACCTAAAATTTCCTATCGTATGTTGGGTTTAAGTCGTCCCGATTCTACTGGACGAACATATCATCAAAATGGGATGGAACTCTCTAAACGGATGGATACGATCCTAACACCTAAAGTTTCCTATCGTATGTTAGACCTAAATCATCCCGATCCTACCGAACGAACGTGTCATTAAAACAGAATGGAACTCCCCAAACAGATGGACATGGCCCTAACACCTAAAGTTTTCTATCAAACGTTGAGCCTAATTCGTCCCGATCCTACCGAACAAATGAGATAAAACTAGCCGAACGGATGGATAATGCTCTCCTATCTATAGTCTTCTATCAAACGAACAAATCATAGAACTCCCTGAACGGGACGTGGCGTTCTATGTCTCCTTTGTGAAAGATCATTACACTTCGACGAATCATTAGACAAATAGCTCGAATGACCCTCTCGAGCAAACACTTTCAATCAAAAAAATCTTTTCATTATCAGAACGATATAAGATTACATGGGACTAGAAGGGACGACAGAGGCCACACGGGGGGTGTTACCACTTCTTCAATTGACCCCTCAAGAGGAGGTAGAGTCTCATCCGACCTATTGAAAAATCTCCTCAACGCATCTCAAACGCTTGAGTAATCTACGCTTAGAAAGATGGAGGTTAGCAGCACTTTTGACAGCAGACACCTTAATATCAATCATCTCTCACTCGGCATTCTGAAGGAATTCCTCCTGGAAACGAGTTAACGTCTTGGCGGCCGTTAATTTTGCTTCATGAACACGCATCTCTCGCAATACTCGCAGGACGAGGCTAAATCTGTCTGAAAGTGTTCGATCTCTTTATCCTTTTCCCCATCGGTGTCCTTTTCCTTGTTCTCCAGGGCATGGTTACTCAAATGGACAAGTCGCCCCTCGGATTTTATTCTCTGTTACTTTTGGAATTCGATCAAGGCCGCAGTCTAGAAAGAAGTATGATATAATAACAAATGTGGACGGAGCTAAAAAAAAAAAAAAGGGAAGGGCTCACCGTCAGACAAAGAGAGTGGATAGCTTTGTCAATATGATCCGAAAACATTATCTGGAGCACTAACTAGGGGCGAAACTCGAACCATTCGGCCAACCGTAATGCCTCTCTCGGATCGGTAAAGTTATACTGACGGTCCCCTAGATAAAGTTATACTGACGGTCCCCTATACAGACCGCAACTGATCCTTCCTATAGATCCTCCTCCTGCCCATTAAGTGACTCGACCAAGATAGGGGGCGGAAGACCAACCTCATCTCTCTCATCATGCAGGGAAAAATGGGACACTTGGGGAGACCGTTCAGGCGCTTCCCCCCAAAACAGAAGCCGCAACATTTGGTCCCGATAAAGTTTCCTCCTGCAGTCGTGGATTCTGAGCCAGAGCCCTCTCCGGGACTTCTTCATCCGGAAGATCCCTCTCACTGCCGCGTACTCACGGTCGTCACCAAAGTAGACTTGAATTTGATCCCATTACATACAACTAGGCTACAGTTCAATCCCCCTTTTGTACTACAAGGCCCAGATAGGGTGTTTAAGACCCTCCGATTATGGATTTTTGTAATCTTTAGTTTCATGTAGTACTCAGACTTTAACATTTGAGGAAGCAGCAGATCTGTAAATGCTAGGACAGTGTTTGCTGTAAGGATATTTAATTTTGTACCAAGCCAAAAGATAAAAAGAACTTATTTTATTTTCTTGTCTGCAGCTTGTCAGGATAATGAAGGAATCCTTGGAGGCTTATGTGAAATCGTGGGTTTCTGGTGCCCTCGACAAGGCTGCCACTCGGGGTTCGTTGCCTTTAGACTGGTTCTGCACTACCTTTCATCCTTCATTTTTTACCATTCCCATGGTGACAACTCGCTGCAACACAAACTTGCAAGGTCTTATGGAGCAAATCATGAAGAAGATGCATGGCTAGGTGAGTTGGAGTTGTAATTGGAGGGCCCTCATGTCATGTTTAATGTTAATTACTACGGCTGTTGTTCCTCTTTCAATTTATATTGTAAATCTTAGAGAAATTTTTAACCACATTTGCCTATCAAATATACCAAACCGTGGTGAACTATTGAGTTGTAAATAGACCATACTGAAGCATGAAAAATTCAGGAAAAAATTCTAGGAAGAGACATTCTGTGGGTCTCCCATTAGACAATCTCATAACTAGCTAAGCCGTGAAGCCAAGGCCCACGAGAGGGGATTAGACGCCTCCTGAAATTTTAATAAATAAAGAATTATATGTAATTTGAAAAATTATAACTTTGTATGGTAAAATATTTAAGAAATATCTTTGTATTTTGTATTTTATACTTTTTTATTTTCTACAAAAAAGATAGACAGTTGAACAAATTCAAGAAATAAATTTAGACTAGGGAGTTTATTTAAAAAATAAATAAGTAATTTAGAAAAATTAAAGAGTTTGAAATGAAATTAATACACCGGTCAAATCCACAAATTAAAATTAATTTGCAAAAAAAAAAAAAAAAAACCCCTCAAAACAGAGATTTCTTTATTTTTCTAACTCTATTTATAATTTTTTTCTTAATATATGGACGCTTTTTATGAATTATTCTTGTGGTTCTTAATATGAACATTAACTCCTCCGCATATCATGTCTTGGAAGAAGTATTTTGTGTGAATTTATTTATGATGTTTGATATGTGATTTGTTTAATGTTGTAATGGAACATTATTTGTCCCAAAATTAAAAAAAAAAAACCAAAAAAAAACTATTTTTATGTTGTCGATTAGGATCTAGCATAGGATTTTTTTATGGTTTAATTTTGTTGTAGTTTTATTTGTTCTATTGATAATATTTTTTTAGTTAAAATAAAAATTTAATGTTGTAACTGAACATTATTTGTTCCAAAATTTAAAAAAAAAAAAAAACAAAAAAAAACTATTTTTATGTTGTCGATTAGGATCTAGCATAGGATTTTTTTTTTTTTTTTTGGGTTTAATTTTGTTGTCCTTTTACTTTGTTCTATTGATAATATTTTTTAATTTAAAAAAAATTGTTAAATCCCATTTGATCTCTCACCTTTCCCCGCTGGCAGCGGAGTTCTATTGGCTCCTTTAACCAACAGTCATGATATGCACCCCCTAGGGGGAGTCCCTCTCCTTTATCTAAAATGTTAAGTTTGAATCTCCTGCTATACTAAAAAAACAGAGAGAGAGAGAAATAACCTCTAGAAAAGCAGCTCTAAAAAATAATTAAAAATAAAGCTACCGTAAAACTTTGATTTTTCACAATTTCATATGCTAAAAATCAAAATAACATAAAACTAAAATTTAATTCAAAACTTAAACATATAATATACGTAGAGAGAATAGGGAGAATAAGATATTATTTCTCTTATTAGCATATAAATGAGGTTACAAGGAAACCTAATTATAGGAAAATCAATGTTAAAAATTAATGATCATGTATTATTTATGAATATCTATTCAAATCTTTTGACATTTATAACAAAAGCTATTTTTCAAAACAATTGATAACGCCCACGCTACTTTGAAGGGTTGACGTTGACTTCCTACTCCTCTCTCTCTCCTAATCTCTGAGATCCTTGCTAGAGTTGTGTTTTAGGGATATTATTGGTAAGTATTTTCAATTGGAATTTGTGGATTCGCACGGAGAATTCCTGAAGAAAGTCTCTTCAACACCCCTAAGACACACTTTAGAATAACAATTAGTATTCATTAGAATTCCTTAGATCCGCCTCCCAGTGTCGTCGCCCAAGCTAGAACTGAGTCGTGATAAGTTTGGTTTTGAGGTCTTGGTGGATCTAACTCGGTTCATTGCCGTCCGATCTAGGTGAGTTCTTGGGTCCTGGGGAGGTAGGTGGTGGGTTTTTCAACAGGAATTCGTGGATTTGTCAGAGGAAGATCGTGAAGAAATCCGGATATATGGATTTACTTAAGCCATTTAAAGCTAAAGACCATATCAAGATGGACAGGGATTTGCTAAAGCTTGGTGATCACATCTACCGCTACGGCCAAGGAAAGATGTATACTCACCATGGTAGGATCTCCCATCTCTCTCTCAAGAACTTTTTTTTTTCTTATTTTTTTTAGCTTTGTTATGTCACAAAGTATGATACTTAAATGACTAGTGCTATTTGACCCGAAAAAGATTAAAGACAAAATTCGCAGAATTTTACTTGACACTGTTTTAATATTTGTTCAAAAGTCTCTCACAAAATTTTTAGTACAAAATCTCAATAAAGCATTAAAATTGTGTCCCCTTAGCATTCCGTCAAATGGGTTTTTTTGATTCTCATTTTATCATTAGCTTAGGCTTTTGATTAAATGATTAAAGGGACACCGCCATAACTATACAGGAATCTATATTGGGGGCGAGATGGTGATACACTACACAAGGACAGAAGAAGGAGGGAAAGAAGCTTCCTCGTCAGAAACTTGCCCGGTATGCCATTACAGAAGTGACCTTCATCGCGGGGTTGCCAAGACTTGCCTCGACTGCTTCTTAGCCGTCCAAGATCAAATATACTTGTATCAATATGGAGTTTCAGCGTCAGAAGCATCTTCCTTCCCCGTCGGTTCCTACAGCACAAAGCAGTCTGGACCACCCTTGGAAGCTGTAGATCGTGCATCTCAGCTCCTTATGCACGGCTTTAAACGTTATAATCTTCTGCTCAACAATTGCGAGGACTTTGCACACTTTTGTAAAACCAGAGAACCAAAAAGCAGCCAAACAGACTTCGTTACGAATTCATTAAGTTCTATTACACGATATATTATCCATCGGGCTTGTGAGAATGGTTATCGTGGACTGGCCGGTTGGAAGGGGTTCTTTCTTGGCCCCTTGCACTTTTTGCTTATTTTTCTCTTTCAATTTTTTTTATTGGAGTACCTATGCTCCTCGGGGCCTAAGCATTTGGGCTCGATTTTCCATTGGTTAAAGCAACTATGGTTTCGTTGGTTAAAAATATTTGTTTTTTTATTTTTTATTTTTATGTTTGTAATACCCATTATTGTAACACTTATATAAAATAATAAATTTTTATATTTTTATATTATTTTACTCAAACTCTCTTACAACAGCAATGGATGCCTGTTGTGGATGTCATACATTAAGGTTTGCTCCAAGTCAAGAAAAACCAACCCAATTCAATTCAAATCATCGGCCATTGAAATCTTGAAACTCACAATGTCTCCAATTTGATCCATCTTTATATCACAGTTTCTTCTTTTTTTTTTTTTGTGCCCACATTTTCTTCTAATGCTTAGCATTAAAGTTGTTTGGGGTCAGTAATGTAGTGAACCCACCGACCAAAAAAATTATTAGTGTTGATGAAGATAACAGCTGAGAGAGGGAAAGTGGGGTAGGTAGGAGGGGAATATTATTCTTTCGCCTTTTACCAGAAAATGCCGTGTGCTTTCTGTCTCTCTTTTGACTTGACCCTCCACATACTAAGCTTAGCACTTCTTGATCTCTTACGGCTATGTTTTCTCTCCCTGCGCGGTTCGAAACCCGAATGGGTTCTCTCTCTCTCTCTCTCTCTCTCTCTCTCTCCCCCCACCCATGTTTTTATTATATACTTTTCACCAAATTTTAATTCAATCTTCTAACAAAGAAATCTTCAGTGATGTTTTTTTAAGTTCTTAAATTATAATAGAAACTGTTTTAAAATAATAATAATAATGTTAAAATAGTTTTTATTTTAATTGGTAAATATTTTTTAAATAAGAGAAAATAAGAAAGTTAATATTGCACTTAATTAAAGTTTAGATGAAAATTTTAATATAAAATATTATAATATAACAATAATTCCTATAAAAAATTAATTTCACCTCGTAAAACCCTATGTTTTTTAACTTAAAAAAGTTATTTTAATTGAAAATAGTAGAGATAAAATAAAATTCAAGAAAAGTTGAGTTTCACAAAATTTGTTTTAAAAAAAAAAAGTTATTTTGGTTGAAATAATGGAATAATCAACTAGAGAAAGAGTATTAAAATATTCACGATGGGTCCTTTTACTGAAAGTTAATAGGAAAAAAGTTCATTAATAGAAGAGTATTAAAACTTGTACGATAAGCAATCGGATTGAAAGCTTGGAGACAGGTTGCATCCTCCGCATGTGACCCTGACTTGTCCTTTCAGATGGAAAAGGTCAAAAGGAAATGACTGGCCTCCCACGCCTTCTCGGAAGTGTCATATTGGCAAAGACGGGGTCAAAAGGAGGAGGTTTGCAAATTGAAAAAGGATGGGACCCAGAAAGCAACAATATAATAATAATATTTTTTTGTGCGGAATAATAATAATAATAATGATAAGGGTGGGTGGGTGTTATTATTTGTGACGTGTTGACTTTAGTTTGAGTCTTATCGACGGCACACTACACCCTCAACGCGCCAACAACATTGTGCAGCAGAACTCAAAAAGCCCATACGCAACCACGATACAGAATGTGTCGTGCCATAGTTAGACAAACCCAAGAATAAGCAGTGGAGGTTTGCTAGACAAGCCCAGAAGCAACGGAGATGTTGCGAAGAAGATGCACTCCACCCATTCAACCCCATCCTTTCACCAACCAAAGGTCAAAAAGTGATCTCAGTCGACCCTAAACCCGGGTCCGCTGCACATTCTCTAGGGCCGATGAATCTTGCATCAACTTGCGAAAGAAACTCCCTTTCGGTACCTCTAGTATCCCCCGGCGCGCTTTTCTTGAATATTATAAGTTAATTATTCTATTAACTTCTCAATGAAACTGGTCTAGAAAACAATTTAGCGCTAATATCTGTTGTAAACACACAGCTGCGCAGCAAGCAAAAAGCCAAATATTCTTTCTTCTTTTACCAAAAATTATCATGTATTGCAGCATATACATATTTTTGGAGAGTGGTCATCTCTCTTTTGACTTCACCCTCTACAAGCCATTGTTTAAGATTTAGATCACTTGGCGTCATCTTTTGGTAGCAGCCAATACGATCTCACTCGTACCTTTGTTACATGTTTCGTTTTATTTCAATTCAATCGACTACCAAATAATCAAGAACGAAATGTTATATATTTTTTTTTAATTTAATCAACAATATTTTTCTATTAAATAAGATAAAATATTCCACAAAAATAATTATAACAAAATAACCAAAGACCAACCCAAAAAAAGTTGATGTTATGCTCAGCTGGGTGGATGGAATTTTTAATACAAGAGATAAGTAACATAATATTCCTTTTAAGAAAATTTGATTTCTCCTTGTAAAATCTTATACTTTCTATTAAAAAAATTCTTATTTTAATTAAAATATTATAAATAAAATAGAAGTAATTTTAAAAATTACATATCACAAAATTTAAAAAAATATATATTTTTGGTCAAAATGGTCCCCTGAATTGACAACCACAAGAGAAAAGATCCCACATCAATTAGAGAAAGAGAAGAGATGAGAAGAGAGAAACATAAGAGGTTGCCTCAGAGATGGTGAGACTTATCTTTGCGCTTGGGGCAATGACGCAGCTAGTGAGGTAATAACCGAGGCGCGTCAATTGCTGGTTGAAAACTATTTCCAAACCCCCTCTTTGGCCTTGGTTTGGCCAAGGCCATTGAGAATTTCTGGAAGGGCTCCCTTAGGGGTAAAGCCCTACAATTTATAGTTTAAATTGTTTGAGGGAGCTTATGAATTTTGGCCTGTGTCATCAATAGTTACAAATAATTATGAGCCTTTTCTAAGCCACGTAATTTTGGGATGCCTCATTGTCAATTTTGGCCTGTATAAGTATTAATACTTATAAAAGTAGTAAAAAAAAAAATTTTAATCACTATTCAACTCCTACCTATTGTCATAAATATTAGTAGTAACAAAAAATAAATAAATAAATAAAAATTTTGACCATTATTCGGTAGTTGCTGTTTATATAAATATCAATACCTATAAAATAATAAAAAAAAAGGTTTATCTACTTAAAGAGTCCATTTATCAACTCTTATTGTTGTTAATATTAATATCTATAAAACAGTAGAAAATTAAATCTCATCGCACAAATAATGACTGTTAATTTTTTTAGGTGAATATATTTTGTTATTTGCTGACTCAAATTTGAAATTAAATTTCATTTTGTTGCTTTTTTATATATATTTTAATATCCGAGTTATTTAATAATTATATGGGTATAGTTGTTGCTGTAATTGAGTGATTATCATTAAATTAAAAATTAAAAAATAATAATAAAATAATAAAAAGAAAATTCAGTCCCATAATTATGTAGTAGTTGGCATGACATCTTTTAAAAAAAAAAATATGTATTAAAATAATTTAATAAATGAATTGATTTTACAAATATTTAATTTTTTAAATTTTCATATTTATAATAATAAGTTTTATTTCAGATGAGATTTTAAATTATTAGATTTTTTTAATTTTTATATTATTTTACTCAAACTCTCTTACAACAACAATGGTGCATGCCCATTGTAGATATCATACATTAAGGTTTGCTCCAAGTCAAGAAAAACCAACCCAATTTAATTCAAATACTCGGCCATTGAAATCTTCAAAGTCACAATGTCTCCAATTTGATTTCATTTTAAGACAAACAAAAGTTTTGAAGCCCAAAAACTGGTCATTTTGATGGATCTTTATATTATAGTTTCTTCAAATGTGTAGCATTAATGTTGTTTGGGGTAAATAACGTAGTGAACCCACCGACCAAAAAATAATAATAATGTTGATAAAGGTCACAGCTGAGAGAGGGAAATCCGAGGAGACCCACATGGGGTAGGTAGGAAGAGAATATAACTCTTTCGCCCTTTGCCAAAAAATACCGTGTGCTTTCTGTCCATGACAATTTGTATCCAACCGGTGCATGTTAGGTAAGAGATGGATATGAGCCGGCTGAATTTTTAAATATGTGAAGGGTTAGATAAAGTGTAGATATAAATTTTGTATCCATCATATATCCTATCCTATCCTATCCGACTCTTCATACACATCTTCTCTTAGTTATAACATTAATTTAAAAATTAAATAATTTAAATATAATTGTTGTCTTTGTTTTTATATAATTAAAATTAATTTTTGAGTTTTATTATTTATATTTTGATTATATGATATTATTAGACTGAAATATTAATAAAGGTAAAGAATGAATACACTTGTGAAGAATAAGTCCATTTATGAATGTAATAAGTCGACTTATTATATGAATAGATAAACCTGTAGATGGAAACAGTTAGAGAGATGAAAATAGAGTATAAAACATCTTGCCTATCATAATAGAGAGTCAAAAATGAGCACGGAGTTTTAAAGTTTGAGAAATGGGTAAGATTTAACAAATATTCACCTATATCCATTCCATTGTGATTATTACTGATGGTACCCTATTTAATAGGTCTTCAAAATTATGTAGAGTTATCCAATAAGAAAAGTAATCACCATCAAGGTCAAATTAAGAAAATCTAAATTTTTCAAAACTCTTTAATTACAATCGTAACCATCTTGAAAAACTTCAAACAAAAGGAAACTAAGGTTTTTTACACTTTGAAAATGCTATAAATACAAAGTATAGACAACTCTCAGGGAGGAGTTTTGACACGAAACGGAGGCAATCCTATAGATCAGTCAGAGGGGTTCTATACCCAAATCTACGTCATTCGAATGAGAATTCCATACCTAGTTTTATACATCGTTCAAAGAAGGGTTTCATACTTATTTACTCACATCGACGAAGGTAAGGCTCCATGCCTAATTCAGTCAATTCTATATCATCAGGGGCAGAATTTCATATCCGAATATATCCCATCAGAGGTACGATTTCTACACCGATTCTACGCACGATCAGAGATACGACTCTATACGTATACTTTTATATTGCATCACATGACTTCATATTTACGATATACGATATGTCTTCATACATAATGCTTACTATATAATACGCATGCATGCTACACACACGCACAGGGGTTCTGACATCTGCTCGACAGATACACCACATGACAGAGGCCACCAGCACCATATTATCTTGACCGTATTCAGTTTTCCTTTTGTTATTATCATTCTTGATTTGAGCGTCGGATTCCTCCCGTCGGATCAATTTCGATGGAATTTTTATAAATTTTTCATCCGAAAAGACCGGACGAATATATTAATGCAAACTTTCCGTTCAAATAAAAAAGATAACTACCTGTAGAATAAAAAATACCTCTAACACCTACTTTTTACTAAAAGTTAATAGAAAAATGTTTATTGATAGAAGAGTATTGAAACTTTTTACAATGTAAGCAATCGTGTTGAAGGCTTGGCGCCAGATTGCATGCTCTGCGCGTGACTCTAACTTGTCCTTTCAGATGAAAAAGGTTAGAAGGAAGTGACTCGCCTGTCGCTCCCCCACTCTCCCCGAAGTGACGTAAAATAAAAAAAGAAGGGTTTAGAAATCAAAAAACAATAATCATAAATTTAATCATAATAATTAAGATTGATTTTCAAATAAATATATACATACATATTCTCTCCCTTATAATTTTATAAAGAAATTATTTTCATATCTTGAATCTATAACAACTCAACTATTATATCAACGTTCATTCAAAAGAATTTTTTTTATTAAAATAATAAATATTATAACCTATAATATTTTCTAATTTCAATAAATTTTAAAAATATTGATCAATTTTGTTAAAAATCTTAAAACATTATCATCAATTTTTAACTTTTCTCTCAATTGGTATTTCTTTGAGTAATCCTTACCAAATATAAATGGAGGAGTTCTCTGACTCTTGAAAAGACAAGTCCGCTTGGATCGCAAGTCTCTGATTGCTTTGTATTTGGAATTGGTTAGAAACCAATGTTTTAAAAATCGGATCAGACCGATCGGTCTGACCGATTGAATTGGAAATCGAACCAACAGTAATCTGATTTTTATTATAAAATCAAAATTTTTAAAAATTGATCAAAATCGATCAAATTCATAATTAAAACGGACAAACCAGATTGAACCGGTCTAATCTAACGAATTTTCTTAATATAAAAAATGTGTGAAAATATTACAACTGTTTAAATTTGAACCTGAAAATGTGACGATAACATAAATAATTTTTACCACTATACCATATGTTATTGTTGTCTGATTACATTATAATTTATATTTATTTATAATTTCATGATAATATCATCCTTTTTTATTTTAAAAATTTTTCGTATTTTAAATATTTTACTCGTACCCACAAAAACTGTCTCAATTTTTTATTTTAAAATAAAAATCAAAAATTAAAAACTATAAATTGTGATATGACATCTTCCATATAATTTGACAGGATTATAATAAGTATAATTTATGATAATTTTGAATTTTAAAATTTATAATATGAATTTATATTGTTTATCAATTTTAAATTGTTAAGTTAAAACTCATAATTATTATTTTTATTTATGTACTTTAAAAAATTAAAATGATATTTTAATACTATTATCTGAATTAAAAATTTTTCAATTGAAATTATTGTAATAGACAACAAGTTGAGATAAAAATTTAATAAACATGATCGGTTACTCATTTCATGGTATGTTTTTATATTCATTTGTTATTGACATAACAAATTCATTTTTTATAAAAATATATTGATTTTATTTTATTTTAAAATATATAATATATAAATTATATATGATATCATGATAATATTATTTGATTTGTAAAACAGTCCAATCGATCCGATCAATAAACTAATGAGCTAATAGGTTGACCAAATCATCTACCACTTCGATTTTAAAAACATTGTTGCAAAGGGAAACCTTGCAAATTGAAAAAGGATGGGACCCAGAAAGCAAAAATATAGTAATAATAATAATAATAGGGGTTGGTGAATGTGGTTATTTGTGAGGTCGTGTGTCCTGAACTCACTTTATGAATTCAAATTCAGTAAAAAATTTAATCCAAAAGATCGATTTATTGGGTGAGAGAGTTTATTGGACTAAGTAATATTTTATGATTTTGTTGAAAACTAATGTGAAATTCATGATACTACCCACTCTTTGAGAAATCAGACGTCCATAGATGGCTCTCACTCTGAACTCTTTATAACACCAAATAACTTTTTTTCTTTATTTGGATGGCTCTCGCTCTGACATCAGATAGACATTTTTTTTTACGGCTCTCACTCTGATACTAGGTAACCCTTTTTCTATTTGGATGACTTTCATTCTGATATCAGATAACCTTTTTATTTTTTTTATGGTTCCCATTCTGCACCAAGTAGCCATTTTCTCTTTTGGATGGCTCACACTCTAACAGCAAGTAGTTTTTTTCCCTTTGGATGACTCTATTCTAGACCTTATCAAATATCATGTATCTCTCTTCCAGATAACCTTTTTTCATATTAGTTTGACTCTAATACCAAATTTATCATGGATCCACTTGATGGATTTAAATTCAATAGAGAAATTAATTCAAAAAATCGATATATTGGATAAGAAAATCTATTATATTTAAGTATTATTTTATAATTTTGTTAAAAATAAATGTAAAATTTATGACACCATGTTAACCCAAGTTTGAAACTTATCCACAACACACTACACCCTCCACAAGCCAACAACATTGTCTAGGGCCAATGAATCCTTGTATCGACTTGCGATTTGCGAAAAGCGGTTTGTTTTCCTTTCTTTTTTATCCATATTTTAATTAAATCAATTTAAATATACGTGAGATGTTATTTAAGTAACGATTTTTTTAACATAATTTTTAAATTTTGAATCAATAAGTCAGTTTAAATATCTATAAGATTTTATTTAGAATATAATTCTTTTAATATAATATTTTTTATTTTTAAATTTCAAACTTAACACTTGTCAACATGCAGTTGGTAGAGAAACTTTGGTTTCGTCTAACACACTATTATATATTAATAAAATATACGCTTATTATTCAATTTATTTTATATATATTTTAAATTTTAATAAATTTTTTCGTGAATATTAAAAGTTAATCATCCTATCAACTTCTCAATGAAATGAAACTGATTAAGAAAACAATTTAGAACAGCTGCATAGTAAGCCAACTATCCTTTCATCTCTGACTAAAAAAAGGCCCCGTGTGCTCACTCCTTATCGCAGTATATACTTACTGTTGGAGAGTGGTCGTCTCTCTTTTGACTTCACCCCCTACAAGCCATTGTTTAAGATTTAAGATCACTTGGTGTCATCTTTTGGTAGTAGCCTGCATGATCTCACTCGTAGCTTTGTTGCATGTTTCACTGTATTTTAATTCAATCTACTACCAAATAATCAAGAAAGAAATGTTATATATTTTTTAATTTAATCAACAATAATTTTCTTCTAAATAAGATAAAATATTTCACAAAATTAATTATAACAAAATAACCAAAGATGGGCCCAAAAAAAGTTGATGTTACGCTCAGCTAGGTGGATGGAATTTTTAATACAAGAGATGAGTAACATAATATTCCTATTTAGAAAATTTAATTTCTCCTTATAAAATCTTATACTTTCTATTTAAAAAAATTATTATTTTAATTAAAATATTAGAAATAAAATAGAAGTAATTTTAAAAATATATATATATTTTGGTCAAAATAGTCAACGAGTTGACAAGAGAAAAAATTCCACATCGATTAGAAAGGGAGAAGAGATGAGAACAGAGAAACATAAGAGGCTGCCTCGGAGATGGTGAGACCCATCTTTGCGCTTGGGGCAATGACGCAGCTAGTGAGGTAATAACCGAGGCACGTCAATTGCTGGTTGAAAACTATTTCCAAACCCCCTCTTTGGCCTTGGTTTAGCCAAGGCCATTGAGAATTTCTGGAAGGGCTCCCTTAGGGGTAAAGCCCTACAATTTATAGTTTAAATTGTTTTAGGGAGCTTATGAATTTTGGCCTTTGTCATCAATAATTACAAATAATTATGAGCCTTTTTCTAAGCTATGAAATTATAGTATGGCTCATTGTCAATTTTACCTTTTATATTTACATAGTTTAATCAATGTGAGTTATTACGGTGTAAGCTTGATCCAGTCCAGGGGGAGGGATGATGAGAAGATTTGGCCATGGACACCTTGTTGGCGCCGTGGGGAAGACATTTCGTACCTTAACCAAACACATTTGAATTCGAATCTCCTTAGGTATGAAAAAAATATCATTGGAAGATCTCTTTCCAATAGCCCTCTTCTCAATAATGAGCTTGATAGCAGGTCAATTCGAATTAGTTAAGTTCTCGGACATGGCAAAATCATGATACAAAAAATATATATATATTTAGCCATGGATTCTTAATTCAAGCAAGCTGTCTGCATAAAGTCATGGGCCCTTATTTCCTCTCGGCCCAAAAGAAGAACCCAGTATCTGAGCTATTAGCTTTAGAGTGAGGGAGCCCAAAATGCTTCAGAGTGAGGGAGCCCAAAATCCTCAAAGGACAAATTCTGGACAATGAAGTGGGTGTGCAATTATCGGTTATAACCTAATATTCAATTGAATCGAATTTAATCGAACGTGAATTTATAAATTCGAATTCAGTTTTTGAATTACAAATCGATTTTTGCTTATAACTGAATTTCGAATTCGATTTTCGGTTCGAGTTTCGAATTTGGATTTTTAATACGAATTCGAACCGAAAACCGAATTTGAATTCAAATTAGGTTTTCGGGTACTGAACCGAACCAAATTCGAATTAAGACTTATTTCTTCAAATTTGAATTTGGTTTTATTAATCCGAATTTGATTAAATCAAGTTCATATGAAAATTTAAATATCGAACATCAAATTTTGTTTTATTAATTCGAATTTAGTTTGAATTCGAACTTAATTCGGTTAGAATTCAAATTCAATTCAAATCAAATTCAAAATTCGGTTTATTCGGTTTGATTCGAATTCAAACCGAAAATTGAATTCTAAATTCGGTTCGAGTTGAATTCGAATAAATTCAAATTCGGTTCGAATTCGGTTTTGAATTCAAAAATATCAAATCAAATTAATCAAAAAATTTAAAAACTGATATGAATAACACCCCTACAATGAAGAACCCAAAGTCGAAAACCAACATGTGATTTGACTTCTTTTTTTTTTTAATATGGAGATTTGAATTCAAAAATATCCTATTAAAAAAGGAGATTGATTTGATCTCATTTAGAAAAAGAAAATTGATAGCAAACTTAAACATAATATATATTTTTTTAATACAAGTTAAGATTTTCATTTATACAATGTAATAATATTTAAAATGACTCAACTTATGTAATAAATTAATCCTTCAATGACTAAATTTTCTTAAAAAAAAAAAAAGATTTCAACACATTTTTCTCTCTTATGCGAAAACAAAAATAAAAACATTTCGGGTGGTAGATAGTTAGACCTATTTTTACTATTTAAAATTTTTAATAGTGGTAATCATTCAACATGTATCATCTTTATAAATATTAATATCTACAAAAGTAGTAAAAAAGATTAATTACTATTTAACTCCTACCCATTGTCATAAATATTGATATTTACAAAAATAATAAAAATTTTGACCATTATTCAGTAATTAATGTCTAGATAAATATCATTACCTATAAAAATAATAATAAAAAAATCCACTTTACTAAGGAGTCTATTTATCAACTTCTATCGTTGTTAATATTAATATCTATAAAACAGTAAAAAATTAAATCTCATAGCACAAATAGTAACTATTACACTATATTTGTTTGGATGAAAAGATTTGAAAAGAAAAGAAAAAGTTATGAGAGAAAATTATTTATTTTATTTCGTTTGGAAATTTTACGTCGAAAGAAAATGAAAGAAATATAGTGATTTTTAATATAAAAAATTTTCTATTCAAGAGTGGAAAGAAAATAAAGAAAAAAAAAGATATCTCATAAATATATCAAATTTACTTTTCAAAAATTGAAAGTAAAACTTTTTACTTTTAATAAGTTTTATTTATTTTCCTTTATTTCATAAACCTCTCAAAGAAAATAGAAAAAAAATATTTTTTTTCTTTTATTTTGAAACTTTTTTTTTTCAAAAGTCCAAACATACTGTTAATGTTTTTTAGGTGAATATATTTTAATATCTTCCAACTCTAAAATTTAGAATAAATTTCAGTTTGTTGTTTTTTTTTATATATTTTACTATCTGAGTTATTTAATAATTATATGGCTAGAGTTGTGGTTGTAATTAAATGATTATCATTAAATTAAAAAATAAAAATAAAATAATAAAAAGAAAATTCAGTCCCATAAATTATCCATTTCATGTCAATTCACTTGGCACATAGCCCGCTCCGCAAAATACAATAATCCCATCGACATGACTTTCCCTTTAAATTTGCAAAGGGCAAGGGCATCACTCACGATCTCCCACCGCCCTCCACTATAACTCCATTTTCGTCCATTTCTAAACAATGTCATTCGCGACCGTGATTAATTCCTCGTCGCAATTGCTCTTTCCCAAAATCCGCCCGATCCCTCACCGTTCTTCAATTCGCTGTTCGTCTTCTTCGACCACGACGTCTGTGAAATTCGACCTCAAAACTTATTGGTCGAATTTGATCGGAGAAATCAATAAAAATCTCGACGATGCAATTCAGGTTCAGTATCCTGATCTGATCTACAGAGCCATGCGCTACTCTGTCCTCGCTAAAGGCGCGAAACGCGCGCCACCGGTTATGTGTATTGCAGCTTATGAGCTCTTCGGTGGTTCACGCGCCGCCGCTTTCCCCACAGCATGCGCTCTTGAAATGGTTCTCTCTTTTGCTTTGGTTCTTCTATGGTTAATTTGTTTACTTTTGGTGCCTATAAGTGTTGTATTATCTGATTGTGTGCCAAAGTGAGGAATTTGGTTCTAAATCCTAAATGTTGGATTTTGTTTTGTTTGAGGTTGTTCCTATTACTTATTTGGAAAAGGAAAAAATAGGGGCCATTCGCGAATTTGTAGATGTCGGATTTTGTGAGAGAGTCAATAGTGAGAAATTTGGTTTTAAATTCTAAATATTGGATTTCATTTTGATTGGAAGTAGTGCTCAAAACTAGATGAAAAACAGGGGCCGATTGTGAATTTGCAAAAGATTTGCCTGAGGTGTGAAGGACTGCAAACGAATTGACCCGCCGGTGAGCGATTTGTGGCTCTGCTATCCAATTGGTTTGCTGCTTCCTTTGCTGTTCATTTAGTTAAACAAAGTCATGCACAGAGACAATTTCTAGGCTTATTTATTAGATAGGCCGAGTTTGAACATAGGGTTCGTGACAATTTTTAGGCTTATTTATTAGATGAGCCGAGTTTGAACATAGGGTGGGTAGATTCATTTAAAGTTGTTGATTTAGGAAATGAATGAGTTTGAACACTATTTGAGTTGGCTCGATTGAAATCTAAGTGATATATACATATATATATATTTATATGAGTGAGTAACCATTTTTTTTTTTTGAAGATTTAGGATTGAACTCAACGAAACATTTTTGTTCCGAGCACCAAAATTGTGGAAATGGGATTGAATTGCTCCTTTTTGTTGGAATTTAATTTGTTCTAAGCGCAGGTTGATGGAGGAGCTTAATTGACTCGTGTAATATATGGTATTTCAATTGTTAATTACCCTTAGGATAGGGTTGTTCTGTTGAGTCACAATGTATTGCACTGCGTGTTAGCTATTGTATTCATTGAAGGGATGCGTGTGCGGTTGGTAATGCCTTTTGGTTGAGTTTATTAGAAATAACGTGTCTTGTGATATGCATACAATTTAGATGATGGTATGTGATTAGCCCATTAGACCCGTGCTCTCATTATCTTTTATGTCCTGATCCCATGCCACCTGCATGAGTTTTAGAAAAGTTGTTAGCATGGACTGTCTAAATGTCACCACTCTAGTAATAAGATCCTGTAAAGTTGATTAATGGGATTTCGAAAGTCGTATTCATTTGTTTTATATATTTGTTTTATATGTTGTTTGGATGAAAAAATTTAGAGAGAAAGTTATGATTTTCTTTCATTTGGGAGTTTTAATAAAAGAGAAAAGGTCAAAAAAAAAAAAGGATTTGGAGGGATTTCACTTTAAAATTTTTTTCTCTCCCAAAAGTGAAAAGAAATGAAAAGAAAAGAAAATGTTGAGTTAAAATATTTTTATATTCCAAAAATATCCTTTAAAAGTTAAAAATAAAAATTTTTATTCTCAATAAATCCTTTTTTTTTTCTTTCATAAAACTCTCAAACAAAATAGAGAGAAAATTATAATTTTCTCATTTTTTCTTTTCTCTCCTAACTAATCTTTTTTGTCTCTCTAAAACTCCTAAACATATTGTTAGAGTTCTTATATATTTCTCCATTTACGTTTTAATATGTCTGAGTGATGGCTGTATTATAAATGTTCTTACTGCTGAAGGAAGAACAGGGAAATACTGATTGTTTTGTCATGAGACAATCAAGAGTTAGTAATGATTTCTTAAGATTACTACGTTGAAATTGGAATTAATTGAGGACTCATCCTTCTTTGGGAATCACATTAGAATTCGGTATGCTTCCTTCCAAAGCTGATATTGTTGGCACTGTGTTAAACCTAACTTGGATCTAAAAAATATTGTAGTCCATCAATGTGGTTTAAAAAAATATTTTAGTGCATCAATGTGATTAATTCTTTTCCTCTGCGATCATGGTTGAGTATTTCAACTTAGAATTTACCTCAACAGTCTAGGTGAGAGTCTGGATGACATGGTGACTGGCCTTTGTAAGGTCTCTCGTATATATATTTGTTACTGCCCCTAGAAAGGTCTCTCACACACATTCACCTTGTCATTATAAGGTTTTAGTTTCAGCTGTGGCCCTTCACTTTTTTGCTCAATAGAACAGTCTTTGATAAGAGAGAAAGTTCATTAGACATAAATTTTCTATTGCAGTAACTTTATCTGCCCAATATGGATGTCTATGTTTGCGGTAGTAACTTTGATATTTGGTTTAGGGCTGTGTAATCTTAAAGGCTTCTGTATGAAAGTGAGAATGTGGATATTTTTTATGCCACTTGCTAATATAAGCCATTAAGTTTATACTTGAACCTCCTTTTTCTGTAATTTTTTAAGAGAAATTTATTCAGCCTGTGGATTTGGTGGATCACATAGTAGGTGGTGTTTCTTTATGAAGCATCAAAGATTTATGTTTTTGGGCGGTCTTTTACACGATTAATTTGCCAGGTTCATGCTGCTTCCCTGATCCATGATGATTTGCCGTGCATGGATGATGATCCATCAAGGAGAGGCCAACCCTCAAACCACACAGTTTTTGGTGTTGACATGGCAATTCTGGCCGGAGATGCCCTCTTCCCCCTAGGCTTCCGCCATATAGTCTCCCATACTCCGACTGACCTAGTCCCAGAATCTCGCATCCTTCGTGTTATTGCTGAGATTGCACGTTCCGTAGGTTCCACTGGCATGGCTGCTGGCCAATTTCTTGATCTTGAAGGTGGACCAAATGCCATTGACTTCATTCAAGAGAAAAAGTTTGGCGAAATGAGTGAATGCTCTGCTGTTTGTGGAGGTCTTTTGGCTGGTGCCGGAGAAGAGGAGATACAGTCATTGAGAAGATATGGAAGAGCTGTTGGTGTATTGTATGAAGTGGTTGACAAAGTGATGGAAGAAAGAAAAAAGACAGGAACAGAAAATGGGTCCGAGAAAAAAAAGCAAGGGAAGAGCTATGTGAGCATTTATGGTGTAGAGAAGGCTATGAAAATTGCGGAAGATCTTCGAGAGAAGGCAAAGAGAGAGCTGGATGGGTTTGAAAAATACGGTGATAGAGTTGTTCCCTTGTACAGCTTTGTAGATTATGCTGTTGATAGAGGTTTTACTACTGATGTTTGGTGATAATTTTGCCTGTCCCTATAGATATGGGTCAAGTCCGGCGAAGTCTGGAGGAGAATGAGAAGATAATTCAATGGAAACAATGCAATAGCATAGCGGATAAGGAGTTGTCGCAAAAGGTATCTTAGTTTAAGCCTTTTAGACCACTCTAACAAATGCTCAATGTGCAGCTGCCATTTCTACCCTCTTTCAATTTATCGCAGTCGTACCTGGTAGGCCTTGTCTGCTGATTAAAGTGGGTTTATGAAGCCAATGGGTTTGTTCTCTCTCTGTTCTTTTTTCTTTTCTTTTTTTTTTTTTTTTAATATTGAAATTGAACTCGAGTCTATTAAAAGTTCGTTGGCGGACAGTGTCTCTTTGAGAGAGGGCGTGTATTTTTTGTTTTTTTTTTTAAATTTTTGGGGGGGGGGGGTTTATGTGGTTTCATACATAAATGTCACAAGACTTCATAGGTTGATTTCATGGATTGATCTCCACCCCATCATCTCCTCCGCCCTCCACCGAATCCATTCAGCACACCTGTCTTTCAAGATGAATGAAAATATTTCTTACATAACAAGTCTGGTGACAAACATGGTACAAAAAATCTATGATTATTTTATGTCACATGGATGGTAGTTCCTAAAGAGCTAGGTTCATTCTAACTACTATTCTTGTAGTTATCTAGAAGGATAGTAGAGCATTTATTCTGTGTTTTGGGTTTAAGCTCCAAATGGGTTAAATTCAAGGGCAGCGTTTTGACAATAGAAATAACGATGTCAAGATGAATAATGGAGAAATGCCATTTTAGTTCATGTGTACATTCTTGCGTCCGCTCCCTCTAGATCCCAATTTCTTGGTATGGTCGTAATTTGAAATTAGATATAAAAGAAAATGAAACTAATTTGTCATTAGTACAAAAAACAATTTGATAAGGATCCCAAGTGATGATGGACCCTCTTTTAGCGAGTAAGAGAAAGTCTTACTTACTGTATAAAGTGGGTGTTCCTTTTTCTCGTAGTAATACAGGCCTATGTTGCCCCTATTCATTGAAAAGATCAATTTCTCTGAACGAGTCTCAATCACCTGGTACAATTGAAGGAGTTTATCTCTTCAGAGCGTCTCAGTTATCCTGATCAACTAAAGGAACTTATCGTTCAATTCAATTGGCAGGGGGTTCGGTAGAACCGAATACCTTCAACCGATAACTACTAAAGAGATCGAATGCATTTTTCTCATCTGATCGGTATCATTTAACCTACTGAGTTCTCCATTTCAGTACGAAACGAATTTTTCACATATGAAAAGAAACTTAATAGATCTAATCGATACGGGAAAAAATTTACTCGTATAATTCAGTTGTCTAAATGGACACAACATCTAATCTTTCATGATCATAAATCTGGAATCTCCGAACAAATTCTTAAGAAAACTAGGGTTTTGCAAAACTCACGACAGCAGTACGGATCTAAGAAGAATATTATATAACACCAATGGAGACATCAGCTTAGATAATCCTCTAATTCTACACAAGGCACACGAAGGTCAAAGGGAGATTTGCTCTCCCTCCACTCTCATTCTGTTTTTCTTTCTGAAAATCGCACTTTCTGACTTGAGTGTCGGACTTTTCCTGGCTAGAGTATTCTCCGACGGTCTTTGCAGATTTCAAACCTCATGACCAGTCGTCTAATCGAGTTTAGGAAGAGCCGAATCTGTGGAGATAAAATCTACCTCCAACACCAAGTGTTCGACTATTAATTCTAGAGAGCTAGAGAGGGGGGAGAGAGAGAGTAATTCACCTTTTAATTTTATTACCATCTATTTTTTTTTTTTTTTTTGTAAGAGAGGATAAATTTTGACACAATTGTTGAATTGTTCTGTTAATGATTTTAAGATTATGGATTCGAGGCGTGAAAAAAGTTTCTTTACAAAATATAAGGAGAAGACTGCATATATACACGTTCACTCTCTCTTATCGTTTATCCTTATATTAAATCGAAAAATACTTTATATACTGGATGAATCCAGAAATAATAAAAAAATAAGGAAGCGCAAGCAATCTTTTCCCGGTACTTCCTATATATATACATACTAGTCATTTGCCCCGTGTTAACGCACGGGGTGCTCCCAAAATATGGATTATATTTTTTTACTATACAAATATTTGTTAAATTTATAATTGTGTTAATATTTAATTAAATTATCGTCTAAACAAATAAAAAATATAACATATATCAATTATAAGAAAAAAAAAAGAATATAACCATTAGAGTTCTAAAAAAACCAACTAATGAGAGATAATAGAAATAAATAGATAACCATTTGTGGAGCAAAAAAAAAACCTATGTTAAAAGAAATGAAGGACTTAAGAGAAAAAAAGATAAAAAAATAAAAAGAGTAAAAAGTTGAATGAAAAAAATAAAAGGCAATGGTTTAAAAATAAATAGATGACTATCTAAGGCAAAAAATGGGGAAAACTCATATCCCAAAAAAAGAAAAAGAAGGAATCAAGAGGAAAAAAAAATCTGGATTAAAAATAAAAAGTATTTGAATGAAAAAAAATAAAAAATCATGTTTTAAAAATAAAGGGATGACAATCCATGAGGAAAAACAGAGAAAAAGCATATGTTTTTAAAAGATGAGCTGCTTAAGTAGAAAAAAAGGGTTAAAGAAAAAGCATAAGGATCTGGACAAAAAAAGTGGCCTAAAAAAAAACAAAGGATCTAAGTGAAAATAGAGTAAAAAAAAGTGCGAAAAGCAGAATTAAAAAAAATATATGGTCACGGGGTAAAAAAAAAGCACAAAGACCCAAATGTTTAAAAGAAAAAAACAAAGCGTGGTCCCAAAAATATGAAGAATCTGAGTGAAAAAAAAGGCCAAAAAAGGTACAAGGATCTGAATAAAAAAAAGATCACAAGTAAAAAAAAAAAGTGCTAGGATCTGAATGCAAAAAAAAAAAGTATGGTCCAAAATAGATAAAGAATCTAAGAAAAAAAAAGTGCAAGACCTAAATGGAAAAAAAAAACCACAGTATGATCTGGAAAAAAAGTGCTAGGGCCTGAACGGAAAAAAAAGTGTAGTTCTAAAAATATAAAGGATTTAAGTTAAAAAAAAAAAAAAGGTAAGGACAAAAATGAAAAAAAAAATATAATGTGATAAAAAAAAGAAAACATAGTGGGTCTTTCCAAAACATAAAAAACTTAAGTGAAGGAAAAAGAGGGTAAAAAAAGCACAATGATTGGAATGAAAAAAATAAGTGGAGAAAAATTATGGAATCTTAAATAAAAAAATCACAGTGGGGTTCTCTAAAAAAAGAATGACAGAAGCATAAAAAAAAATTGAGGGAAAAAAATGTAAGTGGCTCTAAAAATATAAAGAACCTAACTAAATGAAAAAAATATCATAACGGTGTCAAAAAAAGGGAAAGATTTAAACAAAAAAATATAATGAGGTTAAAAAAGCAAACATAGCGGAAGTCTTTTTACGAAGGATTTAAATAAAAACAAAAAGACATAAAAAAAAGCATGAAAATCAAAATAAAAAAATAGGGCGAAAATTATAAGATCTTGAATGAACAATAAAAAAAAAACAGTTCTCCAAGAAAGGACTCATGCGAAACAATAAAAAGAAATGAAACAAAAAAAAAAAATACAAAGATTTAAACGAAGTAAAAAGCGAGAATTTTGGTAAAAAGGGACTTGGGTCACGAACGGTGTGTATGAACAGTAATTTCAACCCCTCTTTGTATATATCGGTAAATATATAGAAATAAATACAAAAGTAATGATTTAAACAGATGGTTGACGTGTGTGGCGCACAACCACATACATTTCATTCGTTCCCCTGAACATTATTTCAACGACAAACGTCAAGAAAGAGTCCCTCGTTTCACCCCAAAAAATCAAAAACAGTCCCTTGCACTCAAAACAAAATGTTCTTTTTCCTTCAACAAAATGTTCAAATTCCTCGAACCCATATTTCCTTTCTAACAAAGATTGAATTTGTTTTGCATCAAATTATTATCTAAGCAAAACACACTTTTATTTTCTTTTTTCTTTTTTAAGTATTTACGAGTCATAACTTTTCTCGAATAACATATTTTTTAGATAATTTTATTAAAATATTTTTTAACATAAAGGGGTGACAGAAAATTTTTGAGTAACTCATCAAGGGTATTAATATAATGAGGAAATTTAGCGATTTTAAAACCACATAACAACATTTTAAAAAATAATCAAACCATACAAATTTCATAATAATTTATTCTTTATATTATATATGAAAATAGAGGATAAATTATTGTACCCCTTCAGAAAAATGGCAACAACGCTTCACTACCATGAGTTCCGCCCTTTGACTTAAAAAAGACAAAAAAAAAAAAAAAGGGAAAAAAATGCAAAAGTATAGTGTTTATGCAAAACATATAAGAAATACATGTTTAGAAAAATGATTATTATTTTTTTTAAATGACATTTTAAGGACATAGAAACGAAAGCATACGCAAGGCATCGATGTCTAACATGAACCGTAGAGGCATTAGAAAACCAGATCAGGTCAATTCTATTCCGATTGTCCGTAGAGAGAGAGAGAGAGAATGGCGAGTAGCAAAATGGAATCTGGAGGAGGACTAGAGAGTCTGCCATCGGCGATTTTATCGAGCATAATGATAAAGCTGGATGTTGCTTCAATCTGCTCCATTTCCTCTACCTGCAACACCTTCCGTTCTTGTTCTTCTCAAATATTCTCTTTCCTCCCCTGTTTTCATCTCCTTGTAAGTCTCTCTCTCTCTCTCTCTCTCTCTCTCGTTGACATGTGTCGTTTTAGATGCACAAGCACAATGGTTCAATTGAAACCCTAATCTCCCATCCTCTCTCTCTCAAATGAAATTCTCGTAATTTGATGTGATTTTTTATTGATTTTGCGAGGATATTGCACCCACAAATGAATTACCTATCCCCCCCCTCTCTCTCTCTCTTAAATCAAGACCTCGGCTTTGAACGAAATTCTCATAATTGATGTAATTTGTGGTTGATTTTCTTCAAGGACATTGCACCGACGATTGAATTATTGAGACCTTTGTTGCCACCAAATCCTTATCTTCGAAGTCTCAAGCTTGATTGCCATCGTCTGGATGATTCGGCAATTGAGCTTCTGGTTCGTCCTTCTTTGCATGAGCTTTGTCTCCACAATTGTGCTGATTTCACTGGAAAGCTTCTCTCTGTGCTCGGAGATCGATGCAAAGATCTAAGGTTTTCTTTTTGCCAATTTCTCTCATAACAATTGAGGATGTCTTAATTGTCATTGTGATTTTGATTTGAAAATTGGCTTCAGGTCCCTGTATTTAGGTTCAGTTGCTGAAAAAAGAGGACGATCTATTCACATTTCTGATCTAGAAGAGTTACTTGGTGGCTGCTCTCAGTTAGAAGTATGATTACTCGGTTTCGATGACCAAAGATGTTAAATTGTTATCAAAATAGCTTTATTTACATGGTGGCTATTAATGGTCAAGGGTTTCTAAATAGCAAAACAATCAATGACCGTAATGACAAAATCCAAGATGGTGCAATGGGTTTTGTCCTTTTGCGTTGCAAAAACTAATAAAATGGCATTGCCTTTGATTTTTTTTTTTTTAATTTTCATTTTAGTTGCTGACTTTTTTGGTCTATGTATCATTAATAATCTGCTTTATTTGTGTGGCTTTCTAATGTGGTTTTGGACTTCGGAAATCTCAGAGGTGGAGTTGATCTTTTCTTTCCCATTTGATTAAAAATATAATTGAATGTAGCTTTGGCGACACAGAACAACATTTGCCTGTGCTAACTGGTCTGTCTTGGGTTAGCAATTATGTGAGTGTAGTGGCTTCATAACATGCAGAATAGTTATATCATAAAGTGCTTTCTTTTGTGCGACTGATCATATGGAAAGAACTGCCTTGTGATCTTGGATTTCATTGATCTCGTAGGAAAAGTTGATCTTTTCTGATTCTGAATGATTAGTTCCATGTGTGTGGTTCCTTTATGTCTTTTACTGTATTTGGCTTAGAATGCATTAAAGATAGGTTTGTATTAGATTCAGTTCTACTGATTGGATGGTTAATAAGTGTGTGGTCATAATTTTGCATCATTTAAGTTAAATGAGAGCTTATATGTGGTTGTTCCAAATTTTTACCAAGTTTGTTCATCTTTCTCATAGCATATTGTGTAGAGAGTACCTTGTGTAGTGAACTGTGGTATCCAGTAAGTTACCTATTGCTTGGCTAAGCTATATCTTTGTCCTTTAGTCTTATATAGAAATCCATTTAAGTAGAATCTAAGCCTTCAGAAAAAGTGTTTATTGTTATTTTGCTCTTGTTTCTGTTGGCTTCTTACATTTTTGTTAAGCTTGTATGGTCTATCGTCTTACCAAATGGAAAAATTTGAAGTAGTTTATCTAGCGTAGTTAGTTAAAGAAGCTAGCTTGTCATTTTAGATACTTGAACTTGGCCCATCAAAGCTTGTTTGGATACCTTTTTGGAATGAACCGAGAGTGTGTTTAATCATGAACAAGTCTTGCATGGGAGTTGCTAAGAACGAGTAACGGTTATCGTTGGTATTGCAATCAATTTTACATTAGATAGATATTGTGTTGTATTGTCTTTATTCTAATCCATAAATGTTGGGGGACAAGTTGGTAGGACATTGAACAGCAAACCAAACACCGTAGATAAGCATGCTGCCTCTTTCATTTGCCCAAATGTTGTGCTTTTTTCCTCTACTTCTGCATTTTATGCTTCTTATTCTCCACTTTCTGACATGTATTCCTTAAATGCCAAATTGAAATGCTTTTGAAGTGCATGGTCTTATGTTTGACTTGGCATTTTTTTTGTATCATTAGGGATAATAGAAGCATAACATAGTAATTCGCTTTTTGAAAATTTCTTTGGTTAAGGAAGCGTCATTTTCTTTAAGTACAAAGACTACGTCATGTGTCAAAAGGATAGATATTCTGTGGTTTGTGATAGTTAAAAATGTATGGAACTTGAAAATTTTCATCCATCTATTGGATGGCTTCCTTGTTGAATAATTTGTAAGTGAAAGTTCCTCTCAAATTCTGCATATCATGCATTAACCTGTATATTTTGTATATTTGTTTGACGTTATAGCTTTTCATTAACATTTTCTTCTTTGTGCTAATGTTGATACGTCGGTTGATTTGTAGACACTGATCCTGATGTTCGATGTCTCCATCTTTTTACGGCATAATTTTGCTCATGTATGGGCTCTGACTTCACAGAAACTCACTTCTCTTGAGATTGGCTACATTTCCTCAGTAATGGTGACAGAACTGCTGAGTCCAATGGTGGGGCCTCATCAACAGCCTACTCCTATTCGACCTTCAATATTACCTTGTCTTCAGAAATTGAGCCTTGCAGTTGACTATATCACTGATACCATGGTCAGCACGATATCTAGAAGTCTGGTCTCCTTAACCCACTTAGATCTTCGAGATGCGCCAATCATAGAACCCAAGGTTACATTTGACTTGACCAACTCCGGCCTTCAGCAGATTAATCAGCATGGGAAGTTGAAACATCTCTCCTTGGTCCGTAGTCAAGAGTTCCTCGTCACCTACTTCAGACGAGTTAATGACCTTGGGATCCTCTTAATGGCTGATAAATGCTCAAGCATGGAAAGCATTTGCCTTGGTGGTTTTTGTCGTGTTACAGATGCTGGTTTCAGAACAATACTACACTCTTGCTCTAGCTTATTCAAGCTCAAGGTGTCCCATGGAACACAACTCACTGATCTTGTTTTTCATGACATTTCTGCAACTTCCCTCTCTTTGACTCATGTTAGCTTGCGATGGTGTAATCTTTTAACCAACCGCGCAGTCATACATTTGGCATCCAATACTGATCTCAAGGCTCTTGATTTGAGGGATTGCAGAAACCTCGGTGATGAAGCTCTCCGAGCCATTAGCATGCTTCCAAAGTTGAGGATTCTGCGCTTGGACGGCTCAGATATAACTGATATGGGACTATTACACTTGAGACATGGAGTGATTCACTCGCTAGTCTCATTGTCTATCAGAGGCTGCAAGAGGCTTACAGATAAGTGCATCTTAGGTCTATTTGATGGCTCCTACCCAAAGGTGTTGCAAGAACTAGACCTATCAAATCTTCCTAATCTCTCTGATAATGCTATTTTATTTCTTGCAAAATGTCGGGTGCCAATAGTTGAGCTCCGAATGCGACAGTGTCCACTTGTAGGAGATACTTCAGTTATGGCATTGGCTTCAATGCAGGTTGAGGAGGACAGGTGCCATGGGAGTAGTCTAAGACTGATGGATCTTTTTAACTGTGGTGGCATTACACCACTTGCATTCCGGTGGTTGAAGAGGCCTTACTTTCCGAGGTTAAAATGGTTGGGAGTGACCGGAAATGTGAACAGAGATATGGTAGATGCTTTAGCTAGAAGTCGACCATTCTTGCATGTTTCCTGCCACGGTGAGGAGCTTGGGCTTGACCCTTGGGATAATTCTGATGGCTTGTACATGCATGACTATGAAGAGCTGGATGAACTTGAGCGGTGGCTTCTGGAAGGTGAGGATGAGAGTGATGATGAAATGGCTGAGGCTGTAAACAATGAGGAAATTTTACCGTAGTTCACCAATGTATAATACACTTTCTAGTTCTCTCTGTACTATATCTTAATTATTTGTAAATTTGGTTTCTCAAACGATTGACTTCAAAATTTGAGATTCAGTTTGTTGGGGTTGTTGGGGTTGTGTATTTGAGCTTGTAAATGGAAAACATGATAAATTGGTGAACTTGAATGAAAAACTAGTTTGAAATCACAGTTATGGCTCATAGTTCATTCCGTCATTTGGGTCAGCAAATCATTGGTCTGAGGAACAATGTCCCTTGGGAATAAGATTATGGTTAAAACTCGGGTATTTAATTAAACTTAGGTGCTCTGCAATGCAATTTGTGAATGCAGATTCCTCAACTTTCTTCCGTGCAGATGTATACGGTGAAGGATTCAAAGCCGTCCAAGATTTATTGCTGCAAGAGTGAAGTTGGGCATGTCCTGAGAGAACAGTTTAATAATTATAATCTTCATTTTTAATTCCGTGATTCGAGAGTCGAAATTTTGTGTAACCACAAAAAAAAAAAAAAAATCCGAGTGATGTTGCGCACTAAACCGTCTTGCAAATTTCACTGAAGCCCACATTAATTTGTTGGGCCAGGGAGGTTAGCATTTTCTCCGGTATTTTCCCCCAGGTTGTTTCTACCTGTGCTCCTCTCCATGTCTTTTCGATTTTAAGGACAATAAAGTCGCCCTATTTTAGCCTGTCCTACAAGCATGAAGTGGTGGGAACACCCCCACCACCCCAGCCTCCATCGCCACGACTTCGGCTGGTGAACCACGTACGCTTGTCAGCCCTTTTGTCATCCCCTCGGAAGCTTCTTCAAAAGAAGCAACTAATTACAATTGATCTGATGAAAAATATGTTACATCTTTTGATCAATACTTAAGTCTGAATTTAGAGAATGTAAAAGCTTTTCTTAAGAGGATTTGATAGCAACTTGGGTTGGGTTGAAAGAATAAATCTATTACCTAATTTTTCCAGAAGTGCTAAAATTTATAGTTTAGGACTTCATTTGCTTAAATTATAGTCCCAAGTTAAAATTGTTGTTTCGTTTCCCACGATAATTATCAAGGTTTGTTCTCTCCTTTTGAATGATTTTCTGACCTTATACGTTGTAACAATTGACACTAATCCTTTTAACAATCCATTTTCTAGTTTTTTTTTTCCAAGTTGTATCCATATATTTGAAGGGTATGTTGAAAAAGTAATATAAAAATCGAATGGATTTCTAAATTCAGATTCATATACGTAATATATATATATATATAAAAAAAAAAAAAAATTGATCTCATTGAGATAGACATTAACTCATGATTTACTAAAATAATAGCAGAATGCTGATTAAACTTTTCTTTAGTGTTAAATCTCTGGCTCTACTAAATCTATTTTAAGTCAAACTTTTGACTTTCTAAAAAAATATAGTCCATAGCCCGTGATCCTTGAGATTATTCAAATCTCAGCCGTCAGATAATATATATATATATATAAATCAACAAAGTTCCCACGAGTAGTGTCTGGTTCTGCCTCCCAAATCAAAGTATTGATACACAAGGCCGAAGGAGGTTTTAAAAAAGGAAGGGTGGGGTTTGCTTGTCGAGGCCAAAGGAATTATGATCATAGTACCTCATTTTAAGGTACATGTTGTACTACCGAGCTATGGTGTGCTTCAATTGTCCTCTGTGTCATCCATCTTTGTTAATTTTTCCTTTTTTTTTTCTTTTATTAATATGAAATTGAAAATTTGGATCACAAAATTTAAAAAGGAAGATTACGGTCATACTCCCTCCTTGGTGACGTTAATTTTTCTTTCCATTTTTAGCCTAGTTGTTGAAATTTTCTTCCCTCAGTTCTTTTTTTTAATTGGAACTAATTAAATTTTAAAATAAAATTTTTTTAATCTTTATTTCTCTATATATAATACTTGAATAAATTTTATTTTAATATTATCAATATCTGATCAAAACACTAACTAGGCATTCGCTCCTAGTCTCTATCAAGCAGAAAATGTGTCAAGGGATAAAATCATGTTAATGACCAAAATTTTTAATACAATATATATATTTAGATTTTTAATTGTATATTATAATTTTCAAGATATTATGATTATAAATATTAAAATTTACATACACAATTCTTTAAATATATATATATAAATATATATATATATATATTTACGGGATGGTTGCTCCAAGCTTTGTCCTCCCAATCCACCCCTTCCTTCGCTCATCCCTCTAAAGGACTTATTTGACTATAAAATATATAATTAGTTTTATCTGAAGCCAACTCTAAAATAAATGGGTTGCATTTTCAGTTTTTTATTTATTTATTTTTCGACATAAAATTTACATATATTAAGAATTTATATATATATATATTATAAAATTAAAATATTTTGACATTTTTATAAAAATAAATTAACTTTGAAACAGATCTATCACATGAGATGCAATCTATAGAACCCTAGCGGTTGACTATTTTTCATAACAAAGCAAACGTAAGAGTAAAAATAAATAAATAAATAAATAAATACTTTTGGCAACTAAATTTGAAAAATGAACTCTCAACCATTTCTTGCAACGCTCATCAGTAATTGCTTGAAGGAAACTGTCTATGTTCAGTCAAGGACAGAAAGTGTCTACATTCAATGAATTCCAGTACTCGGCCCTGAGCTTTATCATAAGAAATGGAGGAAATGATGTTACAATAAAACGTATACCCACCGACCAAGGGCAACCGAGGGGGGGGAGACAGAGAGACAGAGAGAAGATTAATGTAAGAATAAAGAATAAAAATTCTTATTTGAAATTAAGATGATGTGTTCCTCTATGATATGATAGGCACAAGGCAGATGGCATAATATAATTTTATTTCAATTATTATAAAGAGTTGTTTTTTTTTTTTTTTTTTTTTTTTTGCCATGGGTGCAATAATAACGAACAAAACATATTTTAATCTTTCCCATATATATATATATATATATATATATAACGTTGGATAACTATTTTACTGTCTCAACTCCACCCGATTTTTATTGGTAAAATTTTATTAAATACTTAAATTTTCTAGTTTAATACGTGGAGATATCTTAGTTAAAAAATATTCACCCCAAGAAAACAAAATATTAAACTACACAAAAATTAAAAATTTTAAAAAAGGAAGAAGCGGCTCTGTGGTTGCGCACTTGGCCCATATATTATATATATACACACACGTTTCTATAAATTATTGATATTTTATAATTGTATTAATCTGATTAGAATCGAATTGAACTTTTAGAGATAAAAATCTCTCGATATTTGTTTTTATCATATAGGAGACTTAAATTCGACAGCTTGTTTAAGGGATGCTAATATTCAATCATTAAATTAATTATACGATGCACTTGATCCCATTAGATTTAATTGAAATTTGTCATATAGGAGACTTGAATTCGATGGTTTGTTTAAAAAGTATTAATATTTAATCATTAGACCAACTGGACATTGATACACTTGACCCCTATTTGAAAACTTCAAGATTAGATTTAATTGAAATTAAATTGATTTATAGATTTAATTACTACTTACAAAATTCTAAACTTTGTATTAAAAGTTTTTTCTAATTTAAAAATATTATAAGTGATATAAATAAATAAATAGTCGAAACAAGCTAAAAGGAAGTCAAGATTTCCAGACTACCAACTTGATATTTTAAGATTTTGTAAAAAGGGTAATTTTGATAAATCATAAGAAGCTAAGTTCACTTTTATTGGGGAAAAAACTAATAAAAAAAAATTATTACTTGTAACTTTATAACTTAGATATAATGCAGTCAAGAAAATATATTACAAGAGCTACACTAGGTATTATTGACACTTGTTGTTATCATTAAATATAAAAATTGTTCATTATTTTTTTGCACCAAAAAAAAAAGTTTGCATCAAAAAAAAATTGTTCATTATTTTCGTTTTTCATTAAAATAGAAAAATACAAGAAATAAATTGTTTAAAATCAAATATGAATTTTGAAAATCCTTATATAAAAATAAATGATAAAATTATTTTGTAAAGAAGGTAAAAGAGAGTAACAATTTAAATTTTATCTTAATAATGTAATTATAAATCCGAGGATCATCAATCTTATAAGGAAGATTAAAAATAAATAAATTAATTAAATAACCCATAAAATATTGGGGAAAGCCTTACCCCATAACTTTTAATTACATAAATTTCTGATTTTGTGTCCAATACGAACATATCAAATCGAATATTGTTGTTAACTGTTAAATAATCACAATCAAATCCTAATAATCTAAATCTTGATTTGATCTTCTAACAATCATTCACCAGGAGCATCGATAGCTTGCACACAAACAACAGCTAGGAGAATGACCTAATGCGATAACTTACAAAAAGAATGTGTAAGGTGCGATTGGATCTATGAGCAGGATAAGATATATTAACGAGGAAAAGAAACTCAACCCAAAATGTTGTTCCCCATGACCAGCGGTGGCAGAACATGATCATCGTGAACATGACAAGAATCATGCATGATCTGAATACCTAATTCTTGTCCCATGCATGCATATTTGATTGGAAGCTTTCCGTTTTGCTAAGAATAAAACTTTTTCGTCCTCGTAGGGATACTCGAGAGTCAAGTAGTAAAGAAGTCTTATTAAAATGTCTTCTTTAAGATTCAGAGTTTGAATTCATGGGTATGCATATTTTCGTGAGTTTTATGACGTCCATATAACAAAAAAAATAATAAAACATTCCCTTCTCACATAGGAAACAAAATATATATCCATTCTACCTTCCCTGAGTACCAAGTCAAATGAAACTTTGCAATCCTTTTTTGCTGCTCCAACAACAAGGGAAAGATATAAGCATATCTTGAGTTGAGTTACCCAAAAGAATAATAAACAACCGCAATGAAGTTTTATTTAACGAAGTGTAATTCAATAATATTAATTCTACTCAACTTATCACAACCTATCTGTATTTTATTTTATTTTATCTATAATATTTTTAATTAAAATAGACTTTTTTTAAAGAAAATATAGGATTTGCTATAAGTAATAAACTATTTTAAATATTAAAAATATTATCTAATCTTAACCTTTTCAAATAGAAGGATAAACAATAATATATATGAATATATAAAGTCAAGGATTGGTTGCAATTACAAATCGAATTGAATCAAATATTAATTTGCTCAAATTTTGTCTAACTTTTTCAAGTAAATGTGTGTTGAATTTTAAACTATTTTTTTTTTATCAATTTTTAATACTAATTGTGTACAACTTTATTATCCGTTAATTTATTAATTAAATATCATAATCATGTTTATCAACGTGGAAATTGACAAAAAAAAAATTTATTATCATATTATTAACAACTCAATCTCATTTTAAATCCTAAAAATCTGTCTTTTCATGTTGTCAAGCACGAAATTTGACGCGTGTTAAATAAACTTGATTCACTGGGTCCACATTAATTTAGTTCTAAGCTATCATGTTGGATATGAAAATATTTACATAATTTATATAGTATGTATTATACAAATGATAAATATGAGTTTATTAATAACCCCCATTGCAACATGGCAACTAGTTATAGGTAGGTGGGTGAGTGGGTACCATATAAGTCTGGTGTCATGCATGAGAGAGAGAGAGAGAGACGGGGGAGAGAGGGAGTGATTATCAGACAACCAATCTATTGATAAGTTTTGAATAAAAATTTAAGAAAAAAAATTATATCAGAACAATTGTTTTTAAAAAAGTTTTTTTATAAATTTTGAAATTAAATTAATAGAAATATAATTTTAAGAATAAAAATACAGAGCGTGTGATTATAATAATAAAAATTAGTTGGACCGGCAAAGTCAACATATTCTTTGGGCCTATGCCGTCGGCTGCGGCGACCAATTGCCACTTCCCTTCCCTTCCCCCATGTACAATCCTACCCGTCAATCGAAGCCTTATCCTTCCCATATTCTTATGCGGCTCTTCGGGCACCCAAGAGGCCACTCCAACCTCGAAACTCTTCAAATTTTGCCACGTGCCTTCCACATCATCATAAATTATTTGTTCGGATGTTTCCATATCTTCGTTCGAATTCCAACCAGCCCCACTTACCACACCTCGCCACAGCAGCGAGAGATGAAGTTTGAGGAGAAATGGTTTCATAATTTATTATTTTTTTAAGTTGGTAACTTGGTATTTAGATTAACCAAGAAGTCTATATACTGATTTCCTTTGCAAATGTCTGTAAAAGCTTACAAGAAATATGACATATCAGAATTTTTAAGTTTACGTTTATCTTATGTAGAGATCTATGCAGATATTAATGTGTAGTGAATTCCGTCGGTCATCAAACATTAATTCATTAAATAAAATTTTAAATTCAAATATAATACATAAAAAAAAATTATTTAGATTCAATCTAATTTTAATATAATTAGCGAATATTAATAATTTATAAAAAAATAAAATAAAAATCACATGCATTCCGGGTGAATCATGGTTTTTAACATATTTTTTTACACTGCGTTTGCTACAACACGTGCCTAAATAATAGCACAAAAAAGCGGAAAAAGGGATCTCCTTTCAAGTCTAGATAGCATATTCCTTGTGCATAGATTGAGAAAAAAGTTTTGTCAAATCACGAAAAGAAACCAAGTCATGGTGTCTTGACATTGGCTTTAGGAGATGAACATGACCGATATCAACAATAAAAATATTTTTATCTCAAAATTTATCAACGGATTAACTATAAAAAAAATTTCAAAATTAAAAAATCTATCGATAATTTAAAAAGTGTAAAAATATATCAATGACAAATAAATTTCATAGCTAAAAAATCTATCATTAATTCATTAGTAATTTTATTTAAAATTTTTTTAAATTATTCTAAATTATCGATAGAATTTTTTTTATCGCTGAATGTCGTGCGCCATAACCACATACGCCTACACGCCTATGCCCACCCGCACATGCGCATAGGCAGTTGCTCATGCCCGCTTGTGCACGTGCGCAAGCCGCAACCCATGCCCGCTCGTGCATGCGCATGGACTGTTGCCCATGCCCACTCGTGCACACGCACGGACCGCCGCCCATGTCCCACCCATGCTGCGTCCCTACTTTAATTTGTTGAAAAAAATGCTTTCACCTAAGATCGAATCTGGGTTCTCAAACATATTTTGATTTATTTTAACCACTATGCCACAATGACTTAAACGTTATTTCCTTTTTTTTTTTTACTTCTCTGCTTTCTATCTCACTCTCACTATTTAAAACACAATACCATAATTTAATAAAAATACAATATTACATTTAATAAAAAATACCCTAATTTAAAAAAATAGAAAATAGAAAATTATATTTAATAAAAACACAAAATCATATTTAATAAAAATGTAATAACCTAATTTAATAAAAAAACAAAATCATATTTAATAGAAAAACAAAATTATATTTAATAAAAACACAAAATTATATTTAATAAAAATACAAAATTATATTTAATAAAAAAATACCCTAATTTAATAAAAATACAAAATAAAAAATTACATTTAAAAAAAACACAAAATTATATTTAAAAAAAATACAAAATTATATATAATAAAAAAAACAATACCCTAATTTAATAAAAATACAAAATATAAAATTACATATAATAAAAGCACAAAATTATATTTAATAAAAAATAAAATTATATTTAATAAAAATACAAAATTATATTTAACAAAAAACAAAATTATTTTTAATAAAAATTCAAAATTATATTTAATAAAAAAATATACCCTAATTTAATAAAAATACAAAATAAAAAATTACATTTAATAAAAATACAAAATTATATTTAATAAAAGCACAAAATTATATTTAATAAAAAAACAATACCCTAATTTAATAAAAATACAAAATACAAAATTACATTTAATAAAAACACAAAATTATATTAAATAAAAATACAAAATTATATTTAATAAAAATATAAAATTATATTTAATAAAAAAGCAATACCCTACTTTAATAAAAATACAAAATACAAAATAATATTTAATAAAAATACAAAATTATATTTGATAAAAAACAATACCATAATTTCATATTTAATAAAAATACCAAATTATAAATAATAAAAACACAAAATTATAATTAATAAAAAATAATTTTTTTTTTTACAAATTTTAGTGACGGATTACCGACGGAATTTTTTCTGACGGAATTAATTCCGTCACTAATTTGTTCAAAAAATTTCATTCAAATTTTAGCGACGAATTACTAACGGAATTAATTCTGTCGCTAATTTGTCCAAATTTTTTTTTTCAAGTTTTAGCAACGGATTATCAACGGAAATAATTCCGTTGCTAATTTTAGCGACGAAATTTTTTCCGACGGATTTTTCCATCGCTAATCTTTTTATCGCTATTCTGTCACAATTCTATTACTAATTAGCGACGGATGGTTATCTATCGCTAATTTTCGTCACTAAAAGTCCATTTTCTAGTAGTATGAGGTGGAAGGATTATGTTGTTAGACCTAATCCATCACATTTATTTATTTTTTAAAATTAATTAAACACCAAAAACTAGATTTTCCGATGTTGTAAGACCCCATTTAATTTTTTGTAACCTAATCTGGTGATTGAAATAAGAATGATAAAAATAAAATTTTATTAATGTCCCATATTATAACTCTTAGAACAGATATGTTATTATATTTTGACTAAATTTTAGGTAATGGTTCATATCAACATGTTTTGATGAATTTAAATTAGAAAGATAAATGCATTTTGACCGATTCAAATTAAGATCAGATCAAAATAAGCTATAATATAAATTTTTAATTTCCATTCTTAATTGTTATCATTTATATTGCACTAGTCAAGATTCAAATTTATATTGCACTAGTCAAGATTCAAATTTATATTGCACCCTCCCATATGTCTAATCCCAAACTACCGGCCATAATCATAGGATTAAATTAATTGTGAACCAAATCTTATATTAAAAAAATGGAAGGTGATTATGAAAACTTCTGTGTGGAATGAATATTCCATGGCATATAAACACATACCATAATCACTTGTCTTAATTTAATCAACTCATCTTGAACTAATCAATCCACGATTTTCATGTTTTGCTCTATCACCAGATTGTGACTAGCCAACGTAATCAAAAAGAAAAACATGCGGCTTTCCAATTTGCTTTTCTCTCATCACCACAATTTTTGTTGCTATTCTCCTTGAAAAGAACTTTGTTTAGCGTTAGCAAGTGAATGACCCATTTTCCTTCCTTGGCTAAACAAATATTATAATGAATGACTCACTGATCTTGTTATTCATGACATTTCTGCAACTTCCCTCTCTTTGACTCATGTTAGCTTGCGATGGTGTAATCTTTTAACCAACCGAGCAGTCATACATTTGGCATCCAATACTAATCTCAAGGTTCTTGATTTGAGGGATTGCAGAAACCTCGGTGATGAAGCTCTCCGAGCCATTAGCAAGCTTCCAAAGCTGAAGGCTCTGCGCTTGGACGGCTCAGATATAACTGATATGGGGCTATTACACTTGAGACATGGAGTGATTCACTCTCTAGTCTCATTGTCTATTAGAGGCTGCAAGAGGCTTACAGATAAGTGCATCTTAGGTCTATTTGATGGCTCCTACCCAAAGGTGTTGCAAGAACTAGACCTATCAAATCTTCCTAATCTCTCTGATAATGCTATTTTATTTCTTGCAAAATGTCGGGTGCCAATAGTTGAGCTCCGAATGCGACAGTGTCCACTTGTAGGAGATACTTCAGTTATGGCATTGGCTTCAATGCAGGTTGATGAGGACAGGTGCCATGGGAGTGGTCTAAGACTGATGGATCTTTTGAACTGTGGTGGCATTACACCACTTGCAATCCGGTGGTTGAAGAGGCCTTACTTTCCGAGGTTAAAATGGTTGGGAGTGACCGGAAATGTGAACAGAGATATGGTAGATGCTTTAGCTAGAAGTAGACCATTCTTGCATGTTTCCTGCCACGGTGAGGAGCTTGGGCTTGACCCTTGGGATAATTCTGATGGGTTGTACATGCATGACTATGAAGAGCTGGATGAACTTGAGCAGTGGCTTCCGGAAGGCGACTATGAGAGTGATGATGAAATGGCAGAGGCTGTAAACAACGAGGAAATTTTACCGTAGTGCACCAATGTATAATACACTTTCTAGTTCTCTCTATACCATATCTTAATTATTTGTATATTTGGTTTCTCAAACAATTGACTTCAAAATTTGAGATTCAGTTTGTTGTGGTTGTATATTTGTGCTTGTAAATGGAAAACGTGATAAATTGGTGAACTTGAATGAAAAACTAGTATGAAATCACGGTTATAGTTCATATTTCATTCCGTCATTTGGGTCATCAAATCATCCGTCTGAGGAACAATGTCCCTTGGGAATAAGATTATGGTTAAAACTCAGGTATTTAATTAAACTTAGGTGCTCTGCAATGCAATTAGTGAATGCAGATTCCTCAACTTTCTTCGTGCAGATGTATAGGGTGAAGGATCCAAAGCCGGCCAAGATTTATTGCTGCAAGAGTGATGTTGGTCACATTCCGAGGAGACAGCCTAGTGGTCACAACTTTATCCCCTAGTCCTATGATCAAAAATTCAAATGTATTCCAAAAAAAAAAAAAAAAGTGATGCTGGGCACTATACCCTGTCTTGCAAGTTCACTGAAGCCCACATTAATTTGTTGGGCCAGGGCAGGTTAGCATATTCTCCGGTGTTTTCCCACAAGTTCTTTCTATTCTACATACGTTCCTCTCCATGTCTTTTTGATTTTAAGGACAATAAAGTGACGTGGGATAACTTTCTAAAAATTATTTAGGTGGCTTATAAAAAAGAAAAGAGATCTATTAGTTTTCAATTTTTATAATTTTTTAATTTTTGGAGTTTCTTAATTTTTCTAATTTCCTAATTTTTCTAGTTTTAGTATCTTAATTTTTCTATTTTCTATATTTCTCTAGTTTCCTAGTTTCTATAGTTTTCTAATTTATGAAATTTATATTTCCTATAAATACCTACATTGTTTCATTATTTTGGTATTCATGATTAATAATATTTTTTCTTTGAGAGTGAGTTTCTCTTTTGAGAGTTTAAGGTTTTCTCTTTTCAAACCCTATTGCTGTTTTTCTATCTCTCCCATGTTAGGTGGCATCAAAGCCAAGGCTTTCCCTTGCGATGGCAAACCAAACCGATGAAGGTAGTACTCTTTCTGATGTGTTCAGAGAGTTACATGTCGTGACGGCTGCACTCCAAACTTTGTCTGTACGAATAGAGCAGATAGAAACGGAACTGCAGACGTTGCAAACAAATCATGGCAATATAGGAGGTGAAGGTGGCGCCAGGAGAATCGCTCAGGGACCTCACTTACCACAACAACCTCGTAGGGTTCAGACCAACAATGATGATTCTTCAGACGAGGAGGTTGCTCAATTTTTTTATCATAATCCTAATTTAAGGACAACTCGTCAATATCGACAATAAGAGTTTCGATTGAAAGTCGACATCCCTTCATTCAATGAAAATTTAAATATCAAAAATTTCCTGGATTGGGTAGCAGAAGTTGAGAGATTTTTTGACTTTGTAGAGATTCTAGAAGAAAAATAAGTAAAGTTGGTAACTTATCGATTAAAAGGTGGAGTTTCTTCATGGTGGGAGCAAACTCAGATCCAACGAAGACATTTGGGAAAACAGCCAATAAGGTTTTGGCCAAAAATGAAAATGATGTTGATGGCAAGATTTCTTCCTCCAGATTATGATCAATTTTTATTCCATCAATACCAGACGTTGGTGCAGGAGTAAAAATCTGTGGCTGAATATACGGCAGATTTCTTATGACTATCGGCACGGAATAATTTAATGGAGACTGAAGGTCAATAGGTAGCGAGGTATATTCATGGGTTGAAACCTATAATCCATGATAAAATTGGCTGTTAGATCATTCTAACCCTCAGTGAAGCCCAAAATATGGCCCAGAGAGCCGAATCAATGGAGTTTAGAGAATTTTACGGGAGTGAAGGTACCCGTAAACCCATTGGGGAGGCATCTAGGGCAAACCCGAGAGTCAATATACGGTCTAGTTCTGAATCTGTGAAGAAAGATATGATAGAGAAGGAGCATGTGAAGGAACCAACTAACAACAACCCTTATTCAAAACCGATTGGAGATAAGTGTTACAGGTGTGGTCAAGTTAGGCATAAGTCTAACAATTGCCCTCAACGTCGTCAAGTTCATGTTGCCGACTATGGAATGGAGAATGATCAAAGGTCTGCTGATGAGGAAAAAGGGATCTGTGAGCCAGATGGAGAAGACGAAGAAGTACAGACCCTAGTGGGTAGAAAAGTGTTGCTAATTTCTAAAAGAGAATATACAAAACAGAATGACCTCTTTCAAAACAGTGGAGGTGATCTTGTTTCATGTGCAGATTCAAACTCATTGTATGGTGTGACAGACATTGGTTCGCCAAAACCATTACAGTTTGTAAATACCATTATTTCATTAGAGGCTGAAATACAGAAGAAAGTGATGGTGCTTGATACAGGTTGGACTAAAACAAGTTTTTTGAAAAATCTAAAAGATCCGTCATATGAAGTTCTGATATTAGTACCTCATAATTATTTAGAATTCACCCCTTTGCTACCAAGTGTTACATGTGGTACGGTGGAAGTTCGCAACGTCATAAAATCAATTCACAACATAATTAGAAAGAAGGTAGATATTTGTTATTCGGAAGCTGAATATTTCATGATTGATTCAACAAATAGGAAAGTTTACTATCAGTCTAATTCAGACAAGCATGTGAGTGTGGTAGAAGAATTTGAGGTTGACTATGATTATATGGTTATAGCAGTTGTTTTGATATTTATCATACTCAACATAAGTTTTTTGGGAAGAAAATCAAAGGAGAGAGTTGATGATATGGATGCAGACATTGAAGCTATTACTCGAGGGTGAGTTCTTTTCAGGAATGGGGGACTGATGTGAGACAACTTTCTAAAAATTATTCAGATGGGTTATGAAAAATAAAAGAGATCCATTAGTTTTCAACTTCTATAATTTTTTAATTTTTAGAGTTTCTTAATTTTCTTAATTTCTTAATTTTTTTAGTTTTAGTTTCCTAATTTTTCTAGTTTCTATATTTCTTTAGTTTTCAAGTTTCTATAGTTTCCTAATTTATGAGGTTTTTATTCCCTAAAAATATCTATAGTGTTTCATTATTTTGATATTCATGATTAATAATATTTTTTATTTAAGAATGAGATTTTTCTTTTGAGAATTTAGAGTTTTTTCTTTTTAAATCATGTTACTATTCTTCTATCTCTCTTCCATTATAAATTGGTCTCCATTTTGGCCTGTCCTATAAGCATGAAGTGGTGCGAACACCCCACCACCCCAGCCTCCATCGCCACGATTCGGCTGGTGACCCACGAACGCTTGTCAGCCCCTTTTTCCTCTCCTCGAGGCTTCTTCAAAAGATGCAACAGATTGAAATAATAAATCTTTCTCCTATTTATTATTTTTTTCCCCAAAGTTCTAAAATTTATAGTTTAGGACCTGACATGACATTTAGTTAAATTATAGTCCCAACTTAAAATTGTAGTTTCGTTTCCCACGATATTTATTAAGGTTTTCTCCCCTTCCTGAATGATTTGGGGCTTTTATTTGGATATAAACTCTTTTATGGCTTTCCCTATGGAGTCCTGACAAGATTTCAATATCCAAATCCTTTCCAAAGACAAATGATGACAGGTATGGGTGAACAACCGGTTAAATCATCGTTGAAATAATTAAAATTAAAATAATTGATTTAATTTGATTATATAATTTTCATAACTATAATCTAATCAAATAAATTAAAAATCGATCGATTATTTAACCGAATTAGACAATTAATTTGATTTGGTTATTTAAATTAACCAAATTATTAAAAATTTTTATTATATATTATTTATGTCAATTTGTGAAAAAATTCACTTATAATTTTAATTTATCAAATGTCATTTTATAAATTTTAAACAAAATAATAAAATATAAAACTTTTAAACTAAATATATTATTCTAACAATAGTTTATGAAACAAAAAATAATTAACATTACATTATTTTTTACAGTAAGTTTGGATGGAAGGATTTAAAGAAAAAAAAAAGATTTGGAGAGAAAATTGGTTATTTTCTTTTGTTTGGGAGTTTTATGCAGAAAGAAAAGAAAAGAAAAAAAATGAAGTGATTTTTAACATAAAAAATTTTCTTTTCAAAAGTAGAGAGAAAATGAGAGAAAAAAAAAGTTGTCTCATAAATATATCAAATTTACCCTTTTAAAATTGAAAGTAAAACTTTTTATTCCTAATGAATCTCATTTTTTTCATTTTATTTCATAAAACTCCCAAACAAGATGAGAGAAAATTGTAATTTTCTCTCATTTTCTTTTCTCTCCTAACTAATCTTTTCTTTTCTCTCCAAAACTTCCAAACATACCGATATAACAAATTTCAAAATAAAATAGAAATTTAAAAAGTTAATAAAAAAAGCCTTCGGCCTTTAAGAACAAGTGCCACAAGATTTCCATTCTTTCAAGTTACTTTTAGCCTACTTCCAACTCAAATAGAAGGGATTGCATGTTCTTTAGTCATATTTAATATATCTGAAAATAATATATATATATATATATATATATATATATATATATTAGTTCTTGGGAGTAGAATAATACATTGGAAATAGTAAATTCAAATCAAAAGATAAAAGTTGAAAATTTTTAATTAATTATTTGTGACTCTCCCTTTTAGGTTTTTTTCCATTTTAGAATAGTTACATTGGAAATACAAAAATCAAATCAAAAGATAAAAATTAAAAAATTTTTATTATTTTTATACCTTTTTTTTTTAAATTTTTTCTCTTTTAAAATAATCTCATTAGAATAAAAAAAGTCAAATCAAAAAATAGAAATCGAAAACTTTTCATTAATTGTATACTCTTTTTTTTAGATTTTTTTCTTTTTAAATTTTTTATTAATTATGATATTTTTTCTCTTTTAAATTTTAATTATGATATTAATATTTATATAAATAAAATTTATCTAAAAAATATATAATATTTTCAATTAATTCAGTTTGATCGAAATAAAAATTATTAAAACCGATAATCGTCTAAATAAAATAAGTTAAAATTCAATTTTATTCAAAACCAAATCAAATACCTTATAAATCACCCAAATTAGAAAAAAAGTTCAAATGAATTTTTTTTTTTTGATTTTAATCTAATAGTGCTCATCCCCAAGGGCAGGACTCCCTCTGTTCTTTTTTTTTTGTTTGGGGGGGGGGGGGGGAGGTTGGAACTTGGATCTTGTCTGCATACACTCAGCAAGCACAGGTGTGTAATAATTGATTCTGACCCCTTTAACAATCCATTTTCTAGCTTTTATCTTTCAAGTTGTATCCATGTATTTGGAGGGTATGTTTAAAAAGTAACATACAAATCGAATGGATTTCTAAATTCAGATTTATTTGTAATAGTAGGTAATATAAAAAATTGATCTCATTGAGACAGACCATGATTTTTTTTTTTTTTTTGTATTTTGGATTTGATCCATCATCTAGTATTAGCTGTTTTGTTTCGATTAATTTAAGTTGAATCACTGTCAAGTTCTCATTCAAAGGAAACTCTTCCAACATCATTTTTATCATTATTAAAACTTGAATTTGAATACTTTGCGTGAGATTTTAATATTTTTCTTACTCTATCAATAAAAGACCATGATTTATTTAAAAAATAGCAAACTGTTCATTAAACTTTCTTTGGTGTTAAATCTATTTTGAGTCGAACTTTTGACTTTCTAAAAAATACAATTATGAAAACATAATTTTTTTTTACCGCTTATAAATTATATTTCTATTTTTTTCCCTAAACCATAGCCCGTGTTCCTTTAGATTATTCAAATCTCAGCCGTCAGATTAATAAAAAATTATCAACAAAGTTCCCACGAGTAGTGTTTGCCTCCCAAATCAAAGTATTGATACACAAGGCCGAAGGAGCTTTAAATAAAAACTAGGAAGTAAGGACACATCGCGCGTATGCGCGATGTGAAATTTTAATTATTAGGTGATGTGTCCAGTAAATATTAATTTAAATTTGAATTTATAAAATTCAAATATTAAAATTTGTTGAAAAAATTATGAATATTTATAAAAATATGATTTATGAAGATATATTCTGAAACATTCGTTATATTTATCAAATAATTTAATTTATATTTTCAATAGAAATTATATGCGATGTGCACATTTATAATAATTATAACATTTTTGTTATATGTAAAAATTTTTTACATATAAGAAAATCATTTATATAAAATTTGTTTAATATCTTGTTATTTTACAAAAAACATTATAAACAATTTAAAAAACATTAAAAAACATTTTTATTTATATTTTTATTTATATTTTTTAAAACATAATTATATTTTTTCTATAATGTTTCTGGTATTATAATATTAAATCAATCTTTTTTATAAAACATCAAAAATATTTTATTAAAAATATTACAAAATATAAAAAATATTATTAAACTTTTTTTAAAAAAATGTTTTTTTAATTATAATATAAAAACAATTTTTTGTATAACATTTATAATATTTTATTAAATATATCACAAAATATAAGGAAAATATTTTTAAATTTTTTTTTTAAAAAATGTTTCCTAAGAATGTAAATTTTTTGAAACTATATTTTTTTAAAACATCTATAATTTTTTTTGATATTTTTTAAAGGAAGAAAACTAATAGGAAAAACAAAAAGAAAAAAAAAACAAAAACAAGATAAAAAAACATAGAAAAAAACATAAAAAAAGAAAAGATGCTTTAGTCGCATCTCTTTAGTCGACCAAGCATCTTGTTTTTATTTTTCTTTTCATTCTTTTTTTTTTTTGTCTTTTTTGTTTTTATTTTTTTGAATGATATTTAAAAAAATTGTTAGGAACAATATTTTTTTTTATAAATATCACAAAATATAAATAAAAAAGTTTTAAAATGTTTTTCAAAAAACTATAAAAAAGATTAAAATAACATTTAAAAATATTTTTATTTCTATTTTCTGATATCTTTTAAAAAAGAACTATATTTTTTTTAAAATATCACAAAATATAAATAAAAATATTTTTATTTTTTAAGAAAAATAATGTTTTTTTAAAAATATTAATTTCTTAAAACTATTTAAAAATCTATAATATTTTATTAAAAGTATCACAAAATATAAAAAAAAAATATCTTTAAATGTTTTTAAAATTTTTGAAATAATAATATTTCTAAAAAATATTAATTTTTTAAACTATTTTGTAAAAATCATCTATGATAATTTTTTTTTTTAAATACAATTGTAAAAAATGAAACAAAAAATAAGATGAAAAAAATATTATAGATGTTTTTTAAAAAATATAAAAAAGATTAAAATAACATTTAAAAAACATTTTTATTTCTATTTTTTGATATTTTTTTAAAAAGAACTATATTTTTTTAAAAGTATCACAAAATATAAATAAAAATATTTTTAATTTTTTTAAAAAATAATTTTTCTTAAAAATATTAATTTTTAAAACTATTTTTTTTAAAAGCATTTATGATATTTAAAAAAAATATATATCGTAAAAAAACCAAAAAGAAAAAAGAAAAAGGGATAAAAAACAAAAAAAAAATTATTTTAAAAATTTTTCTAAATATAATGATTCTTAAAAATATTAATTTTTAAAACTATTTTTTGAAAAACATTTATGGTATTTTTTTAAAAAAAAATATTGTTAAAAAAACCAAAAAGAAAAAAACCCAAAACAAGATAAAAAAAACAAAAAGAAAAAAAAAAGATGCTTAGACTAAGGCATGCATTAGTCGACTAAAACATTTAATCAACTAAGAGATATCTTAGCTGAATAAATAAATTTTTTTTTTTTTTTTACTTTTGTTGTTTTAAAAAAAATATTGATAAAAAAACCAAAAATAAAAATAAAAAACAAAAAAATTATTTTTAAAATTTTTCAAAAAATAATGTTTCATAAAAATATTAATTTTTAAAACTATTTTTTAAAAAAACATTTATGATATTTTTTTTAAAAAATATCGTTAAAAAACCCAGAAGGAAAAAAAACAAAGAAAAATTATTTTTAAAACTTTTAAAAATAGTGTTAATTTTTAAAACTATCTTTTTAAAAAAACATTTATGATATTTTTTTAAAAAAATATATAATAAAAAAACCAAAAAGAAAAAAAGAAAGCAATAAAAAAAAGGATGTAAAAAAAAAAGGGTGCTTTGCCGACTAAAGCTTTTAGACACCTTTTCTTTTATTTTTATTTTTAAAAATATTATTAAAAAACCAAAGAGAAAAAAAGAAAAAGAAAAAAAACCAAACAAATATTTTTAATATTTTTTTAAAAAATGTTTCTTAAAAATATTAATTTTTAAAACTATTTTTTTGAAAAAACATTTATGATATTTTTTTTAAAAAATGTCGTTAAAAAACCAAAAAGAAAAAAAGAAAAAGAAAGAGAAAACAAAAAAAATTATTTTTAAAAAATAATGTTTTTTAAAATGATTAATTTTTAAAAATATTTTTTAAAAAAATATTTATGATATTTTAAAAAAAATATATCATTAAAAAAACTAAAAACAAAAAAGTAAAAGGATAAAAATATTAATTTTTTAAACTATTTTTTAAAATGACATTTATGATATTTCTTAAAAAAATATCTTTAAAAAACCAAAAAGAAAATAGAAAAAGAAAAGAAAAACAAAAACAAGATGAAAAAAAAAAAAAACAAAACGAAAAAAAAAAAAAGATACTTAGTTAACTAAGACATGCCTTATAGTCGGCTAAAGGACCATGAGGAATCTTTTTTTTTTTTTTCCTTTTGAGAGAGAGAGAGGAGAGGAGAAATATGAGAAATTTTATAATAAAATTATAATATTTTTCATCTTATATATTTCATTTTTTTTAATATTTTAGTATAATTGTAAAATATTTTAATAAAATTATTATATGTTTTGTAAATATTATTGAAAAAAAGAAAAAAGAAAAAAATAAGAAAAAAAAAAAACAAGTTGCTTTAGCCTCTTAGTCGACTAAAGCATTTATTTAGTCGACTAAGGCATCTTTTTTTTTTTTTTCCTTTTGAGAGAGAGAGAGAGAGGGAGAGAGGAGATGAGAAATTTTATAATAATATTATTATATAATAAAATTATAATATTTTTAATCTTATATATTTCAATTTTTTAATATTTTAGTATAATTGTAAAATTTTTTAATAAAATTATTATATTTTTTTAAAATATTATTAAAAAAAAAGAAAAAAAAGTTTGATCAACTAAGATGCCTTGATCAACTAAAGCATTTATTTAGTCGATTAAAAGGGCATCTCTCCTTTTTCTTTTTTCTTTTGAGAGAGAGAGAGAGAGGAGAGTGGAGAAAGGAGGAGGACAAAAAAGAAAATAGCACGGTGTCTATCAAGTGGGTCTCGCAGGACGATGAAATCTACGCAGCAAGGATTGATTTACCCTTATATATATATATATATATTAATAAAAAAAAAATGGTTGCTAGTCGAGGCCAAAGGATTTATGATCATAGTACTTCATTTTATGGGACCACAGTTACGACATGTTGTACTACTAAGCTATGGTGTACTTCAATTGCCCTCTGTGTCATCCATCTTTGTTTACTTTTCTTTTTTTTTTTTCTTGATTTGAATCTCGAATTAAGTTCAAAAAAAAAAAAATTATAAGTTCAAGAAAAAAAATTATGAGATTTAGATTATCCCCTTCGAGACGTTAATTTTTCTTTCCATATTTGGCCTAGTTGTTGACATTTTCATCCAAAATATTTTTTTTAAAAAAAAATATATCAATTTCAATGTCTAATTGATTATCATAATAGAGTCGATTAAATATGATTTGAACCAAATTAAACTTAAATATAAATTTTTTTTGATATTTATTTTTTTTATATATAATATTTAAATTTAAAATTTTATTTAAAAATTATTAATATCTGATTACCATATTAACTAGATGTTAGTTTCTAGTCTCTATCAAGTAGATAACGTGTCAAGGGATAAAACAAAACCAATCATGTCAATGACCAAAATTTTTAATGAACCTAGATAGAATCGGAAGAGGAAGATTATTGCCACTGGTCTATCATTCGAAGACTTAATACAATACATATATTTGGACTTTAAAGGGTATTATAATTTTCAAGGTATTATGATTATAAATATTAAAATTTATATACACAATTCTTTGAAATATGTATATATATATATATAAATATATATTTACGGGATGGTTTCTCCAAGCTCTGTCCTCCCAATCCACCACCCCTTCCTTCGCTCATCCCTCTAAAGGACTTATTTGACTATAAAATATATAATTAGTTTTGTTTGACGTCAACTCCAAAATAAATGGGTTGCATTTTCATTTCTTTATTTATTTATTTTTTGGCATAAAATTTACATATATTAAGAATTTATATATATTATAAAATTTAAAAATTTTTGACATTTATATAAAAATAAATTAACTTTGAAACAGATCTATCACGAGAGATGCAATCTATAGAACCCTAGGAGTAGTTCACTATTTTTCGTAACAAAGCAAACGTAAAAGTAAATAAATAAATACTTTTGGCAACTAAATTTGAAAAATGAACTCTCAACCACTTCTCTCAACACTCTACTCATTAGTAATAGCTTGAAGGAAACTGTCTATGTTCAGTCAAGGACCAAACGTGTCTACATTCAATGAATTCCAGTACTCCGCCCTGAGCCGAATCATATGAAATGGAGGAAATGATGTTACGATAAAACGTATACCCACCAACCAAAGGAGGGGGGGGGGGGAGAGAAAGAGAGAGAGAGAGAGAGAGGATAAATGTAAGAATAAAGAATAAAAATTCTTATTTGAAATTAAGATGATGTGTTCCTCCATGAAATGATAGGCATGAGGCAGATGGCATAATATAATTTTATTTCAATTATTATAAATAACTATATTCCATGGTATAAGCAGTTATTTATTAGACTTATTAGACTAATTAGGCATTGATACACTTGGCCCCTATTTGAAAACTTTAAGATTAGGTTTAATTGAAATTAAATTGATTTATAGATTTAATTACCACTTACAAAATTTTAGACTTTGTATTAAAAGTTTTATTCTGATTAAAAAATTTTATAAATAACATAAATAAATAAATAAATAGTCGAAACAAGTTAGATGTAAGTCAAGATTTCCAGACTACCAACTTGATATTTTAAGAATTGGTAACAAGGTAATTTTGATAAATCGTACGAAGATAAGTCCACTTTTATTGGGGAAAAACTAATAAAAAAATTTATTACTTGTAACTTTATAATTTATATATAATGCATTCAATAAAATATATTACAAGAGCTATACTAGGTATTATTGACACTTGTTGTTATCATTAAATATAAAAATTGTTCATTATTTTTGTTTTTCATTAAAATGGAAAAATACAAGAAATAAATTGTTTAAAATCTTGTTATTAGTCGGAGGGGAAGGCCATAGCCCGGAAATTTTAATCATTTCATTCTTTATAAAAATTTTTGATTTCATCTCTGATATTAATATTTTAAATCAAATCTGAATTTTGAAAATCCCTATATAAGAATAAACGATAAAATTATTTTGTAAAGAAGGTAAAAGAGAGTAACAATTTAAATGTTATCTTAATAATGTAATTATAAATCTGAGGATCATCAATCTTATAAGGAAGATTAAAAATAAATAAATAAAATAACCCATAAAATATTGGGGTAAGGGAAAGCCTTACCCCATAACTTTTAATTACATAAATTTCTGATTTTGTGTCCAATACGAACATATCAAATCGAATATTGTTGTTAACCGTTAGATAATCACAATCAAATCCTGATAATCTAAATCTTGATTTGATCTTCTAACAATCATTCACCATGAGCATCGATACCTTGCACTCAAACAACAACTAGGAGAATGACCTAATGCGATAACTTATAAAAAGAATATATAAGGTGCGATTGGATCTATGAGCAGGATAAGATATATTAACTAGGAAAAGAAACTCAACCCAAAATGTTGTTCCCCATGACCAGCTGTGGCAGAACGTGATCATCGTGAACATGACAAGAATCATGCTTGATCTGAACACCTAATACTTGTCCCATGCATGCATATTTGATCGGAAGCTTTCCTTTTTTAAGAATAAAACTTTTCCGTCCTTATAGAAACACTCGAATATTAGAAAACTCTTGTTAAAATATCATTTTTAAGATTTAATATTCAAAATTTTATGAAATAATGAAGTAAATCATATTGGGGAGAGCTCTACCCTCAAAAGAGGCTTCAGCGATTCGACCCAGAATAGTCAGAACAAAACTCGAAAAATCGGGTGATAGACCAAGTCCAAGGGACCAAAAAAAAACTTTCATGAATACATCTATTTTTATATATTTCACAGTCCCATATAACAAAATAAATAAATAAAACTTTCCCTTTATATATCCATTCTACCTTCCCTGAGTTCCAAGTCAAATGAAACTTTGCAATCCTTTTTCTGCTGCTCCAACAAGGAAAAGATTATAAGCATACTTTGAGTTGAGTTACCCAAAAGAATATATTTAACTATAAACAATCGCAATGAAGTTTTATTTAACTAAGTCCGATTTGATAATATTAATTTGGCTCAACTTATCACAACTTATCTGTATTTTATTTTGTTTTACCTATAATATTTTTAACTAAAATAGACTTTTTTAAAGAAAATATAGCATTTGTTATAAGTAATAAACTACTTTAAATATTGAAAATATTATCTAATCTTAACTTTTTCAAATAGAGGGATAAACAATAATATATATATGTATATATATAAAGTCAAGGATTGGTTGCAATTACAAATCGAATCGAATCAAATATTAATTCGCTCAAATTTTGTCCAACTGCTTTAAGTAAATCCGTGTTGAATTTTAAACTATTTTTTTTATCAATTTTTTAGTACCAATTGTATACAACTTTACTATCTTTCAATTTATTAATTGAATATCACAAATTTATTATCATATTATTAACAACTCAATCCGATTTTAAATCCTAAAAAATCTGTCTTTTCATGTCACTAAGCATGAAATTTGACGCGAGTTAAATGAACTTGATTCATCGGGTCCATATTAATTTAGTTCTAAACTATCAGGTTACAAACGAAAATATTTACATATATTACATGGTATGTACCATACAAATGATAAATATGAATTTATTAATAAAATAAATTCCGTGACACAGAAAAAGAGGCGATACACTGAAACCCCCCCCGCCCCCCCAACCCTAAAAAAAAAGCCAAAAAAATATAGCAACAAGGGCAACTAGGTATAGGAAGGCAGGTGAGGGGGTAGTATTTAAGGCTTGTGTCATGCATGACATAGGAAGGGAGAGTGAGAAATTATCCAACAGTGATCTAATAGAATAAAATATTAATATTTTTAATTATATATTAAATTTAAAATTTAAAAATAAAAAAATATATTAAGAGAATTATCTTTAGATTTTTTTTTATAGAGTTTTGAATTAAATTATTTGAAATATGTTATTAAATATTAGATGGATAGGTTCAGGGGAAAAAAAAAAAAAAAAAAAAACAAGAGGGCGTGATTATAATAATAAAAATTAGTTGGACCGGCAAAGTCAGCATATTCTCAGGGCCTATCCCATCGGCTGCGGCGACCAATTGCCGCTTCCCTTTCCCCATGTACGATCCTACCTGTCAATCGAACCTTATCCCTCCCATATTCTTATGCGGCTCTTCGGGTACCCCAAAAGGCCACTGCCACCTCGAACTCTTCAAATTTTGCCACGTGCTTTCCACGTCATCATAAAATAATTTGTACGGATGTTTCATATCCTCGTTCCAATTTCAACCAGCCCCGCTTACCACACCACAGCTTTGAGAGATGAAGTTTGAGGTGAGATGGTTTCATAATTTATTATTTTATAAAGTTGGTATTTAGATTAGACATGCCAAGAAGTCTATACACTGATTTCCTTTGCAAAGGTCTGTAAGAGCTAACAAGAAATACGACATACCGGAATTTTTAATTTTAGGTTTATCTTATGTTGAGCTATATGGATACGTTAATGTGTAATTAATTCAGTCGTTGAATATTAATCTATTAAATAAAATTTTAAATTTAAATATTATGTATAAAAATAAAAATTAAGGGAGTTTTGTTTAGATTCAATTTGATTCTAAAATAATTATAAAATATTGATAATTTATAAAAAGAAAATTATATGCATTCCTGGTGAATTATGGTTTTTAAGATATTTTTTTACCCTTTGCTACAACACGTACCTAAAAAATAGCACAAAGAAGGGGCAAAAGGGATCTCCTTTCAAGTCTAGATAGCATATTCCTTGTGCATAAATTTAGAAAAAGGTTTTATCAAATCACAGAAAGAAACCAAGTCATGGGGTCTTGACATAGGCTTTAGGAGATGAACATGAGGTGGAAGGATTATGTTGTTAGGCCTAATCCATCACAATTATTTTTTTTAAAAAAATTAATTAAACACCAAACTCGGTTTTCCGATGTTGTAAGCCCCCATTTAATTTTTTTGTAACTTAATGCTTGTTTGGTCAGATTTTTTTTACTTCTCTTCTTTTTATAAAGAAAACTCTTATCAAACGATTTCTCTTTTTCTTAAAAGTAACTTATTTTTTAGAATAAAAATTTTATCGGTTGTTTTCAAGTAAAAACTCCTAGAAGGAGCTTTTATTTCTTTTTTTTTTTTTAATTCTGCTTTTTTTTTTATTCCCTTTATATCCCTACCTAAAGGATATGAAATTTCAAATATATGTATATCACTTTTTCTTTAATTTTTAATATTAATTTTTTTTTTACTTTATTTAAAAATTATGAAATAAGTTTGTTTTTAAAATTAAAATTACAAAACAATTTTTTACTTTTTTTTTAAAAAAAAAACTCTTAATTTTTATTTCTACTTATAAGAAGAAAAAAAATAAAAAATAAGTCCTATCAAATGGGCATTTAAGCCGATGGTTGAAATAAGAAAGATAAAAATAAAATTTTATTAATATCCCATATTATAACTCTCAAGTGGATATGTTATTATATTTTAACTAAATTTTACGTAATAGTTCATATCAACATGTTTTGATAAATTTTAATCAGAATTATAAATGTATTTTGATTGATTCAAACTAAGATCAGATCAAAATAAGCTGATGTATTACAACATAAATTTTTAACTTCCATTCTCAATTGTTATCATTCATATAGCACTAGTCAAGATTTAAATTTAAAATCTTCTGCTCCTCGTGTGAGGATTAAAAGAAAAAGTTTTGCTAACTATGGAGAAGTTTATTCCATATACGATGCGCATAGACATTGTTCTAGTTTTAAGTCAAAACCTCAACAACAAAAAATTCTCCAACCATGTGTCGACACGAGGTGGCTGACCCATCCTAAGTCTAATCCCAAACTACAGGCCATAATCATAGGATTAAATTAATTGTGAATCAAATCCTATATTAAAAAATTGAAGGTGATTATGAAAACTTCTATGTGTAGAATGAATATTCCATGGCATATAAACACATACCATAATCACTTGTCTTAATTTAATCAACTCATCTTGAACTAATCAATCCACGATTTTCATGTTTTGGCTCTATCACCAGATTGTGATTAGCCAACGTAATCAAAAAGAAAAACATGCGGTTTTCTAATTTGCTTTTCTCTCATCACCACAATTTTAGTTGCTGTTCTCCTTGAAAAGAACTTTGTTAGTGTTAGCAAGTGAATGACCCATTTTCCTCTCCTTGGTGTAAACAAATAATATAATGAATGACTTATACTATTTTTACAAAAAAATAATGCTTTGATTGAGTGTCTTTCAATTTAGTTAATAAAAATATTTACCGTAAAACGATAATGACTAAACCTTTATCCCATTAAGTGGAATTAATATGAATCTTTCTATATCATTATACAATATCTCATATTGTATTCTTCTACTCCATCTCTCATATTAAATAAAAACATTTATAGTAAAATTATAAAATTTTAATATTAAATTATCCTGGATCTTATCAAGTGATTCAAAATCATTCAAACAAAAAATGAAATAACATTATATATATATATATATATATATATATATATATATATATATAAAATTCATTGGGACATAATGTTGTAGAAACACATAGATAAAATTGTGATATTTTCAGTTTATGAGTATGTAATATAAGAGATGGGGAGGAAGTGGGAATATTGGTGTCGGGGTTTGCAGACAATGGGAAAAATGAAGGAAAAGTGTCACATTTTGTATGATATTTTCATGTTAACATCCTTGGTCCCCTAACTAGTTGGGTTCATTCTCCACCTCAAAAGCCAACATCAACTAAAGACACTAATCTCTCTCTCTCTCCCTCTCTCTCACTCACAACTGTATTTCACACTATTTTCATGAGCTTACTCTTTGTAACCACGAACTTTCTCTTTCAAGCTTTATTTATGGCCTCATGGTTTCCATCTCTTTTTGGCACATTGTATTATGCTCTTTCCTTTTTTACCACTTCTCTTCCCAATACTGCATTTGGATTGCAATTAGTGATCAAATATGAATGGAATAGGTCTTAGGGTTGCCTTTTTTCGTCCTTAAAATCACTTGAAATTAATTATTATTAAACAAATTCACTACATATATTTATATATATTTACTTACTTGGAAAGTTTTTAATGTGATAGAAAAGCCATATACAAAATAAATCTAATTTACACAATAGACTGTATCAACATATTTTATATCTTTTATTCTAAAATATACGTCCACCGATTCAAAATTATTCAAATTTAAAATATTTTTATTGAATTGAATTGTCATAAGGAATTTAATGAATTTGTTTTTATCTCATTTGATTTATATTATATTACTCTAAATATATCACAAAAGAAGCAAATTCTTGCCAAAACTAGATAGTTCTTGGAGCTATCCAAATCTAATCCATTTTGGTCCAAATTTAGCTATTAGTGGATGAGAAGGCATAAATTATGCATGACAATATATACACACTAAACTTGCAAGAAATAAAATTTTGATCACAAATATCAAAATTGATTCAGAGTTCATACAAAATTATAAACTAAATTATTTTCTCAGAATCAAATCAAATTGAAAGCAAATCAAAGAATGAAAACTAAGTCCCAAGAGAACACTTTAGTGGACATAACCATCTACTCTAAATTCGTGATCCAAAGTTTAAATTTTTGTGTAATAAAAAAAAACTAAAAACTAAAATGAGTACCAAAATTCAATTACACAAAAAAGTTTAAAGAAGTGCAAACTAGGAACTCATGAAGCTTTGATCACATTATTGTTAGGTAGGCTATAATCTAAACCTTTCAACAGGTTTGCCATTTTTTGAATGAGTGTAGATTTTATTTGTCTTATGTATAGAGAAAATAGGTATCAAAAAAGTTTTGTTCTTATTAACCGCACTTAGGTTAGATTTAATAGCACCTAAAATAATTATCAGTTACTGATAATTTTTATTAAAAAAAGATTTTATTTGTCGGGCTTTCCTAGGTTTTGCTGGTGAGATAGTTATTTTAATTAGTTGCCCTTTTGTGTTTTTTATTATTATTAAAGAGAAAGAATAAAATAAATATAGACAAAATCTGTTTTTGATTACACAAAAGTATTGAATTGAAATCAATAAACTTATAAATGTGCAAAAAATTATAAAATTCCTAAAATTTTGTCAGACTTATTAATAACAATTTGTTTTATAAGCAACAGATTGTAAAACAAATCAAATTTTCTTGTGGATAAGCACAAGATTTTGCACTGATTTGCCTACTTCATCTTTTTTCCCAAATATATTATTACATTTATATCCAAAATTTAAATAGGATAAATATGGACATTTAATAACTATTATTTATACGAATAAAAAATAAAAAATAAAATATACCATAAATAACATATACAAAATCTATGTGAATCCAATTAGCATTTTGATTTAATATATCACACACAATGAGGTGGAGAAGGACGGATTTTTGTCAAACTCTATTCATCCCTCCATTTTAAAACTCTAAACCCACCCCGTCATTTTACCCACGATGGATAAAACGTTTTATACCCTACCTTTCATCCGCCCCCACCCATCCAAACCAATTCCTATTCTTGAGTTTATCCACCTACACAAGTAATCAACTTGTTGCATTTGCAATTCGACTTATTTTTTACTCAAGTTTATTTGATTTTTATCTTTATTAGTATTTTAGTTTAATAGCATTTCTTAATTAAAATATAAATAATAAAATTTTAAAATTAATTTTAATAATTACATTTAAATTACTTGGTTCAAATTAGCGTTAGAATTAAGAGGAGATGTGTGTGTGTGCGCGTATATGAAAGGTTGGGTAGGATATACGATGAGTATAAAACTCATATCCACATCTTCCTCGACTCTTCACGAGTTTAAAGATTTTAAACCTTCACCTGTCCTACACTTACTTCTTTCTCACCTCCATCGAATAAGATAAGGGTGAATATCCACCGAGTTGGGTATAAATTTTCATCTCTACAAAGCAAGGCCTAAACAAATAGGTGGACTCCCTCACCCTCTTAGTTTGAGAGTTTAGAGAAAAAAAAAAAGTAAAGAAAAGAGATAATGAGATTTTTTTTTTCATTTTATTTGAGAGTTTTAAGAACATAAGATTTATTTGGAATTAAAAATTTTTTTATATTTTTTTTAAATAAATTTGGTATATTAGTGAGATAAATTTTTTTTTTCTCTTTCTCCCTTTTTCTTCCTATTGTAAAAAGAAAATTTTTATTATTAAAACTTTCCTTTTTTTTTCTATATTTTTCTCTTTTTAAAACTTTCAAAAAAAATAATATTTTATTAAAATCACTAATTTTCTCTTTTTTTTTCTTCATTCTCTGTTCAGACATAGTGTAAAGAAAAAATCTAGAGAGAGAAAATCAAAATTGAAGAAGAGAGAGAGAGAGAGAGAAAGAGAGAGAGAGAGGAGGGGAGGGAGAGGGAGAGGGAGAGGGAGAGGGGATTCAAATCAAACAAAACCTTCTGAAAACTACACCCTAATATATGCCGCTGTTTTATTATTTTTAATTCCTTCCCTTTTAATAACAATTTAATTATTTTTCCTCTCTCTCTCGCGTTCCATTCCATCGTTAAAAAAGCTCTTCAAGTTCACGTAAAACCTCTCGCAAACCAAACCAAGAAACACGAGAGAGAGAGAGATGGCGATGGAGGATAGCGAGAGTTGCGGAAGTCGAGTGTCGTCGCCGCGGGATAGAAGACAACAGAGGCAAAAGCACGAGGTTTACAATGAGGTTCTTCGTCGGCTTAAAGATTCGAACAATGAAGAAGCTATTCAACCTGGTTTCGATGATCAACTCTTGAATCACTTTAATAGGCTTCCCACTAGGTTTCCTCTCTCTCACATCTTTATCCCTCCCCTTTACTTTTTTTTTTTTAAAAAAATCTTTTTCATTAAATATTCTTTTTTATTTGTGACTTCCTTTTATCGAGATCTTCGAATATGCTCTTCCAAAAGTTGCTCCTGAATTCCTTGTTTTAATGTGTTTTGGTACCTTTCGATATGTATCTTGCGGTGCTCTTTTTTATGGATTAAAATGTTGATTTTGAATGTAATTTTTTTAAATCCTTATTATTATGTTAAATAATATAGTGCATAGTTTCGTTTTTTCTTTTTTTTTTTCATCTTGTTTAAATTCTGGGTGTGGTGGGTTTTATTTTTTCCGCCCCGAATTCGTTTGCTTGTGGGGGTTTTTGTAAATTCTGGGTGTGATGGGTTGTGATTGATTTTTTACCTAATCGTTTGCTTGTGGGGGTTTTCTTTGTTTCTTTCATTTTTTTCATCTTTAAATTCTGGGTGTGATGGGTTTTTACTCCCCCCCACCCCAATTCGTTTGATTGTTGGGTTTGTGTGTGTGTGCGCATTCGTGTGTGTGTGTGTTCTCCATTTCTGTCCTTTTTGTATAATTTTTTTTTGTTGGTTTTTTGATTGAGTTATAATGTTCGGCTTTGAATCTGTTTTTTTTTGTTTTGTTTTGTTTTTGTTTTTGTTCTTTGTAATGTTTTAAAGAGTAGAATGTAATTGAAGGTTCTCATTTTTTATTTTTTAATAGGATTTTTGTGCCATTTTATTTGTAGGTATGCATTGGATGTGAATGTGGAAAGAGCAGAAGATGTTCTCATGCACAAGAGATTGCTTCAACTTGCTCTTAATCCTGCTAATAGACCCGCCATTAAAGTCCGTCTTGTACAGGTTTTGCTCATCTTCATCGCACCTAAAATTCAATGAAAAGCGTTGTCGTAGTACTATTTTGGGGGTTCAAGGTTTTTTTTTTTTTTTTTTTTTTTTTTTTTGGTGTTTCAACACCATGCATTGTCTCCTTCATGATTCTAGGTTGCATAAATGACATTTCTTGTTTCAACAAACCATCGACATTGTTGATTTGGAACACTGTCTACGGGGTTGGTTTGGGTAGAAGTCATTATTGTGCCAGGTTTTTCTGGATTGATTTCTGTAAACGACATTTCTTGATTGATTTCTATTAGTTGGTTTGGGTATTCCGGGAAAAGAATGACATAAGTAGGATTGGAATATATTGGGCCTAAGCTTTACTGTTCCAAATGGAACCCGGAAATAACCTTGGTAGGTGGTGTGTGCTAAAGATTTTCATTGGAAACCCAGTTATCGATCTAGTTTCTGCGTTGATCTTCACCACTCATCTTGCTAGATTTTCCAATGATCCTACATATCTAGTTTGCCTTGAACTAAAATGCAGCTATCTTTCTGGGAGTATTTATTTATGTGATCAAAAAAGATTTATGGAACTTGCGGAGGGTGTTCCTAAGAAAGGTAGTAAGCATAGGATTAGTTTACCTGTGATAGTTCTTAGAACATGAGTCGACATGCTTGTATGTTTTAGTCTAAGTATTTTCCTGTTATTCTCTTGTGGATTGACCATTTGATCTTCTGAAGGCCATGTAGCTTTAGATGAACTACTTTTCAACATTTTTGAGTTTTGATGAGCCTCTACTAATATGACCAGAGTAAGCTAGAGGATAAGTATTGACTTTTCCACTTTGCAAAGTAGACCTGAATTCTTCCGGAGAAGTCCTATCATCATAATCTGCCTTTTCTACCCCTCCTCTATCCGACATCATGATTGTATGTATTCTAGTGTATTTTGTTTTGCATGGCTGAATTTTGACTTGTGCAGGTTCCTCCTACATCTGATTCTGCAAATTCAAATGCTCGGAGTCAAGACGTTGTCATGGACTCTTCAAACTTCTCCAGCAGACAGAGGCATGCTTGTTTTCCTTTACTTAATCTTCCTATTGTTTTTAATATCTGAACCTTTCTTTATTATCTAGCTAGTTGTTTGCAGATTGATTGCTAGTAGCATTTTTAGTCTCAATTATCTTGCCCTAACATTGATATTTGTAATTGATTATAGTGAAATCCTATTTTTCCTTTTTGTTGTCCAGCATTCATCCCCCACCTGCATTTGGTTCATCGCCTAATCTCGAAGCACTTGCACTTGGCAATGCTGCAAATGTGAGTCGGCCGCTTTCCCAGTAAGTGAGTTGTAATATCTCTCTCATGAGTCCCACAAGGTAGCCCTAGGTAGAGCTGGATATAACAAGATCATTGGTGTCTTTGGTTTTTAATTTTACGTGCATAATAGTTATTTGTGCTCTATGGAAAAGGGCACTTAACACGTGCCATTCCTTTTAAATGATGAGGTTGATGATGCTTTGGCTCTTAGAATTAGAATCTCTATATGTTTTGAGATGTCTACATAATGTGCATGCATGTTAAGGTTCTCAAATGCTGCAACTGTCATGCAGTTTACCAGGAATTATTCCTTCTGTTGCTTATTAGATCACTGTGTCAGCATGGCCTGCTGATTATTTTTATTTGTAGTTCAGTGCCGACGTGCCTATTTAAGTTGTCCTTTCTCTTTTGTTGATTTTCCTTTCATTCTGTTGTGTGTTGGATAGTTGTCTCCCGATGCTGAGTCAGCCCATTGTTGACATTCCCTTGCATGTTTCTTCTACCTTGCAGTGGTTCTACTAAGCTTCACTATGTTGAGTATAATTTGGCTGATATCAAGATTATGTTTTATCCATTAATATTTTGTGGTAAAAAAATAGGTGGTACCCACATATCCTCCATGCAATAATGGCCTAGTTCCATCCTAAAGGAAGATTCTTAATTCTCATCATGCACTGCTTAATGTTTTCTTAGTTTGAAAGCCTGTCAAAGCTGTAATCCTCGCTTCTGCTATTACTTGTGGATTGGTGTGGCTGTGCATTATGATGTACTGAAGTTTTTGTTTTTATGTAATTGAAAATTGTACAGGTACATGCATGAAATAACGTTTTCATCGGATGACAAACCAAAGCTCCTCAGTCAGGTAGTTGATTGGTCAATTCTTCCAAAACCTGACCTGTGTATTTACATGCTTGACTTCTTGTTGAATTTAATTTGGAAGAAGGTTTTTTTATTTGTGAATGTGCCTAATTTTGTGATGTAACTAGTGTGTTAAATTCAGTTATATTACTTGCTGATACAAAATTTTGAAAGAACTAAATATGCTGTTTTATAATAAGTATTTCAACTCTTTCCTTTTAGAGGTTTAAAGCTTGAGTTTCTATAATACTCTTGAAAAATTAATTCGTTACTTTCTGGGGGACTGTTGTCAAGCTGCTAGTCACCTTAAAAAACTCTGTTATTTCTCATTGTTGGGTCTTTCTCGTAAGGGTATTCCAATGCTTGTTTAGGGCACAAAACATTTACTAACCACTCCTTGCTTTTGGTGGGCTAGCTGTATTCTGTATGTGGAAACATGGTGGTATAGAAATGCCAGCTCTTCTGAATAATTAATTGGATTTCAGATATTCTCAGACCATTACATTCTAAATTTCCTCTCTATCTAGGCTGCATGTCTTTACTTTTTATCCACCGACGTCTGACCTACATAGGTAAACAGAAACTGAATTTTCAAGTTATTTGTACTAGAGAAATTTCTATGTGATGATAGTTATTCTCTCACTCATTGGAATCTGGATGAAAATCATATCCAAATTTTCTTCCTCTCACTTCCTTTTACACTTTGTTTTACATATTTGCAGTTGACATCCTTGCTATCTGAGATTGGGTTGAACATCCAAGAAGCACACGTGTTTTCTACAACAGATGGTTACTCACTAGATGTCTTTGTTGTTGACGGGTGGCCTTATGAGGTACACTAACTTCTGTCTCTGCTTTATAATTTTCTTGATCAGTGTATTCGTCTGTAGAGAAAAGATTATCACCAAACAGATAGCATCTGCTTGCAATCATGATTGGGCCAGAATGAGTGATATTCCTCTTCTTACACTCCTGCACCGAGTTATCTTCTTTTTTTTTTTTTAATTTATATTAGATAATTATCTATTCTCTCTTCTTGTTTCTTTCAAAATTTCAAATTCTTTGCGTTGGGTCTTGTGCTTGGAATTGTTCTAAAAATGTTACTGTCAACCCTTCAATAAGTCAATCTTTGTTTTCTCAGGATTTTTTTTTTCTTTGGTCCTCTGAGAATGAGGCAATTACAATAAGGTGTAGGATTTTGTAAATTGTGCATTATATTATACTAGAATAGTCAAACCTCTCTCTCTCTCTCTCTCTCTCTCTCTCTCTCTAAACAGTTTAGAGGAATCTATTTGATGGACTTGATTTGGGAACATGTAGGAAACAGAACAGCTTAAAACTGCCTTGGAGAGGGAATTTTTGAAGTTTGAGGTAAGTCAGCTATTTGCCATTCAGTTTTAACAATGTCGTGCTCGTGCCATCCCATTGCCTCCAATTTTGCAAACTCTGCACTATGTATCACAGAATGTATTTTAACAGATTTGAACTTTTTTATCTATTTTCTTTTTTCATTGCGTACACTATTTGTCCTTTAATTTTTGGAAGACACTATGGTGTATCAGGGGTGGGAGGTTTTGTAACACCTTACCCTGATTCATGGGCGATTGTCTGGTTACTTCAAAATCCCAGTTATTACAAAGAACATGGATCTGTGATAGGATTGTAGATATAAACAAATGTAGAGTTTGATTGATTAAGCCCGCAACTTCCATCAGTGGTTTCGATTATAAAATCTGTTTCTTTCCTATAGAATTTGACTTAGAAGAGGATTTGTTGAAGTAGTGTATAATTTTACAACAACATTTAGGGCCTAGTCTTCTTAACACACTCACTCCCTTTCTATAACTTTTTCTTCTGTGGACATACAATATTTTAGACTATGGCATGCATGTTCCTTTCAGACATGCAACGAGCTGCTGAAGATCACTATATATGAAGGTGGAAGATATGAATGCTTCCACTTTCTTGTTAATCCTCTGAAATTAATCATTCCTTCCTACATTCAATAATATCTAGTCTTCTTAATGGATCAACATGGAAGTGAATGGAAAACATCCAGATTGGCTCAGGAGTTCGTTCAATGTTCTCTAGTAGTTCGTTGGCACCTGTTCGCATTTTTTCCTTAAATTTAGCTCTCTTTTTTTTTTTATATAAAATTAGATAATTTAATAAATATCTTTTTTTTTTTATTCCGCAAGTTGTTACCTCAGCATCAGTTTTGATGCCTTAGTGATGAATACTGATTAGGGATGCCATTTAGATTTATAAAATGATTTCTTTTTTTCTTCTTTCTTTCTTTTTCTTTTTGGGGTCCGTCATGCAAGAATGATAAGGAATGAACTTTGTTTGCAGAGGAACTCTTGGCCAAAGCTCCATCTGGTAACTCCTATCAATGAGGGTGAGAAAATAGCAATTAAACCTGAACCTGATAGTCCTTCTCCTGACTATCTGACAATACCTAATGATGGGACTGACGTCTGGGAAATTGATGTTAACCTATTGAAATTTGAGAACAAAGTTGCTTCTGGGTCATATGGTGATCTGTAAGTATATTTATTCTTTAGAAGCTTGTTCCAGTTATGTATAACCACCGGACTGACTCTTACCTTTTGATTGGTGCAGGTACAAAGGTACGTACTGTAGTCAGGAAGTGGCTATTAAGGTCCTTAAGGCTGAACATGTGAGTTTGGAATTGCAAAGAGAGTTTGCTCAAGAAGTTTTTATCTTGAGGTTTGTCTCATCATGTTATCGTAGTTCATCAAATGTCGAAGCATTAAAATGCCGAAGTTTGCTTCTATGTGTGTGTTGAACTCTGCTGACATATCATTTCAAAGCATGTGCATATTTAAAATTGAACATAATGTCTTCGGGACTGCCCAAAAAAGGCTCGATTTAAGCTTTTTTAAAAAAGTAATGATCCGAGTCTCGGTTTGATGCTGTGATTTACACCAAATTATCTTTCTGGTTCTTTCATTTTCCTCGGCATTATCATTGCTATGTTCTTTGAATGACTCGCTTTGAGATTTTGATATATTCTTTATTTTCTTAATAAGTCCGTCACTTGCAGGAAAGTTCGGCACAAGAATGTTGTACAATTCATGGGTGCATGCACTAAACCTCCTAGTCTATGTATAGTAACAGGTAATTTTGTAAGAGTGTTAGTTTATAGAGGAAGAATTGTTAGTTTTGAGATTGAATTTGACATTCTTCTCAGAATGTTAGTGGGCATTCTTCTGATTCTTCATTTTTTTTTTCTTTTGCCTCCACTTTTTGCTAGAATTTATGTCTGGTGGAAGTGTGTATGACTACCTGCACAAGCAAAGGGGCGCTTTTAAGCTCCCATCTTTGCTTAGAGTAGCTATTGATGTTTCCAAAGGGATGAACTACTTGCACCAGAATAATATAATACATAGAGACCTGAAGACTGCCAATCTCCTGATGGATGAAAATGAAGTAAGTTTTTGTCAAGATTTATCTTGGTCATATCACTTGCTTAGTATCTACTGGTGTCAATTGCTTTCAACCTGCATATTAGAAGTCATGAGAATGTGTGCTGATAATGATAAGCTTGCTGCATTCATTTTCTGTGTCTGCATGCAACATATATTCTGCAGAAGACTGTTCTCATACTAAAGAATTCTTCTTTTAAATTTCTCTTCCCCGTGAATTTTATTTGCTCTTTTGTTGTTAAGTCTTCTGGTTTTTACTTTTGCTTGCAAAATTTGGTGACTTTAAGCCAGGTTCTTTCTGTGGTCTTTTACGTTTTTGTTCAGCAGGTTGTTAAGGTAGCTGATTTTGGAGTTGCCAGGGTGAAATCTCAATCTGGAGTTATGACTGCTGAAACTGGGACATACCGATGGATGGCTCCTGAGGTGTGCCATAATACTAAAATATTCAGCTTTTACTTATTCGTATCAGAAGATGTCCTAAGCTTATCATTCTGTCCGGCTTCTTTTGTCTATTTTCTCATGAATCACTACGAAAGAAACAAAAGCTTGTTCTTTATAGGAAACCTATACTACCTATTTTTCATTAGAGCAGCTTTTATGTTGTTATCTACCGATATTTTACAAGACAATGTTCTGGAGCTGATCATGTGCAAATTCCTTAAGGTTCCCTAATGTTTTCAAAATGTAGGAGGAGATAATTGTGCGGAATTGATCTCTCCATTAAGTTAAGAGTACTTTTTGTTGAACTAGAAATTACCCACACTTATTTCGGGCCTTTGACTTTGCCCTTGTAGCAATCTAATATGCCTATGGTCTCTTATTGTCTATATGCATGCCTTGAAATGAATTATGTACACGACCTTGTAACAACTGCTTTCTTCTCCTTTATAACCTTTCTAAACTAGACCTCATCTGAAATCCAATTTCTATGCATACACAAGAACTTGACATTGTGTTTGTTTTTTCAATCTAGATCCCTCAAATGGGGCCCTAGAACAGTATTTAGGGTTCCTTTTCTTCTTCTCTTTCTTCCTTTGCATTGTGTAATGAAGTGGTTGCTAATGCTGGTTTTTTGTTTTGTGTTGGTATTTCTGTGTTGAAGGTAATTGAACACAAACCTTATGATCACAAGGCTGATGTTTTTAGTTTCGGAGTTGTCCTGTGGGAGTTACTAACTGGGAAGGTATGTCTGACATTATTATTTCTTGGAGCAAACTCCAACTTTTGGTCTTCCTTCTGATCATGTCATTTCTTGTCATGATTGGCAGCTTCCTTATGAATATCTGACCCCGTTACAAGCTGCTGTTGGAGTAGTCCAAAAGGTAAACAACAAAAAGTCTAGTCCTTTATAATAATGTCATTTATGTGCTCTGGAGTATGTGAGAACATTGTTCTTGCTCTTCTCTGAGGAATTCAATTATGTGTTCCATTTTGCTCTAGGGTCTACGGCCTACAATCCCGAAACACACACATCCTAAGCTAGCTGAGCTTCTGGAGAGATGCTGGATGCAGGATCCTAATTTAAGGCCAGACTTCTCTGAAATTATTGAGATACTAAAGCACATAGCTAAAGAGGTATTGACATTCCCACTTATTTTTATGCATAATTCTTGTTTTTGTGTTTCTCTTCTCTCCCAAATCTCATGATCAAATTTAGAGGTTGACAACCATTTTACTACTCCCTCTACTTATAGGAACTCATTTCAGCCTGCATCATAAAACTTAAAGCAGTCCATTGTAGTTAGAGGCGAGAAGTGCCAAAAAGTGATAGGCTCTCCAGGGACTTAAGCGCAAAGTACAAAGTCAAATGTGAACTTTTTCATATAAAGCGCACTTAAGATATATAATCAAAATAGATATTTGGATATATAATAATAGTGCATGAAATATTATAATATTAGAATATCAACGTACATAAGAGTCAAAACTTTTAATGATAAGAAAGTGCACTAAAGATTAGTTTTAATGTAAGTTTCATTAATGATCAAACATTTTTATATTTATTAATTTTAATTTTTTTTTCTTCTCTTTGAAGGACAGCAGCAAAGCAACCGAAAAGAAGGTAACAAATGAGTTAAATAAATCAAAACTTATTTACAAACCTTTCTTTACATGAGAGAACTTTTTAGCTATTAGTGTAGAAATGAATGCCTTTCAAGAGCTCAATGTTTCATAAATCTAATCCAGCCCACAAAATTCCAATTTCAAAATAATTTAAGAGGCTCTGTTACGTAAACCCAAAAAAAAAGAACACAAATAAAATAAAGTGCAGAACAGAAAAAAAAGGTTACCAAATAGAGGAACAAAAATGAACGACAACAATTGAAAAAAAAAAAAAAAAGAGGCCTGAAAGAGGATGCAGAAGAAAGATGGAGTAGAAGACCGAGAAAAAAGAAAGAAAGAAGAAGAAGAAGAAGAAGAAGAACCTAGAAGGAAGAAAGAAAGAAAGGAAGGAGGAAGAAGAAGAAGAAGAAGAAGAAGAAGAGAACAGACAAACGCACTTGGTAGAAAAATAAAAAAGCGCCGTTTTTTTGTGTTTTGCGTTTTAGCGTGTTTCAGTTGCACTTTTTCATTTGCGCTGTGTTTTATGCAAAAAAAGCCCAAGGGCTGTGCCTCGCTGCGCCTTGTGCTTCAAGCCCCCCTTTTTTTGCGCTTTTGGCTACTATGAAGCAGTCACTACCAAAGTAGGTTTTTCTTGCTTTATTACCGGTCCCAATCACAAATAGCCTACTACTAACAAATTTTAAATTGGTCAAAATCCCTTTTCGCATCAGGCAATAAAATTTTAAAAGCATGCTTAGGCTGACTGCCACATAGGATTTGGTGCATACGCTCCATGTAACATTTCTCATAACATACCAATTGCCTAACTATTTTGTCCGGTCTAGGAACCAAGTTCTTAATTTAATGATATGCCCTAGTTTTCTTCCAAATAAGCTGACTTTAATGTAAAATTTTTGTGGCACCCTTACAAGTTATGCTTTTCATTGTACTCTATATATCTGATTCAAAGTATTTTGTGAAAACAGGTTGGAGACGATGGAGAGCGCAAGGAAAAACATTCTGGGGGGTTCCTATCAGTTCTCAGAAGGGGCCATCACTGAACTATAGAAAGAGGGACCGGAGATAATACAAGGTGTATTTTCATTTGTTCCAATTTTACTGTACGGTATATGGTTAATGGGATTTAAAATTTCTCATTTTTCCATCGTTTTCGATTAATTTCCAGCCCTAGCCTACGGTTCCCTCCTTTTGCTCGGTTTCATCACAAATTTGCAAGCATGAGTCTGATATGGGTGAGAGCATGTAACTGAGAAAATCCTCCTGGCTTTCAATAACAAGTTTTACTGATATAATTTTTTTGGTAGGAACAATGTTGGCTTTTGTTGATTTCCCATTAGCTTCAACATAGGAACTCTAATTTCGTTCTTCTGTCATGTGGGCAAAGCATGTGTCATGTGCTTGTATGTCTCTGGTTTTTGTATTTTTCTTGAGGTCGACCACAATGTTCAAAGCCAGTTGGAAATTATTGATTTTATACATTTTTATAGTTATCTTTCAACAATCAGCTCCGAATCTGTAGGACTGATGGATTGGACCACTGAAATTGGTAAATAAAAACTTGGTTCAAGTACAATTTCTTGTGGTCCATTCAAGCATCAATTGTCTTTAGAGTAGTCTTACATGGAGTAGGAAAGTAATGTGCACCTTAATTGGTTAAGGTAATTGTGTCATGTCAAATTCGATTATCAACATTTTTCGGTTGTATGATTTTGTTCTTCACCTAAATTTGTCATACATATTTTTTATTTCTCGAGATTGTAGGATATTGAAATTTTTGAAAACCTGGTGGAAATGCAAAACCTTCGGTCTACTCAAGATTCAATTGTGTTTTTTGAAGGGTAACATTTAGGGTTAGTGTCTCGACGTTCATGAATAGTTTGTTAATAGTTTTGGCCAAATTCGATTATTGAATGAATCAATTTGAATGGAGGGTTGAGGCTTATTTGGAAATTTGTTTTGTAGTTTACCCTGCCTTTTGTTTATTTCTCAAAACTGGTACATAAAATGATATTGTGGAATGTGAGATGCTTGGTTATTAGCATTAAACCTCAGGGTTTCACATGGAACAAATGTTATATTTATGGAGTAGTAGCTTATATGATTCTTGAATCTGCAAAACTTTTCAAAATAAAGTCCAGCATTTGCCTCTTGAGGTTGTTGCCTATATTTTGAATAAAGCCACGTGATGCGTTGATAACGTTGTATTGATATCTTTTAAATAAAATTTCAAATTCAGATTTTATATATAGAGAAAATAAGCGTTTAATCTGAATCGAATTGGTTTTAATTGAGTCTAAATAGTTATCGAATATCGATAATTTATAAAATAATATATATATGTAATACGTAGGTATAAATATGACTGTTGAATCAGTGCCTTCGTGCCAAGGCATTAAGGCAGGAATGTCAAATTAATGTTGATTCTGTGGGAGATAAGCATTCATCGCCTCTTCTACTTTATTTGAGCTTAAAATATAACATTTTTAATTCAATTATTTTTCTTTAAATTAATATTTTATAAATATAATTCAAAAATTTCATCATAGTTTTCCTCCCACGTGGGCCCACATATTTGCTTTCGGCTTCTATTGGATGCAGAAAAATAACGCAGGTTTCGCAATTATACTGCTTCGACAAAAGTTGACAAACAAAAGGACACCACTTTCTTATGTCGCAAGTTTACTTGAAATTCTTTTATCAATATATATATATATAATATTATGTATTTTCATCAGGAATATGATTTAAAATAGTAAAATATTTGTAATATTAATTTAGATAATTACTTTAATAGTCTTTTTTTTTTCTCGATATAAAGTATGCGTGAGGGAGGACCGAATTGATCCATCACCACAACTCTATTAAAAAAAATAAGAAATCATAATAATCGTGTGTATTTTAATATATTTTTATAAATAATTCCATTAAAATCAAATTTAAATGCAAAAAACTGAACGGCCAAGTCTATTTGCTTAGCAATTTCATTCATTACTTCAATGAATTCAAACAAATAAATTTATAAAAAAGGAAAATTTTAATTTTTGTGTCGCACAGTGCTATACAATGTTGGAGCTGACATTCTTTCATCATCATATCGGCTAATTTACGTCACGCCGATGTTATCGGGACTATAATAAAAGCAAAGAAAAACCCACTCGTCTTGCCGCGTTTAATCAATTAAATAAAACTGACACATAGCATCACCAAAATACAAATTTTCTTTGTCTAAATATTGACCACGTGGCAGTATTAGGTCTCGCTTGGTTGACTCGAGCCATCGACGTCAAGAACTCGAAAATGAAAATAAAAATAATAATTATAATTGAATAAATAAATAATTTATTAGAAAATTTAAAAAATTTAAAAATTTTATATAAATTTTAATTAATTTGAAGGATGTGAAGACGCGTAAAACGCACAGCCTCAATGGCGTTACCCCCTCGGGTGATCTAATCTCTCTCTCTTTCGTACTTCCATCTTTTATTTTTCTTCCCTTTATACCCTTCTCTCATCGCGCTAATTAAACTTTTGCCCTAAGTCCTATTTAAATATTCTCTATTAAAATTTTTTTCCTTTCTCTAATGAGCTGATCCTAATTCGTTCAGACTAAAATGAAAATATAAAGTAATTAATACGTGTTGTTAACTTATAAACTAGCTAGTATATATATTTAGAAATTAATAGTTAAAATAAAATTTTTTAGATTTACATAATTTTATATTAGTCAAAATTTTTATCACAATTTAATAAAAAATTTTTTAAAAATACTAACCGGAGTGTAATTTGAAAGTTATTCATTTAATACTGATTTATTTAGTAATTTTGTATTAATTAAAAAATAATAATAATAATATGGTCATTTCTTTTATATCTTTATTCTTATTTATTTTAAAATGTATAATGCCATTAAAAAAATAAAAATGCAAAAATACAAAAACCCAATCATAATACTTCATTTTGCTTTCATATCCACGCATCTTTCCTTCGAATCCAACCTCTTTCCAAAATGGAATTTCTTGTTTTTTCCCATTTGTTTTTTTTGGATTTTTTTTTTATATATGTATATTTGTTTTGAATCCAACTATTATATAATGAGAGAAATTTTGTTTCGTTTCTTTTTAAATGACGTGAACAAAAACAAGGAAAACGCGATGGTGACAACCTTTTAATAAACAAACATGGAAGGGTATTTTCGTAACAGAAATTTAAGACATAGATTCTCCCCTGCAACTTCTCTATCACCCTTGCACGAATCCCCATGCAATTATCTCGCTTGCAGGCACCTACCCTGTTCTCTAACTCCCTCTCTATCTCTATCTCTATCTCTCTCTCAAAGAACAAAAAACTCTCTTTCTATCTCTAAGAACTTACCATTTTAATGCTCTCTTTAATGGCGATTCCTTAACACGCGTCCTTCGCACTCTTCACACACACATTCTCTCTCTCTCTCTCTCTCTCTCTCTCTCTCTTCACACATCCACCCCTCTCTCTCTCTCTCTCTCTCGGGCAGCAAAGATTGAGTAGAAGTCTTTCCAGAAATTCAACTTTCAAGAGAGAGAAACTTATAGAAACTTGCCATCTTTTGTTTCTTCAATAAAGAATTAGCAACTACTACATTTTCATAATAAAAAATTTTCAGATCTTTCTTCAGATTATTATTATTTTTTGTTAATAAATATTTAGGGCTTGTTCTTCGGCTATGGACTCACTGAGGAAATCATTGAAATCACACAGCTCATACAAACAATTGCGACGAATTTCTAGTGGTAGCGGTGGCGATAATTCTCTACACGAACAACAGCCGATTTTGTCGGATCATCAGGAGAGCGAAATGGTGAGAACCGTTGATTCGAGTGGCCGGAGAGAAGTCACCATGAAAATCGACGGTGGAGATTCAGAGCGGACTAGTAGTAGTATCAACAACAACAACAACAACAACACCAGTAGGATTTGGAGGGAGTCTAGGTATCAGTTTTGGCCAAGCAATATGGAGGAAGAGAAAGGAACAGAGGAGAGAGAGAGAAAGAACAATGGCGGAGGAGGAGGGAGAGATGGAGGCGAGGGTTTTTATTTCCAGCGGGAAGATCCGCCGTCGAAATTGATCGGCCAGTTTCTGAACAAACAGAGGAATCGAGGTGGTGAAGTTGCGTTGGATTTGGATTTGGAGATGGATGAGCTGAAACAGGATAAGTTTGTCAATTTGCAGCAGGCGTCACCGCCACCGGCGGTCGCCGAATTGAAGGAGGTTAGAGTTTCCTTTCAGGAACCACCATTATTTTCGCAGAATAATGGCGAATTGGATGAAAATAAGTCGAGTAGTAATTCATCGGCAGAGGACGTTAGTTACAACCCTAGAATACGCCGTTCGCAGAATTTGACAGGTGGAGGAGATGAAGGTGGGGTTATTCGTTGTACATCCAATGCTTCATTTAGGATGAATTCGGGCATATTGAGAGCGAAAACAACGAAATCAAGATTGTTAGATTCTCCACAGCCAGATGAGAATGATAGAAGATCAGGAAGAGTACCGAGATCGGGGCAAGTGAAGTCTGGGATAATGAGCAGAGTTCTTAACAATGAAGAGGAAGATGACCCATTTCTCGACGAGGACTTGCCGGAGGAGTACAAGAAGGCGAATATGAATGCATGGACATGGCTTCAATGGGTGAGTCTAATTTTGATTGTAGCTGCATTAATTACTACGCTTAGCATACCTGTGTTGCGAAAAAAGAGATTACTGCAACTTCAATTGTGGAAATGGGAAATGTTGGTACTAGTTTTGATATGTGGGAGGTTAGTTTCTGGTTGGGGAATTAGGTTTGTTGTGTTCTTTATAGAGAGAAATTTCGTTTTGAGGAAAAGGGTATTGTATTTTGTTTATGGGCTTCGAAAAGCTGTTCAAAATTGTCTATGGTTGGGTTTAGTTTTGATTGCTTGGCACTCCATGTTTGATAATAGAGTAGAAAGAGAGACCAATGGTAAAGCACCAGTCGAATATGTGACAAAGGTTTTGGTATGTCTTTTGTTGGGTACATTGCTATGGCTTGTGAAAACTTTGATGGTTAAGGTTCTAGCTTCATCGTTCCATGTCAGCACGTACTTTGATCGAATTCAGGAGTCCTTGTTTAATCAATATGTGATTGAAACATTATCGGGTCCACCTTTGATTGAGATTCAAGAAAATGAAGAAGAGGAGAAGAGAATGATGGACGAGGTGAGAAAGCTACAAAATGCTGGAGCTACCGTACCTCCGGACCTTAGGGCAACCGCATTCCCTGGAATAAGGAGCAGGCAGGTATCTTTTAATAGGAGTGGAGTTATAGGCACCGGACTGCAGAAGAGTCCACAAAAGAAAAGCTTTAGTGGATGCAGTGGAAGTCCGAAGCAAGAGGAGGGCATAACAATTGATCACCTGCATAGGCTGAATACAAAAAATGTCTCTGCATGGAATATGAAGAGGTTGATGAATATTGTCCGCCATGGTGTTCTATCCACCACTCTGGACGAGCAGATACTGGATTCGAGGCTTGATGATGAGAAGGCAATGCAGATCAGAAGTGAACGTGAGGCAAAAATTGCTGGTAGGAAAATATTTAAGAACGTGGCCATGCCTGGGTCCAAGTAATTCCTTAATACTCTTTCCTCATTCATTTTTGATATTGTTCCCTATCTATGCACATTTATTCCATTTGGTCATAGTTTTCAAACTATATATATATATATATATATATATATATATATATATATATATATATATATATATATATATATATATATATATATATATGTATTGAGGTCTAGATCAAGCTTAATTGGAAAATAATATCTGTATCTATGGATACAGATGGTGGGGGCGGATGTTAAAACTCCTTGCCTCTGCCCTGTCCAGAAAGATGGCCCTTAGACCCACCCCACTCCCCAACACTAGCAAAATTTCTTCCCGCCCCTGTCTCTGCCCTCTGGAACAAAATTTTGTCTCTCACATCCATCTGCCCATCATCAACAAATTAAAAGTATGTTATATATGGTAATAGTCCAGTGCTTAGTTTAATATGGATGCTGGTGGAACACATTATTAAAAATGCATTGGAACGTTTCATTTATTTATTGCAATTTTGTTTATTTTATGTGATATTTTTGTTATTGCTTCACTCAACATAAGTTGGAAGAATAAATCGGTGCGAAGACCCAAGCTTTTTTTGGGATGCTTAAATTGCTTGGCCTGCATGGGACTATCTTTGCAGTCAGATCCCGGTTGGAATGAGGGTTAGTTTTTTTGATGGAAAATGGAATTGTAGTACATATTGCGGGGAGAATACATAATGGTCAAAGAACAAGAAGTTCTTTGAGGCAGAAAGAGCAAAGAGGAAGAAAAAATTTATGAAGATTTGCTTCCCACCCCCTCCAATCCTATAGTCTCTTGAAACTCCCTAAGCATGAGCCCAGAGAGAAGCATATGAGGGTTGGAAACTATTGTTTCTGATTCTTCTGTCTTATGCAAGAGTTTGTTGCTCTTATGGGTGTTTCACCAATTTCAGTGCAGAGGTTTTATCTTTTGGTTCACCAGTTGGATTAGAACATTCATTCTGTAGACAGAGGCATGCATATAATAATCCTGACTTGTTCTTATCATCCCACAGCCCCTTTATCCATGACATTGTTAGCATCTTTACAGTTGTGGTGCATTGTTTGGAAAGAAAAGAGTCTAGAGATTCAAAACCTTGAGAAGCTTTGGGTGATCCCTGCTTCAATTTTGGATGTTCATGGGGATTGAGATGACATGTTGCTAGTTTTATTTTCCCTCCTTTTTTTTGATTTCCCTTTGTTGATCTTAGTTTGAGTGTCGACTTGAGTATGAGCATATTTTGTCTATTCCCCAGGGTATCCATATCTTAAGAACTCCTTTTCCTGTCCAAAGCCCAGAGTAAGTATGCCTTTAGTATTTTGAATGGAAATCTGCCTGGTGAAAAGTCTATTATAGGTATTCATTCACGTGGGTTGAAGCCTAGTATCTGCTTGAGGAAAATCTTGCATTACTTTGTTCTCTTGCCATCTTGATATTCTTGAAGCTTCAATCCTGATTTATTCACACTTTAGCCACTTTATGCTACAAAGCTAAGGCTGGACTACTACATTATTATGTTCACGACAGTTACATGGTTAGTCTTGTCATAAAACTGGCGTACTGTATGCAACTGTACATGAAGATTTGTAAGTAGCACTCGCATCTGGCCATATTGATTAAAAGTGGTTCCTCTGATTATAACTCTCCTCTTTCCTTGTGCAACACTAACCTTTGTCTTAGCACTGGCAACCACAAAGGTGAATGCTGTTGGTTCACCTGCATGCAACAAACTAGTTTTCTGGACATCTTCTTCACAGGGGCCTTAATTGATTTGTTCCTTGTGCCAGGTTTATCTACCTGGAGGACCTTATGCGTTTCATGCGTGAAGATGAGGCTCTGAAGACCATGAGCCTTTTTGAAGGTGCATCTGAGACAAAGAGGATCAGCAAGTCAGCTTTCAAGAACTGGGCGGTAATACAATATGTCATTTCTGGAGTAATAATGGGGCGTTAGCAACTTTACATGTCTGTTTTATGAAGCTTGTTAGATAAATCTTTTTTAATTGCTCGGAAACTAAGATAATATGTTATTGTTGGTTCCAGGTTAATGCATTCAGAGAAAGGAAAGCCCTGGCCTTGACACTTAATGACACAAAAACAGCTGTGAACAAACTTCACCGTATGGTGAATGTGTTAGTCGGAATTATCATTGTAGTCATCTGGCTTCTAATATTAGGAATAGCGACCTCCAAATTTTTTGTCCTCATAAGTTCTCAGCTACTTCTTGTGGTCTTCATATTTGGAAATACCTGCAAGACAGTCTTTGAGTCCATCATTTTCTTATTTGTGATGCACCCTTTTGATGTGGGTGACCGGTGTGAGGTGGATGGAGTTCAGGTAAAGACTTCCCTTTTGTGTCCTGAAATAAACCCGCATTGGTTTTGTCTCAATTTTTTCTGGTTTAATAATTTGGTTTCCTTTGAGTTTCAGATGGTGGTGGAAGAGATGAACATTTTGACTACAATTTTTCTCCGAGGTGACAACCTAAAAATTATTTTCCCCAACAGCACTCTTGCAACAAAGTCCATCATGAATTACTATCGCAGTCCAGACATGGGAGATGCAATTGATTTCTGCATCCATATTAAAACTCCAGCAGAGAAAATTGCATTGATGAGGCAGCGAATAATAAAGTAAGTTTTTGTGTTGGTTTGTAAGTTGTTTACCTGCTGTAAAGATGTGTTCCTTATCAAACTCACTATTTAAATAAATGATGGAAAAGGAATTTCAGAAGTCGCCTTATTGCAGGAACATATACCTTGAAATTAGACAATAACCATGTGTTTTGGTCTGTGACTTGGGTGGAATAGAAACCATCGCCTGAGCTGCTGGAAAGCTACGGTCATGTCTATTGCATGCTATATAGTCATTGAAAATATTGGTTAATGGAAACATCATAGTAGATTAAAATGAATAAGAATGAAGATAGGACTTGTGGTGCATAAATAACTAAGAGTAGAAAAATGAAGACAACTCACTTTCTTGTACTGAATCTATTAATGGTCTGAACTTTAATGTATATTGACCCATCTGAGGACAATAGGAAGTTGCTGCTATGATCTCGTCTTGGGGTCATAATCGACACCCATTGGATTGTTAAAGTTTACTCTCCTGGACAGCCTAATGAAAGGGCAGCCTTGTAATGTGATATCTGATAGTATTTGGTCTTTTAATTTTCATCAATTGTTTGCTGAAATATTTCTAACTTGACTTCTTGTGGCATGTGAATTGCAGTTACATTGAGAACAATCAAGAACACTGGTATACTGCCCCGATGATTGTGTTAAGGGATGTAGAGGAACTAACGAGATTGAAGTTTTCAATATGGCTGCGGCATAAAATGAACCACCAAGACATAGGGGAGAGGTGGGAAAGGAGAGCCCTTCTGGTTGATGAATTGGTTAAAATTTTCAGGGAACTTGACATTGAATACCGCTGGCTGCCCATTGACATAAATATTCGCAGCATGCCCAATGCACCTCCCACAACATCTTCGGGCTTGCCTCCTGCACCTCCCCCATCCTCTTCTCGACTTCCCCCAGCATGGCAACCCAGTCAGACCTGAGCAAGGTAGGTAAACCTGAAAGAAAACTTTTTCGATATGGTCCTCTTAGGTTGGACATCAAACTCCTTGGTTTACAAAGGTTATGCAATGGATTAATCGGCCTAGGATTGTACATTCTGATGAGCTAATTGAGGGTGAATTTTCTCTATCCCACCTTTGAATTCCATAATCTTTTTTCTGTTTCTCTTCTTCAATTTTGTCTCTCTTCTTCAATCCATTTTAGGTTGTGTGAATGATATTATTCTTCATTTCAATTCTTGTATCTATGTTTCCTTAATTTATTGCCCTATCTTTTCAAATGGTGATCATGGTGTTATTATAGCCTCCATCATAAATATTTCGAAATTAGAAGTGATGAAGAAACATTGGCTAGAGGAATGTGGATTTGGCCCTAAAGTATTTGGCTCGTAGGTTGAAGTAACTGGACATGCTGGAGCTATGCCAAGCCACAAAAGTCCACATACTAGGGAAAGAGCCCTTGCTCAAATCTCTTTTTGAGAGAGAAATGGCTAAGAAAATTTCAATTCTTTTGAAGAGTTTTAAACTTCATTTTATTTGAAATACTATACTTTGGTTGTGCATGGGCGTGTGTTGATTAAAATGAAGAAAATGAACAGTTTAAATAAAATGAAGAGTTTGGACGTGTTCAGGCAAAATTTCAATTCATTTGAAGAGTTTGAAGACTGCCCAAATCAAATCAAAATCCTCATTAGAATATTTGGATTTCAATTCCCATAACATCTAAAATTCAAAATCCAAATCCGAGTGAAATGAGATCCAATCACTCAAATGAGGATTCAGATTCGGATTTCATTTCCTAGAAAATCCAAAATGTTATGCCCAAATCCAAGGAAATCAAATCCAAAACCTCGAAGTGGGGATTTGGATTTCATATTTTATGAAATACAAAATTCAAAAACCAAATCCACGTCAAATGTAATCCAAATCATTCAAAATTTGGATTTCCATTTGATTTGGATTTCATTTTCCGAGTGATTCGAAATTTCAAATCCAAATCCGATGAATTCAAACTCAAATCTGCAATGCGGAATTTGGATTTCATCTCTCAAAAAACTTAAAAATTCAAAATTCAAATTTAATCCAAATCCATACGAAATCGAATTTTCAGTACAGAGATTTAGAATTTATTTCCTTGAAAATTCAATGTTCAAAATCTAAATTTGTGTCGAACGAAATCCAAATCATCCGAATAAGATTTGGATTTCCTTTTCTAGGAATTACAAAATCCAAGATACAAATTCGATTAAATCAAATCCAATTAATTAGAAAGTGAATTTAAATTTCATTTCCCATGAAATTCGTTTATCAAATTCCAAACCCGTATTAAACGAAATCCAAATCTTCGAAGCGGAGATTTACAAGAAGTATGAATAAAAAAAAATCTTCATTTTGATAATATTTGTTTTTGTTTTTTTTTTTTAATATTTTTGCACAACTAGATTGGCATATTTTCAAAACGATGCCTTTTCTATCTTTTGAACTTAGTACTGTCTTTCTTCCATGTTTTTATATTAAGCATAATATATATTCTTCCCATAATATATTTATGCAAGTGATAACACCAAATGTGGCTGCAAAAATTCTTGGCTCAAGTAGACTTTTTTTTACATTTGTCGAAAAATTGTGTACTTAACCCAAACATTCAATTCTCTAAGTGACGAATTCAGTTTGGTCTTCTTTGGCATGGACATGATAATGTCCAGAAAATTGTCCACTTCACAAACATTCTATTTCCTAAGTAACGAATTGCGTATGACTTGGCATTGTAGTATAAAAGTAACCATTCGCTACTGTCCGTAACACATCCAAGAAATATACTATCAAAAGGCCACAAAAAAATGAATTCCAAATCCAGATAAAATCTAAATCCCGGATTTGGATTTCGAAATTTTTGAAAAAACAAATTCAAATCCCGGATTTGGTTTGATTTATCCGGATTTGGATTTGAAATTTCAGACTTTCTGTGAATTGAAATTCAAATCCTGGGATTGGATTTTTTTTTTTTTTTTTATGGATTTGGATTTGGTTTTTGGATTTGTTGGGAGATGGATCTAGATTTCGGGATTTTTGGATTTATGGGGAAATGAATTTCAAGAAATTGAATTCCTGGACTTTGATTGGATTTACTCGTATTTGGATTTCAAATTTTGGATTTGCTGGGAAATGAAATTCAAATCCCAGATTTGGATTTGAATTTCTGGGATTTGGATTCGGATGTCATGGGAAAGAATATCTAAATCCGGGATTTGGATTTAGGATTTTGTATTTTCAGATAATTGAATTTTTAGACTTGGTTTTGATTTACTGGGATTTGGATTTCGAACTTTAGATTTGCTATGAAATGAAATCCAAATCCCGGATTTGGCTTTTGGGATTTTGAATTTCCGACAAAATGAATTCTAGGGAATTGGATTCTCGGACTTGAATTTGATTTACCTGGATTTGGATTTTAAATTTCGGATTTGCTGGGAAATGAATTCCAATCCCGGATTTGGATTTGAATTGTTGGGATTTGGATTTCGGATGCCATGGGAAATGAAATCCAAATCCTGGATTTTGAATTTCCAGAGAATTGAATTCCTGGACTTGGATTTGGATTTACTGAGAAATGAAATCCAAATCTTGAATTGCTTGGATTTGGATTTTGGAATTTCAAATTTCTTGAGAAATGAAATCCAAATCCCGGATTTGTACGTTGGGATTGTGGACTTCCCGAGAAATGAAATCCAAATATCGGATTTAGATTTTGATTTGTTTGGATTTGGATTTTGGATTTTGAATTTTTTGAGAATTGAATTCTAAATCCTGGGCTTGGATGTGATTTCTTCGTATTTGGATTTGGGATTTCAGATTTGTTGGGAAATGCAATCTGAATCTCGAATTTAGATTTTATTTACTAGGATTTGGATTTTGGACGTCAGATTTTATGAAAAATGGAATCCAAATCTTGGATTTGAATTTGATTCGCATAGATTTGGATCTGGGATTTCTTGAGAAATGAAATCCAGTTGCTTTCCTTTACCATGTTAATCTGTGCTCATTTGTGCCGTTAAATTTAAGTTAGTTCCTTTCTTTCTTACAATTAAAATGCATTAACTGTACGTTCGTTCGTTCGTTTGTTTGTTTGAGCGTTTTGAAAAAAAAAAGAAAAAATTAATTAGAAGAAAAAGAAAAGAAAAAAAATTATATTTTTTTTCTATTTTGTTAAAAATTTACTTTTAGCTTTTTGAAAGTAAATTTGATATATCTATAAGATTTTTTTTTCTCTCATTTTCTTTTATTTTCTTCCCACTTTTGGGAAGAAAATTTTTTATATTAAAAATCATTCTATTTTTTTCTTTTCTTTTCATATAAAACTCTCAAACAAAAGAAAATAAGCAATTTTCTCTCATAATCTTTTCTTTTTTTTTTTCTAAATCTTTCCATCCAAACATACCGTAAATCATGTAAATGGGGAGGATCAATGCCTAATATTTTGATAATGCCGGAAAAGTTTCCCAAGTCAGAGCTCAAAATTTTGGGAGAGGTCTGTCAATATATGAATTAGAGCTAATCTACATATTGGATATAATAGTGACTCATTCACAGCGGAATCATACATAATAATTTTCGAAAAAATAAAATAGATCGGGTATAATGTTAAATATCTCAACGCATAGAGTCTCCAAAATAGACCGTACGTATCTCGAACGGATCTCGTGATCGGGATGGTAATCACGATATTAATCGAATTACCACCGCAATATCACAACGCCGCAACCCTCAGTCCGGCGATTGTTACGACGGGAAAAATTCCTTACACAGAAATTTTCTTAACCCTCGTATTATTCTCACTCTAGAGTGCTCTCATGGCAGTCGGCTATTTCTCATCCTCAATGAAGATCGCTCCATTAATAACGATAAAAGTCTCATACAATTAGAGAGAGAATATAGGAGTTATCACACATATTGGTTATAGGGTTGGTTAGTGGGTTAGTGGGTGTTATCCCACTAACCTCATAATTCAAAAATGCCACGTGGACACCAATAACCAACATCTCCTACTTGCACACGATAGCATTTTACGCCCGTCATAAAATCACGACTCATGCGATCACATCACCCTGCTGGACTATCATACAGGATTGGGTATCGTGCGACCTGCGAATACACCTACAAGTAAAGACCTCTCGATGCATTTGTTAGGATGATCAAGAAGTCATCGTTAGTATCAAAAGAAGTTGCTGCACCCCAGATCCAAAACTAATTACATCCATCAAGCTACTTTCCTCATCGAAAGTAACCCCTAATAAGCGCTCGACTGTATATCCACTAGTATGCTTACATACTAATATGGATAGGCATAATAGGCACACCGATGAATATTACATAATGATGTAATTTCAATTGATTTTCCTTTTCCCAAACTCGAATCTATTAATCTCAATTCAACTGCTTTTCTAGACATATCCTTCATACCTTAATTTATCTTCCGGGTCATCAGTAAACAGACGAAAATAGCAACACTGAGCCAAGACTTCTAGAAACAGCCGAAAGTGATAAGCGTAAAAGAGATCCCACCCAATGGATCTCGGGCCTCACACAGTGGGAATGAGGATTTAAATAATATCAATGTCTCAAATAATGCTCTCACTATCCCTGGTCGTCAAATCACACGCGGTATGAAACGCGTGCCACAGTGTTATTCCCACATCTCTCAACAGATTTCTCTAACATTGTGCATGTATGGAACTCAGTTTACACATAAGATTTTACTTAGAAATCTCAGAGAGAGTATCTCAGAGACAATATCACTAGTCGCAGGCGATATCTGAGATCTCAAACCTGTTACTTACAGGCAACATGGATGTGGGTACGTCAATGTCGGTCATATCGCATATGACCTCATTCTGAACACATATCAGGGTGACTTATGTTTTAATAGGGCCACTCTCAAAACCTCTTACAACTAGAAACCATCGCAACTCCGCTCACTCAGAGCTGGAGGTGGTCACTCGTGTGAGAGAGTCGACCACGCCTGCCTGACATATCATTTATCACAACATATCACAAAATATATGACAATAAAATAGTGTAATAAATAAGTGACTCAATCATGCACACATGTCATATATATAACACAATAAGCATCAGTACAATGTGAAAAATGTTAATATACACACAAACCTAATGATTCCAATATCTCATATAGGAATCTATCACAATGAGTTAAATGAAAAGATCAACCAACACACTGTATAGTAGTGTATTTAATTTATCACTTCACCCTTCTCGATAATGTCTCTCATAACGTAGTATTAGGTATCAATGTGTTTGGACTTACTGATACTTAGGGTCTCAAGTGTGGTCAAGGGCGACCTGATTTTCTCAATAAATCATCACTGGTTTCCTACTATTTGCCACAACCCCTAAGTGATCCGGAAATCTCCGAAACCAAATACTCTCCTGAACTGCCACTGAGCAGCTCATAAGCTCAATCTCTATGATAGATAGAGATATACAGGTTTGCTTCTTACTACTCCAAAACAGCAAAACCTGATATTGATTTGCATACATTCAGATCGTCAATCCAGTCGGTATCTGAATACCCATCAAAATGCAAATCACCTCTTCTGTAACACAAAGAGAGGTCCGCAGTTCTCTCGAGATATCTTGGAATCCTTTCACTGCTCTCCAGTGATCCCCTCTAGGATTCGATCGATACTTAATTATCATATTGACTGCAAAGCAAACGTCTGATCGTGTGCACAACACTGCGTACATCAGAGTACTCACTGTACTGGTACAAGGGACTCTACTCATTTCCCTTGCCCTTTCCTGAGTCTTAAGGCATATGTCAACAATTAGGCTTTAATCTTTTAGCGATAAGAGTATCTTTTGGGTCGTAGTTGATCTTCTTGAAACACTTGAGAACTCCCTTGATGTTGGACTCTTGTGAAAGAGTCAACATCTGTCTCGAGTGATCTCTCTGGATCTTAATTTCGAGGAAGAACTGAGTCTCATCTATGTCCTTCACATCAAGACTCGATAATGTCCGCGTCATAGTGGTCATTAGATACTCTCTGTTGTTTCCAGTCAACAGAATGTCATTTACACATAAGGACATGATCATAAAAAAAAAATCATGAGAACGTACAAGGTAGACGCGATGATCCTCCTCGATCATCACGAAACCGTGAGATATCACCTACTCGTGAAATCTCAAGCGTCACTGTCTAAATTGATGATTAAGGTCGTATGTAAACATCCGAAGTCAACAGACCTTATCATCTTGATCTATAGGAATAAAGTCAGATGACTGTTCCTTGTAGATCTACTCATCCAAAACTCCCATTCAGGAAGGCAGTCGTAACGTCCATTTGGTCTCACTTCAGATCCATGTTCGCGACTATCGCTAAAAGCAAACGGATCGAGGTAATCTCGCCCTCAGTCTGAGTAATCCCTGGTTATTAGACGGGCCTTATACCTCTATACCGATCCGTCGATCTTTTTCTTAATGTTGAGAACCCACATGTTCCAAATGACCCTACTACCCTCAGACAAATCAACTAGATTCTAAATCTCATTGATTCTCATCAACTCCTCTTACCCATGGCCTTTAATCAATGATCCTCTGAAAGAACCCTCAAGAGCCTCTAATACCGTTAAAGGTTTCTCGTAATCCTCAAGAGTCATACTGAGAGCCTCTACCTCAATCGGGAAGTAACGGTTAGGTACGCGTTCTTGACTACTCTTATGAGGAGGGGAAACCTTTTCACCTCTAGATAGATCGCTCCCACTATAACCCAGGTCCGTAATGGATTCTTGGGTCCTGCCACTGGGATCAGCCAACCACTAGGCTCATCCATTTCATAGAAGGTAAAGTCTCAATTGATTTCACCTCTCATAGGTAAATCATTTTCAAGAAATTCGGCATCATGAAACTTAATCTCAGTGAGAGTGTCGTCCGTATGCTCACCTAGAACACATTCTCCTTGGAGTTTTTTGAGTATCTCATAGAGATACACCTCCTTTCTCACAGGCCTAACTCGTCGTGTAAATGTGAGAAACAGTGAACATACGCGACACAACCCCATAATCTCAAATAGCTAAGGTCAGGCTACCTCCCTGTCCAAAACTCATATGAGGCACTGACTGCAGATTTCAATAGAACACGATTGAGAACGTAGGCTGTAGCCAATAGCGCATCTCCCCAATGGGAAACGAGTAAATTGGTTCGCGCCATCATCGACCTCATCGTCTCAAACAAAGTCCTATTCCTCTCTCGCAGCTACTCTACTCCACTGAGTAGCAAGGAATAGTTAGTTTCTCGTAATGTCCTTCTTGAAACAGAGCTCTTCAGACAAATACTCACGCCCTCGATCGGTTTTGAGAGTCTCTACTCGTAAGTTTAACTGATTCTCAACCTCGCTAGTAAACCTCCTAAAACATTTCAATGCCTCAGATTTGTACGGGATCAGATAAACGTAACCAAAACGCGTGTAATTGTCTATGAACGTAATAGAGTACCCAACACCATTTCAGGTTCTCACGTTCATAAGGCCACAGATATTGGAGTGAACCGACTGTAATGGAGTCTCAGCCCTCATTGCGTTGTCGTATGGTTTTCTTGTAAGTTTGCCACCTAGGCAAAACTGATTAGCGGGTCCAATAGACCACTCTCTGCTAACCGGTTCATCCTCTCTCACACTAGGAGGACAACAAGAAAAACCATTGAAAAGAATCACTTTCGGTGCATATAGTCCCTTACGAACCAAAGCAGAACTAATCAAAAAATTATCGTAATAAATGGAAACTATAAAATTTTTAAATTAACAGAGCATATCCTAGGCTGAAATCAAGTTCCGTCGAACATTCGGAGCGTAAAGAATATACAGAGTCTAGCATATTTGCAACTCCAACTTGCAAGTGCTACTCCCTCTGATGTCGACAAACGCTCCGTTTCTCTACGTAAATCCTCCTACTTGAAAACTCACTGGGCGAAACTATATAAGCGCGCTCCTATCTCGAGTTACGTGGTCGGTTGCTCCCGTGTTTATAACCCACGAAGGAGAGAAAACAATGAACATCTCAAACCACGTAAAGAAGGAAGAGATAATTTCCACTTGTTTCACTCACGAGCGAAATGACCAAGTTTATTAAGGATGTAGCACTACACCTTGGTCCTATCAAACTCCTTCTCGTTGCGCATTATTATTATCAATTTTTTCAGATGTTTTCTTCTTACCTGAATCTCGAGTCCCACAGAAGTCCTTACTCGACTCCACCGCATAATCATGACCCGAGTATGACCTACTTGCCTCAAAATGCTCATACTCGAGCTCACTGTGTCTATTCACATTAGTGAAAGTACGAATACTTTTGTCGTTTGTAAAATAGACTTTCATGATTTCTCATAAATCAGGTAAAGAACTGGATCACATCCAGCACTAGAAAACATATCCGAAATGGGCTCGGTCACATTCCCCAACTCGGCAACTATAATCAACATTTTTATCAAATGTTACATTATCGTATGATCAACCATTTTCTCATAAGTTATTACACTTATAAGTCAGTATCGTCATCTCAGGATCTGTAAGAGCACCACAATACTCTTTATAGGGTGAGCCAAACCGATAAAACCGTAGGATATTGCTTATAGACTGGGATCACATCATCGTGCATACTACTCAGGAGAATTACCCTAACTTGGCTATCATTCCTCTTCCATGCATGTGATGTCCCCTAATCCCATCTGTTTGAGGTGTGGTACCATCTTTGGAGTCCACCATCTCATGCCTTAGAATTTTAATTAGATCTTGCCTCTCGATGATAAACTGAATCTACCGGTGAAAAATCACATAATTATCATCATTCAATTTTATCTCATTTACAAAGATCTAATACGACAATTTTAGAAGCAATCATAGAAATAATCGTGACTTGTGATGCTTATTCTGACATTTTGTGCATCTTACGAATCAACAAAACACAAATGATTCGAATACAGACTCCAAGACGAGCGTATGAATCAACAGACACCATACATCACAATCCGGAATTGCATCTCACCATTCAGACTAGAATTCGGTACACAAAAACCCACAATTAGTCACTTTTATGAATGTAAGACCCTCAAAAATTGAAAAAATTTCAATTCTAGACGACTTGACGCGCCGCTGGCGGTCCTACGCGTCTGCACGTGCGCGACCAGCGTGGGCGAGTTGGTTCTGGATCCAGGAGCGGGTTGAAACTGAAACCCCAGTCCGGATCCGGTCGCGGGTCGGGGGGGACACGTGTCCGGGTTGTAACCGACCCGAACAGCCCGACCGGTTCAAGCACCTTCCGCGCGCGTGAAACTCACGCTCCTGACCTCCTTTGCTCCACGCTCCACCCATGCGCATGCAGTGCACGCGCCAGCGGGTTAGAGCATTTCGTCTTCGCCCGACGATCTCTGTAACCGGGTCCTTCGACCCGGTATCGTTTTCACCAAATTTTTTATGGAATCTCTAATTCCAATTATTCCAAGTATCCTTGACTCAATTTTTGGAATAATCTCGCCCTAAACTCGACATATTTCGGATTCAAAATTCCGGTCCTTCGCGGTCAATTTTGAAACCCAATTTTCCGGCATCAACAATATACAATATATATATCAAAACGAAGAGCATGAATAGAGGAACACAGATCTATAGTTTTCATGCACTGATTTGTCCTAAAACTCAACAAATCTGGGGTTGAATGGTTCGGTCACTATTCACGGCCGAAACTTTCAACCGGAATTTTTTTCGTCTAAACGTATTCAGAAAATTATGAAAAAATTATTTTCGTATTTTACGGATCATGGATAACACAGTGGTATAATCGAATTCACGAAACTAATTCGTGATCCAAATCCCAAATTTTGAATCCTAAATTTTTTTATACCCAAAAATAAATTCAAAAATTATTTTTAATAATCTAACCTAACTCTGATACCAATGTTGGATATAATAGTGACTTATTCACAGCGGAAGCATACATAACAATTTTGAAAAAATAAAATAGATCGGGTATAGGGTTAAATACCTCAACGTGTAGAGTCTCCAAAATAGACCGTATGTCTCTTGAACGGATCTCGCGATCGGGATGGTGATCACGATATTAATCGAATCACTACCGCAATATCACAACGCCGAAACCTTCAGTTCGACGATCGTGGCGAAGGGAAAAATTCTCTACACAGAATTTTTGTTAACCCTCGTATTATTCTCACTTTAGAGTACTTTCATGGCAGTCGGCTATTTCTCATCCTCAATGAAGATCACTCCATTAATGACAATAAAAGTCTCATATAATTAGAGAGAGAATATAGGAGTTATCACACATATTGATTATAGGGTTGGTTAGTGGGTCAGTGGGTGTTCCCCCACTAACCTCATAATTCAAAAATGTCATGGGCACCGATAATCAACATTACATAATTATGTGATATGGATGGAATGCATTTATTTTCTTGATTGTTGATTTTTCTTTCTCCATCAGCAAATCAGATATAATATACTAAGGGGTAGTGGATTTATTAGGTTGCACCTGAATTCGTTTTGTCTGTTTTGTCCTTCTAGCGCATATGCTTGGAGTTGGGGTATGAGGTGTAAATAACTTAAATATAGTTGCTTGCAGATTTGATGGTAAAAGGCTCTCGTAACTTTATAGCATGCTATTTATGATGGTGAAACTCTTGATGAATGATAAAAGAGAGACTACCATTCTTTTGTTAGCTGCAGTAAGCTAAAAGCTGACAGTCTCTTCCTCTCAAAAGATTTGCATGATAAGTTTATTATACGCTATAAGTTTTTCTCTTCTATGTTAGTTGTCCTGGCCTGAACCTATGTTGTATGTAGAAATATCACCTTTTTCCTTTTGTCACGCAGAATTCTAAAAAATCGCCAAAATTCACGTGTTCACGAAAATTCAAATATTAGATCTTGAAAAAGATATTTGAATAAGAGTTGTTTACCATTCGGATGTTCCTATAAGAATTATATAAAAATATCACTAAGATGTCCTTTTTAAGTAGAATCGTATAAAATATTTTGAGTTTGTATAAATTCCTCATTTTTGTACTCTTTCATTGTGCAATGTCAAGAAACGAGCAAAAGTAGATATCTCGTTATAATTCTAAGTATTAGATTGCTCAAAGACCATAATCAAAGATTAAAAGAATGCTTTTTCTGGTACGGTTTTCAACTAAATATTGTGTGCTTGAATTTGTTATGGGCCTCCTTTACATTGGGGAAGCTCCTTGGTTGTCATCTTTCTCGAAGGAGATTCAAAGGGCGAATCGTATATATCTTGAATGCCTCTCCTCCTCCTTTGTGACAAGTTGATCCTCATTCTTTTTTATATGCTTTTCTTGGTTATAGAGTATGCCATAGAGTTTAGTCTTTTATCAAATATGAATTTTTAGCTTTTTCTTGGAAAATCAAATTGAAACCAGTCATAGAACCTTAAACTTAAAAGAAAAGAGTTTCCATTGCATAAAATTAAAGTCAATTCAAATTTAAAAAATTAATTGGTTTTTTTCCCCCAAAATTTTACTCCTCTGGTTTGGATACTTTTCATTTTTATCAACTTAGACAAATTTTGAGAACTTTGGGAGATATTTGATTAAAAAAATTTTGACTGCATCATAGAGAGCATGAATGTTGCTAACTTTTCCGCAAAAATGTTTCGTTTTAGCTTCATGAAAGAAAATATCACAAGTGAATTCGGTATCTAATTCAAATTTTGTTAATATTATTAATGTGGATAGAATAATTGAATAACGCAATAAAAAAAAATACAGTTAAATTAAAATTAAAAAATCACTTGATCATACATAACCAATCTTTAACAGCTTTTCCTTTAGCAACAAAACAACCTACATTCTTCCTATCAATTCTCATAGGACTTTTCATGGATCTCATCATCTCCTTAACCAAACTCTTCACCGGCGATTCGCCCCGAATTTGACTATGTTTCCCTGATCCACAAACCACTATAATCTCCATCGGAATCACATCCTGTCCATCACAAATCCGGGAAGTCATTTCCTGAATCCACTCCAACATTACCAAATACGCCGAACTCAAATGCATTCCATGCAAATCCAGCTTGCACTCCTTGGGATTCCATTCCATTGCCTCCCCCAAAACTGACGACCCAACCAGATTCTCAATCAGCATCGCCTCTTCTTTTCCCAAATTTCCCGCCAATTCCTTGATGGAATTCGGAGTCGGAATGTTCTTCGGATTTGAAATCAGGGAAATAATCGTCGGACAGGAATTCAAAACCGAATTGTAAGTCCTAATGTTTATTGGGATTTCCAAATCCTTCATTTTCAAAAGCCAGGAATTCATTTTTGCTAGATCATTGTGAATCCCGTAAGATGAAAGAATCATGTTTGAACAAACCGTGTCTACTTCAAATCCCGAATTCTCAAATTCACGGACAATTCTCTCCATATCTTCGAAAAACCCTAGCTTTCCAAATCCGTGAATCAGATTCCTGAATTCAAATTCGGACGGTTTGATTCCCAAATTCTTCATCTCTTCCATCAGTTCCTCTGCTTGATAAGGCAAATCAATGGCGCAATATCCACTAATCATGGATCCGTAAGCTTTTCGTTTCAAATACACAGAATTTGAATTCAAGAGCAACTCCTTCAAACGAGTCGAAGATTCATGAACTCCTTGTGCGGATTTGTGTTTCGAGTGAGATTCGATTAGATTACAGTAGAAGAACGCGAGTTCTCGGTCTCGAAGCCCTAATTTCTGCTCTGTTTCGTAAATCAAAGTTTCAGCTTCGTTGAATTTGCTTTGCTTGAAAAGCAAAGCGACCAGTTCTGAAACTAACTTAGGGTTCCATATGAACCAGTTCGCTTCACTAATCGTTGAGTAAATCTAAAACATTGAGAGAGATATTAGGATTTCAGATCAAATAGTGTCACTAAAATCTGGAATAACAAGGGAAAACAGAGTTATTTTAGAGAGAGAGAGAGAGAGAGTTACAGGGAGAGCGAGGGAAGTGAGATTAGGGTAATTGGTGTTGGGAGAGAGAAGATTGGAGAGAGCATCAAGAGCTATAGCTTTACTCGAAGAGTTGACAAACTTGCGAATCAACCGATTTGCGGCGGAGAAATCATCTGCAGCTGCAGCAGACAGGGAAGAAAGAAAACGCTCACTTTGCTTTGTCAGTGCGCATTTTACACTACAGAGTCTCAGTGATTGCTGATGATGGTGCATCCATGAATGTGGAAGTGTCAATTGGAGACTGCTCATAGGCGCCTATGCTCAACTAGCTCAAATATTATCTGGGTTCCCTCTCTCTCTCTCTGTCAGTCTCAAATACCATGACCGGTTCTCATGTTTCGCCTCATTAGGCCCTTGTGCTGGTCCAAGGAAGAAAATAAGGAAACTCTCTTGCTATTTGAGCCCACCTTGTTCAAAGGTGAGCATTTGCAAAGCCCAATTCTATTTTTTGTGAGTTACGGCTTTTAGGTTGTTTATTGGAGTTTATATTATCTTTCCATTATTTGCATTGCAGATGTTTGTCAGCATTACCCCCACTATTTTCCCTCTTTTCTATTATGAAATGAATTAGATTTAAAAAAAAAAATTTATGAAGAGCCAATGTCAAAAGAGAGCTCAATATGTCTAGCTGGTGTGACGATCAAAAATGTGTGACTGTGGGACAACGTGAGCGAATGAAGACTTGAGTGAGTTGTGAGAAAGATGGGAGATTTGGTGGATTCTTTGGCCTGTGCTTGGGGAGGCCTTCATGGCAGCTCTCTAATTCCTTGTTGGTGATAAGGTTTTACATCGGCGGCGGATTCATGATTCAAAAATAGTAGAGATAAAATATTTTATTTTTAAACCATAAATCCAAAATTTCTTTTTTAGCGGGGCAACTTTTTTTTAAGTGGGGGACATTTATTTATTTTTTTATATAAGGATAATTTTTTATTTAATATATAAAATTTAATAAAATTATTATATTTTTTTTTGTGGCGGCAATTGCCCCGCACCCTTCAACGTGGCTCCGCCACCGTTTTACATTATGCCACCATGGCGCCTAGGAGCTTTGCCGTAAACAAGAACCCAAGATTTCTTTGAACACCCTAAAAAGGAAAATCACTCATCTAATTAGAAATGGTAGGTTAAACGAAGCAAGGATTTTGTTTGATGAGATGGGGAATCAGAATACAGTGACATGGAACTCAATGATTAGTTTGTATGTACAGCGGAGGGAGATAGTGAAGGCACAGAATCTTTTCGATGATATGGCATAAAGAGACGTTGTTTCTTGGAATTTAATGATCTTGGGGTATTTGTCATGTTGCGGGGATAGGCACATTGAAGAGGGTATGTCTCTCTTTGATTGGATGCCCGTGAGGGATATTGTTTCATGGAACACAATGATCAGTGGTTATGCGCAATGTGGGAGATTGGCTGATGCTTTAGGTCTTTTTAATTGCATGCCAGAGCGGAACATTGTCTCTTTGAATGCGATGATTACTGGGTTTCTTCGGAATGGGGATGAGTCGAGTGCAATTGAGTTGTTTCAGAGAATGCTCAATGAGACTCAGGTTCTCTTGATGCCCTAGTGTCAGGTCTCGTTCAGAATGGGAAATTAGAAGCAGCATAAATTTTTCTGCTTCAGTGTGGAAATAAGGATGACCATGGAGGGGACTTGGTTTCTGCATATAACATCTTATTTGTGGGTTATGGTCATAGAGGTGTGGTTGATGCGGCTAAGAGGCTCATTGATCAGACTTCCTTTTTTCCATGACCAAGAAAAGAACAACAATAGGAGGTTTCAAAGAAACTTGCTAAGCTGGAATTCTGTGATTATGTGTTATATTAAAGCTGGGGATATTACTTCTGCTCGAAGTCTCTTTGACCAAATGATGGAATGCGATACTTTTTCTTCGAACACCATGATCAGTGGCTACGTGCATGTTGAAGATATGTTAGAAGCTATAGAACTCTTTACTGAAATGCCATCTCCTGATACTTTGTCATGGAACACAATGATCTCTGGGTTTGCCCAGATAGGTAGGATGGAACTTGCTGATGACATATTCAAACAGATGTCTCCAAAGAATTTGGTCACGTGGAATTCCATGATAGCATGATATGAGAAAAATGAAGACTATAGAAGAGCAGTAAAACTGTACATACAGATGCAAATTGAAGGTAAAAAACCCGATAGACACACCTTGTCTTCAGTTCTCAGTGTTCAGCGGGTTTTGTTGCCCTTCACTTGGGTAAGCAAATTCATCAGCAGGTCATTTAGTTATTGCAGATTTACCAATAAATGACTCTCTTATTACTATGTATTAAAGATGTGGAGCAATTCTGGAGGCTGAGACAATGTTTAAGGAAGTGCATTTTCATAAAGATGTCATCTCCTGGAATGCAATGATCAGGGGATATGCATCTCATGGTTTTGCTTCAGAGGCTCTAGAGCATTTCAATTTGATGGAGGCACACAAAGTGCAGCCTTCATACATTACGTTCATCTTGGTTTTGAATGCATGTGCACATGCTGGGTTAGTGGAGGAAGGCCGGAGGCATTTCAAATCAATGACAAGAGAGTTTGGCCTTGAACCAAGAGTTGAGCACTTTGCATCACTAGTGGACATTGTAGGTCGTCATAGGCAGCTTGAAGAGGCCTTGGATTTGATAAATGGCATGCCCTTTGAGCCAGATGCGGCTGTCTGGGGTGCATTATTGGGTTCTTGTAGGGTTCATAACAACATTGATCATCCTCATGTAGCTGCTGAAGCACTAATGAGGCTTCAGCCAGAAAGCTCTGCTCCTTATGTTTTGCTATATAACATGTATGCAGATGCAGAACAATGGGACAAGGCAACAGAAGCGAAAATGCTGATGGAAAGAAACAATGTGAAGAAGGAAATATAGTTGGGTAGGTTCTGGCCTTTGCTGAAACTGATGGGAATTCGAAGCAGGATCCTTGGGGCTCAACTTGGATCCCTGATTCCTTTGGTAGGTCAAGCAGAGAAATTTTAGGCTAAAACATATCAGCAAGCTTGTGGTTGCATACTCTAATCATCTTCATAGACGAGTTTTGATTCTGTATGTTAGTCACTACAAGCACTATATGGACTTTTTAAGGACAAAAGGCTTGAGGTTGAGGATGGTAAGGAGCACAAGTTCATTGCCTTTTCAATCGCTGTCTCAACTAACTTGCTGCTTGACCCTAATAATCCAATTGCATTGCCATATCAGAGAAGCTTGGGAAACTGGAGCCCTTCATGTGAGTGCTCGGAAGGTTTCCCTTCTTTTGATTTGTATACAAACATGCACACGTGAGTGATTCTTCGGCAAAAAACAAAGCATGCCCGATCCATTGCATGTGTCAGTGGACAGCATTTATGTTGTTATCTTGTTCGGGTGGATCATAGATGTTCTTGTTTGGTATTAATAGTGTCCCAGTTTTGCATAGTTATGCTTAACGCTATATCACAAAATGTTTTTACGAAGGCTATTGGCATGTTGTTTGATATCATTCACAAATTCCTCTGTTTGCCAGTTCAATTGATCTTCTATCCATAAAATTTTGTAAACAATAAGACTACTCCAAGCCAGGTACTGTTTGCAAACAATTCATTAGTTTACCTTTTGCTATTTTAAGATTTATCATTTAGCAATTCTTAGTGTTGAATGTTGGTTTTCCAATCATTCACTGTTTCATCTATACCTCCCAATGCAGTACTTTTTCAAAGAGTTGGATCTCTTCTAACCTTGCCCGACTGGAGAAAGATAAGCTTTTTGTCAGTTTTCCTAGATGCCACGATGCTGGTTGAAGGTATAGGATGCTGCCATTTAAAATTTGAATGATAGTATCTGGCAGTATGATTGAACCAGTTTACATGGCACTCCTTAACCAAGAATTCAGTCTAGTAGTACTTGGGAAAGAGCTAGGCTAAAGGGGAAAGAGGATGAGTGATGGAAAAAGAATAGTTTATCTGCCGGGGAGAGAGGAATTTTCTTTTTCAAAAACTTGGAGTACGGTTTATGCTTAACCGTAGAAAATTAACTGGAGATGCCTGCGGTAAATCAGTAGTGCAGAATACTAGGACTAGGATTGGGTTGTGGAGATAAAGTGGTCTACGGGGTTTCAAGGGAATGCCACCCATTCTTGTACGGTAAGCCATGTCTCAAGCATCCTTGTTAACACCACCGGAAAGAAGTGGTTGGAGGGCAGGGGGGAGTGGAATAAAGAGCCAGAATGGTATTGGCTAAGATAGAGGGAGACATTAGCAGAATTTTGGAGTTTTTCTTCCAAGTGTGAAAATAGAAGAAATATAAACCATTATGCTGTACAGATAAAAATTAAAAAAAAAAAAAAAAATCCCCTTTTTAATTTTACAGTATGAAAAGTTTTTATTGTTGCATGTGTTTTTTTTTTTTTTAAAAAAAAAAAAAAGAAAAGAAAAACACACTGATGATGTTGGAATGCTGACAGACTTTTGATTTGTGTATCTGGTACTCAGGCATGTTCATTGTGTTGGAAGATCTGGATGGTAGATTGGTTTCTGAAGCATCACATTGTACCACAGTATTGGAGAGCTTGCTTTTACAGGTTTGTCTCTTGGTTGCGAGACTCTCAACATAAACTGTCCATTTACCAAGTCTCATTTTTATCCTTGATCTGATCTATTCTTGCATTGCAGCAAATTAAACATGCATTTGTCAAATGCTGTAAAAGACAAAAGGAACACTCAGAGAAAGCAGCTCGGAGGCTGACCATGACTTGAGACCTTCAGATTTGCTTGGACGTTTCCTGATGTTCACTCTTCCAGAGACAAAACAAATTCTTCGTCCCATTGGTTGCGATTGGATGGTTGTAAAATGCAGGCCGAATATTTAAATGGCAGTCATTGGCAATCTGATGTTGTTCTTAAGTTCATGAACTAGCCAACCAACCAACCCTATATGATGCCAAGGTTTTCTAATATAGAAGCATATGAATACATTCATGTACTTCTCATTATAGTTTTAAGGAATTCTCTGTGGTGGCTCAGTATATTCTTTGTTGAATTTGCTGCTTTTCTTAACCCTTTCTTCTATGTCGTATGTTGGATCCATGTTGAGCAGCATGGGATGTGCTAGCTTTCAAGATTACAGATCTATCATCTTATGAAATTTTAGTATTGTAGCTATTCTTCTGGAAATTTAAGGTACCTTTGATTACTATTCTATGTGTATTTTAGGGGGAACTCATGATTTCCATGAGGAAATTATGCAGGTTCAAATTTTTGCCCTCGTGTTTAGGGCAGCATCGTTGGCATTGGTTACTATCGCAATGCTTATGTCTTTGTATTTTAGGGCAAACCCATGTTCTGTGTTGGCTTCTGAACCCAAAAATGGGGACAGTAGAAACCGGTGATGATGTTTTAGTGAGCATGAGTTGTCACTCATGAATTTACCTCATTATTGATTTTGGGATTCATTATCAGGCAGCATGAATTTTTTGATCCTTTGGGATTTACGCTGTCCGAAAGAAGAGACAAAATAGGGGGGGGGGGGGGGATTGGAAAGACCAATGAACACTTGGTGGCCACAACACTGCATAAACCTTTTTTTATTTCGAGATTTGAGTTAGAATGATCGGACCAAATTAGGAGAGTAATTATGATTATTAAAATATTTTTAAAAAAATATTACATATTTAATCATCAATATATAAATATTTTAATAAATAAGAATATTATATTTTTAATCAAATATCGAGTTTAAAATTTATAAATAAAAAAAATTATATTAGAAAAGTTTCTTTCAATCGTATTTAATAATACTCAAATTTTTAAAATATGAGTAAAATTGAATTAAATTAAAAAGAAGAAAAAAACACTACAGATCTAGTCTAATTCATCTATAGCCATACGATTTAAAATAGACCATGTGGGCCCCAAATAGAACCGACGTTAAACCTCCAAAAACCGACCCAAAAATGGCCCACAAGCCCATCCAGATTGTCACGCGCCACATAATTACCGTTTTCGAATGGGAGAGCAAAAGGTCGATTGAAAGAGATAGTAGTCAAAGATTGGGGGGGTGAGAGAGAGAGAGTATGTTGGAATTAATAGATTTATATGCGTAGTCGAAGTAATTAAATAATTTTTAAAAAAATAAATTAAAAATTTTAGGTATAGGATAAATATCTCAAAATATTGAGCCACAAAAATCAATCGAACCGTACATCTCTCGATCGAATCTCACGATCGGGATGGTTATCACGATATTAATCGAACTACCACCGCAATGTCATGACGCTGCAACTCTCAGTCCGGCGATCCGAATGACACGAAAAATTCTCTATTCGAAATTTTTTTCAAACCCTCAATATTTTCTCTCAAGCAACTCTCATGGTGTCTCAACCCAAAAGAAAGCTTCTTTTTTCCCTACTCAGAGAATAACCCTAGATTGAGATTTTAGTCTCCTATCATAAGTGTAATACTTCATCTGAGAGAATTAAGAGAGATTGGATAAATATGTGGGTAAGTGGGAGTTACCCCAATTACCCTATTAAATTGTCTAAAATGCCTTCGTGGGCATCCTAAACCAATATTTCCAACCTGCACGCGAGAGCATTTTTACATCTGTCATTAGATCACAACTCGTGCGATCTATCTCATCACCCTACTGGACTTTCATATAGGATTGGGTATCGTGCGACCGACGAGTACACTTACAAGCAAAGATCTCTCAATGCACTTATTAAAATGATCGAGAAGCCATCGTTAGTACAAAAAATAACTCGCTGCAACCCAGATTCAAGACTAATTACATCCATCGAACTACTTTTCTCATCGAAAGTAATCTCTAATAAATGCTTGATTGTGTATCTACTATTATACTTACATTCCAACATGGATAGGCATAATAGATATGCCGGTGAATACAACACAATGATATAATATCAATTTATTTTTATTTTCCTAAATTCAAATCTATTAGCTTATTCAGCTGTTTTTCTATTTTTCATATCTCAATTTATCTTTCGGGTCATCGGTAAATAGACTAAAGTAGCAAATACTGAACCGAAACCTCTAAAAACAGCCGAAAGTGATAAGCATATAAGAGATTCCACCAAATGGATCTCGGTTTCACACAGTGGGAACGACGATCTAAATTATGTCAATGTCTCAAATAGTGCTCCCATTATCCCTGGTCGTCATATCACACGTGGTATGAAACGCATGCCACAGTGTTATTCCTCTATCTCTCAAAGGATATATGTCAGATTTCTCTAACACTGTACATGTATGAGATTCAGTCTACACATAAGACTTTATCCAGAGATATTAGAGAGAGTGCCTCAGAGATAATATCACTAGTCGCAGATGATATCTAAGATCTCAAAGCTGGCTATTTACAGATAACATAGATGTGGATACGTCCATGCCGATCATATCACATATGATCTCATCCTGAACACATATCAGGGCGACTTATATTCTAGTAGGGACACTTTCAAAATCTCTTACAACTAGAAACCGTCTCATCTCCGCTCACTCAGAACTGGAGGTGGTCACTCGTGTGAGAGAATCGACCACGTCTGCCTGACTTATCATTTATCACAACAAATTACAAAATATATGACAATTAAAGTAGTGCAATAAATAAACTTGTGACTTAAACATGCACACATGTCATATATATACAACACAATAAACATCAGTATAATGTGAGAAATATCAATATACATGCAAACCCAATAATTCTTATATCTCATACAGGAATCTCTCACAATGGGTTTATTGAAGGGATCAGCCAACACACTGTATAGTAGTGTACTTAATTTGTCACTTTACCATTCTCGGTGATATCTCTCATAACGTGGTATTAGGTTTCAATATGTTTGGTTTTACTGTGATACTTAAGGTCTCAAGTATGGTTAATGGTGGCCTGATTTTCTCAATAAATCATCCACTGGCCTCCCACTATCTGTCACAACCCTTAAGTGATCCGAAAATTTTCAGAGCCAAATACTCTCCTAAACTACTATTGAGCGTATCACAAGCTCAGCCTCTATCGTAAATAGAGATATATAGATTTACTTCTTGCTACTCCGAGACAGCAAAACCTGATATCGATTTGCATACTTTCAGATCACCAACCCAGTTGGTATCTGAATACCTAACATGTAACACCGATACTGCGGTATTCGTACTATTGTAATCCTGTTCATGAATTATATAAAATATTTCTCAGTTTATATCTATAGAAAGAAATTTTAATTTTTATTGATTTTTGATTTTGGGGTATTAATTTTAAATTTTTGAAATATTTTAAATATCGTATCCGCGATTTGCAGTGAACGCCATTTTGATGAAATTTAAAAATTTTAGTGAAAAGTGAGTATAAAACATATATATGAATATTTATTCATTTATTAATTTATTTATTTATAAATTTATTAAAAAAACAGAGAAGATGCTGCGTTTTGGAGTGAAACGCAGCACTCCATTTTTTAATTACGGTTAGAAACCCTAATTAATCTTCTCTCTCTCCCGCGGATCCCTCTCTTTCTCTCGATCTCTAACCCTCCTTCGATCGAAACAGATTTCCTCACCCTCCACCGTCGTGCTCCGCCACTGCTCCACCGTCGCCACCACCCGTTCATTTCTCTCTATCTCTCTATATCTCACTCTCTATCTCATTCTCTCGTTCTCTCCCTCTCGCGACTTTTTCGTCGTGCTCCGCCACGGCCGCCACCGCACACTGCCACAGCCACCACCGTCTCTCTCTCTATTCCCCTCTCTGTTCTCTCACTCTCTCCCTCGGTTACACTCTCTGCCTTCTTCCTCTCCCCGCGCGCGCGAACAGTCTCTTCCCTCTCTTGCGCGTGCGACTGCAGAGCCCTCTCCCTTTCATTCGCTCGCTCATTTGCGCGCGCAAACTCCTTGCTGCAACCTCTGTTGCAGCGTAGCAGCAGACATTCGAAACCCTAGGCCAAAACTGCATTCCCTCTCTATGTAGGTAAGGGTTGGTTTTGATTATTAGCTATAAGTTTCGAATTTCCTTGGTAATTAGGTTTAATTACTCACATGTACTTCAATTTGGAGATATTGCAGTATTTTGAACTGAGTTGCGCACGGACGTTAGGTCTGCGATCCGAGAAAAACCTAGGTGAGGAGATTTCTGTTCTGTTCGATAAATTGAATGAATCTAGGGTTGAATCTAAGGTGAAAATTTCTGTATAATTTTAGAATGTAAGTGGAATGCGAATAGAATACAATTTCTGAAATGTTTACATGTGATTATTAAGGTTAAGTTTAGAAGTCTGCGTGAATTTGGACTGTTCAGTATGAAAGAAGTGTATTATAGGATCATAGAATCATATTAAGTTACTTTGAATAGTTTTTCTCAGAGTTAAATTTTGAAATATGCATGAAAGTATTTGGATTTAGCGTTGGAATGAAATGAACCGTAAAATGATGGATATTGTACATTTTATGTCTTTTTTAGGTTGTTTTGAGTTGTTAATTTGCACAATGATATGTATATGAAGGATAGTTTAAAAGTTATGGTTATAGTTTAAGAACTGTCGTAGTATTTTTCATTATAAGTTGTCATGCATATAGGCAATCAAAATACGATTTCCGTATTATGAAAATAGACTTTCATACCTTGAAAATGACATATGGTTTGAAACGTTTGGATGAGAATTGAAAAGTTTATGATTTTTCAATGAATTTCTATTTTGTAGAAAACAAATTATTATATACTTGTTTTCGACTTTGAGTGGCCATTTAGGCTGAATTAGGCTCGACTTTGTACATGAAAGTGATAGAACTAGATCTTAGCACTTGAGACTTGAATCACTTGGATCCGATATATGTAGGAGAAGTTACATTAATTTCTCTGTGGCTGTGCAAATGCAAATTCTGAATTGTTTTAGAAAATGATTTTAAGTGGAAATTGATGTTCAATGCCTTAGGATAACATGTTCGGGTTCAAAGAAGGAATTTGATTTGGTTTGGTTTGGAATTGGGAGTGCACACCCTCCCTGAACTGTGAGTGGGACTTTGACGTCTGCTATTAATTGAAAACCATGTTTTAAAAATACTTTTCAATGACATGATTCTACAAATGTATGATCATTAGAGTTTTAAATATTTTATAAAATATTTTGTGACCATTGGAGTGTCCCACCTCTTAAATTGATGTATATGCATCCATGGTTTTAATAATTAATATTGTGTCATCCTTTGACATATTGACATGTTTTAATATTTTCATTTTATTGGCATACGGTTTTATGTGATTTTGATCTGAATATGTGTGCGGGCTGCATGCCCGACCGATATGATGGTATTTTTATATGCTTCCTATAACATCTGTAGCTACAAAGGACATTTGGTAGAGGCACCTCTTGTGCCCGGATACGTTTCGGCCGAAGGTATCCGCCAGATCATCATGTGTGTGGACGCACCTGATTGACCCTTATCGGAGCGGACGCGAGTACGACTCTGTCTAGCACCGAGTGGGGCTCCATACACAGCCGACTATTTATATGTATATATATGATATTTACGGGCTAGTTGGAGGAGCCTATGGCCAATATTGGGGCAGAGAGCCATTATTTAATACTTGCATTGTGAAAAACCCTCAATACGTCTGTCCTTGGTCGAGTTAGACCATTGCCGAGGTTGTTTGATTGGCCGGCTCTTTATGACTTGATATACATACTGGATGTATATGTTATTTTCTAATTTGTGTCTTGAGATATGTTATTTTTGAAACAGCATGTTATTTTCGCACACTTGATATTGTGTTACATGCTTTGACACTCCAAGTTCACCCTCGATATTAATAGCACGATGTCAATCCCTTCACTCATTGGGTATCTTCCTTGATACTCACCCCTCTTCTTTCTTTCCTCAGACAGAGTTATTGTGCTAGAGCGACGCGTCAGGCTCTAGAGGCCTTTGGTAGCGTATTGGTGGATTCGGACATTCACGATGGTGAGAATTAAATTTAAGTTAAAATTTTAAATCATTATTTTATATCGACCCTGCGAGATCTTGATATTGAGATCCGTAGTTGGCCGTGTACATTTTTATGGATGACTATATAAATTATAGACATTGTTTGGGAAACTCTCATATTATACTTGCATTGAGGCACCTGTAAGCATTTAAACTTTCTACTTGGGAATTTGTTGTATAATTATATAAAATTTAGGTCCGCTCGGTGTGGCGGCTGCTTATACTCTAGTTGGGTATGACAGTAGAGGTCTATGGTAGGACTGCTAATAATCTTTATAGTCTTGCGTTGTCCTGATTGTCTGCTGTGGATTGGTTGATCGTGATGAGGCCAGGATGTCCCTTTTTTTATTTGACAGGATAATCGTCCATTTTACAGGTTGACTTGTACATGGGAGACCTCCGAAATATGGGGAGGTTTTGCCCGATTTTCTGTAAAAATATAGTCGGCATTCAAGGCAACGGGTGGCTGCTCACGACCCTGGTTCGGGGCGTGACATAACAAGATGTAAATCACCTCTTTCGTAACACAAGGAGAGGTTCGCAGTTCTATCGAGATATCTCAGAATCCTTTCACTGTTCTCTAGTGATCCCTTTTAGGATTCGATCAATACCTAATTACCATACTGACTGCAAAACAAACGTCTGATCGTGTACGTGACACTGTGTATATCAGAGTACTCATTGCACTGGTACAAGAGACTCTACTCATTTGCCTTGTCCTTTCCTGAGTCTTAAAGCATATGTCAAAAATTAAACTTTAACCTTTTAGCGATAAAAGTATCTATAGGGTTGCAATCATTCTTCTCGAAGCGTTCAAAAACTCCCTTCCTGTGAAAGAGTCAATACATATCTCGAGCGATCCCTCTGGATCTTAACTTCGAAGAAAAACTAAGTCTCACTCATGTCTTTCATATCAAGACTCGACAATGTCCACATTATCGTGGCCAAAAGATACTCTTTATTGTTCCCAATCAACAGAATTCATTCAAACATAAGGACATGATCATAAAAAGTTATGAGACCGTATAAGATATACGCTATCATCCTCTTCGATCATCACGAAATCGTGAGATATCACCTCCTCGTGAAATTTCAAGCGCCACTACCTGGATTGATGATTAAGGTCACATGTCGACTTTCGAAGTCAACAGACCTTATCATCATAATCTACAGGAATAAAGCCAGATGGTTGTTCCTTGTAGATCTGCTCATCCAAACTCCCACTTAGGAAGGCAGTCATAACGTCCATCTGGTCTCACTCCAGATCCATATCCGCGACAATCGCTAAAACAAACAGATCGAGATAATTTCGCCCTTAGTCTGAGTCTAACCCATGGTTATCAAATGGGTCTTATACCTCTCCACCGATTCATCGACCTTTCTCTTGATATTGAGAACCTATTTATTCCCAACAGCCTTACTACCCTCAGGCAAATCAACTAGATTCCAGATCCCGTTGATTTTCATCAATTCCTGCTCTCATCCATGGCCTTTTAACCAATGCTCTCTTACAGAACCCTCAAGAGCCTTTAGGACCGTTTAAGTTTTTTCGTAATCCTCAAGAGTCACACTGAGAGTCTCTCCCTCAATCGGGAAGTAACGGTTAGGTACGTGTCCTCGATTACTCTTATAAGGAGGAGAAATCTTTTCACCTCTAGATGAATTGCTCCCATTAGGACTGAGATCCGTAATGGATTCTTGGGTCCTGCCGTTGGGATCAGTCAAACCACTAAACTCATCCATCTCATAGAAGGTAAAGTTCCAATCGATTTCACAACTCATAGGGAAATCATTTTTAAGAAACTCAGTATCATGAGACTCAATCTCAATAAGAGTGCCGTTCATATGCTCACCTAGAACACATTCCCCTCGGAGTGTTTTGAGTATCTCATATAGATATATCTCTTCTCTCGTAGGCTTAACTCGCCATGTAGATGCGAGAAATAATAAACATATGCGGCACAATCCCATAACCTCAAATGGCTAAGGTTAGGCTGCCTCCATGTCCAAAGCTCATATGGGGTACTGATCATAGACTTCAATAGAACACGATTAAGGATTTAGACTGCAGCCAATAACGCATCTCCCCAATGGAAAACGAGCAAATTGATTTGCGCCATCATCGACCTCACCGTCTCAAACAAAGTCCTATTCCTCCCTCAGCTACTCTACTCCACTGAGTAGTAAGGAATAGTTAGTTGTCTCGTAATGCCTTTCTCGAAACAAAACTCTTCTGACAAATACTTGCGCCCTCGTTCGGTTCTAAAAATCTCCACTCTCAAGTCTAATTGATTTTCAACCTCGCTAATAAACCTCCTGAAATATCTCAATACCTCACACTTGTGCAAGATCAGATAGACGTAACCGAAACGCGTGTATTGTCTATGAACGTTATAGAGTACCCAACTCTATTTCGGGTTCTCACGTTCATAAGGCCACAAATGTCAGAATGAATCGACTACAATGGAGTCCCAGCTCTCATTGCATTGTCGAATGGTTTTCTTATAACTTTGTCGTCTAGACAAGACTCGTTAGCAGACCCTATAGACCACTCACTGCCAACCGGTTCATCCTCTCTCACGTTAGGAGGATAACAAGAAAACCATTGAATGGAATCACATCCAGTGCATATAATCCCTCACGAACCAAATCAGAACCAATAAAAAAATTGTCGTAATTAATAGAAACTATAAAATTTCCAAATTAACAGAACATATCCTAGGCTGAAATCAAGTTCCGTTAAACATTCGGAGCGTAAAGAGTATACAGAGTCTAGCAACTTTGTAACTCTTATTTTCAAGTGCTACTCCTTCTGATGTCGACAAGTGCTCCGTTTCTCTACGTAAATCCTCCTACTTGAGGGCTCACTAGGCGGAACTATATACGCGTGGTCCTGTCTTGAGCTACGTGGTCGATTGCTCCTGTGTTTACAATCCACGAATGAGAGAAAACATTGAGTATCTAAATCCACGTAAAGAAGAAAGAGATAATTTTCACTCATCGCACTTATGAGTGAAATGACCAACTCTACTACAGATGTAGCACTACACCTTGGTTTTATCTAACTCCTTCTTTCTGTGCATTATTACATTATTATCGGTTCTCTCTGATGGTTTTTTCTTTCCTGGACCTCGAGTCTATTACCCATACTTATACCATTTGTATTTGGTACCATAGAAGTCCTTGCTCGACTCTATTGCATAAGCATGACCCGAGTATGGCCTACTCGCCTCTAGATGCTCATACTCAAGCTCACTGTGCCTATTCACATTAGTGAAAGTATATGTGAGATAGACTTTCATGGTTTCCCATGAATCAGGTAAAGAACTAAATTGCACCCAGTGCTAGAAAATACATCCGAAATAGGCTCGTTCTCATTCCCCAACTCGGTGATCATACTCGACATTTTCATCAAATATTGCATCATCGTATGATCAACCATTTTCTTATATGTTATTAAACTTATAAGTCAGTATTATCGTCTCAGGATCTGTAAAAGCACTATAATGCTCTTTATAGGGCGAGTCAAACCGATATAGCCGTAAGATATTACTCATAGAATGAGACCACATCATTGTGCATAATACTCAGGAGGATTGCCCTAACTCGGTCATCATTCATCATCCATACATGTAATGTCTCTTAATCCCGTCTCTCTGAGGTGTGGTACCCTCTCTGGAGTCCACCATCTCATACCTCAAATTTTTAATTAGATCATGCTCCTCAAGAATAAACTGAATCTACTAATGAAAAAATCTCGTAATTATCACCATTCAGTTTATCCCCCTTGTAATGATCTAATACGACAATTTTTCAAACAGTTTTTGAGACTTTAGTGACTCATCGATACTTATTCTCAAATTTTATGCATCCTTCATATCATCAAGACCCAAATGACTCGAGTACAAACCTCAAGACGAGCGTATGAATCAACGGACACCATATACCACAATCTGGGATTACATCTTACCATTCGAACTAGAATTCGGTACACAAAAATCCACAAAAGTCACTTTTATGGATGTGAGACCTTCAAAAATTGAAAAAATTCTAATTCCGGACGACCTGACGCTCCACCACCGGCGGCGTGTCCCTGTCATGTGCCCACACGTGTGCGACCTGCGTGCATGGGTCGGTCCGGGTGTGGGTCGGATCCCAGATCCAGTTTGGGTTCGGGCGCGGGTCGAGATCGGGTCGAACCGACCCGGACCGGACTCCTGGAGCTCACGCGCCGCAGCACGCGTGAGCTCCATGCACCTTCTCTCCAAGCTTCCACGCTCCTCCCACGCGCGTGCACTGCACGCGCCTGTGGGTTTGGAGCGTTTCTTCTCTGCCCTACTCCTCTACATCCGAGTCTTTCGATCCAGTTGCTTGAATACTCCATTTCCGACCATATTTCCGACGGATTTTGACTGGAAAATTTAATTCGAATCTTTTTCAATCATTCTAAATCAATTTTATGAAGGATTAATGTTTGAATCGGTCGAATCAAGAACCCGAAGTCGTGACCCTTCACGACCATTGTTGGAAACTCAATATTCCGGCAACGACAATGCACAAAACATATATCAAAATATAGATCGACACACGTAGAACACATATCAACCATTTATTTAGATCAACACGTCCGTAAACTCGACAAATCTAAGATTCAAAGACCCGGTCAATATTTGGGCCGAAAACTTAAATCTCGATTTTCATGACCCTATTGTACTCAAAAAATTCAGAAAAAATTATTTTCATGATCTATGTATTATGAGTAATCTCATGGTGCAATAAGATTCATGAAACTCATCCATGATCTGAACCTTAAATTTAATACCTTATATTTTTTATACCCGAAAATAATTTCAAAAATTATTTTTAATTAATCCAACCTGGCTCTGATACCAATTTTGGAATTAATACATTCACATGTGCAACGGAAGCAATTAAATAATTTTTGAAAAAATAAAATTAGAATTTCGGGTATAGGATAAATACCTCAATATGTTGAGTCCCAAAAATCAATCGAACTGTACATCCCTTGATCGAATTTTGTCGTCGGGATGGTGATCACGATATTAATTGAACCACTATCGTAATGTCACAACGCCGCAAACCTCGATCCGATAATTCGAATGACATAAAAAATTTCTTAGTCAAAATTTTTTTTCAAACCCTTAATATTTTCTTTCAAGCAACTCTCATGGTGTCTCAACCCAAAAAGCATGCTTCTTTTTTCTCTACTTAAAGAATAGCCCTAGATTGAGACCATAAGTGTAATATTAATGGAGATCGGGTAAATATGTGGTATTAAATTGTCTAAAATGTCCCTCGTGGCATCCTCCTAAACCAATAGAGTAATTTATTTGCAAGGTGAGAACAAGAAGAATTTGATCCGAAAAGCCCAATGGATCTCTTCTTCACTTCTGTGGCGTAAGCCTCGAGAACCCTCTCTCTATCTCTCTCTCTCTCTACCCTCCACCGTTCGTCGATTGAAAATTCAGATTTTTCCCATCAGAAGGATCAAGCAATGAAGAGAAAGGCTAAAACTAACCTAGACAAAGCAGTAGTGGAGGTGTGGCAGAGAGAGGTCGGTCAGCTTTCTTCTCGAAACTTCGCTCACCGTCTCGCTGCTTCTGAGGTTTTCTTCTCTCTCACTCTAATCCCTTTTTACAATTATTTTCATTATTTTTCCTTAATTTCTCTTTTTGTTGAATTTAATGTTAAAATTTCGGATTTTTTTCAAGGTTTTGTAAGATATGATGTTTTTTCGTTATTGATTAGAATGGGTGTTTATGTGTTTATTGTTTGGATTGAATTGATCACTCTATTGAATAACATTGTTTATTCAACCGACGGGAATCAAAAGATTGGGTTTTTAAGGTTAAGGAAGGTGCTGTTGCTTGGTTTAGCATGCCTAGTTTTCAATGTAACGTTGTGTGCGATGAACCTTAATATGGTTTGTAGTGATTGTCTGCGCTGGTACTAAGTTAAAAGAGATGCTTTAAGGTTTTAGAAGTTAAATTTTGGAGTTTTGAATGGTTCATAAAGGTATGGTATTTTTGGCCATTGAATGGAATGAGTGTCTATGGGTTGATGGCTTGGTTCGAATTGATCACACTATTCAACGACACTGTTCATTCAACTGGGAATCAAAGCCTTGGGTTTTTAAGGTTAACGAATTACTGTTGCTTGGTGTTACCATGTCTACATTTCACTGCAAAATTGTGTGGGATGAACCTAAGTGTAGTTTTTCACTAGTAGTCTGCATTGTTATGATGTTAAAAAGAGATGATTCAAGGTTTTAGAAGCATAGGAAATACGGGCAGAAGTCATGATGTTGAGAAGATGTGACAAAATTGTAAAATTTTTAAACTGTTGTAAGTTAATCTTATATTTAGGAGCCATGTCCGATAGAAAATCTAACTTTCATATCTCAATCCTAATATGAAAGTTCTTGTTTTGAATCATGAATAAAGTTGATCTATTCTTGTTGAAAAATAGACATTCAAAAATGTTCGAAAGATCTAATTCATAAATAAAGTTGTATAAGTAGTTAGAAGAAAATGAAAGAAATTTATCAATTCTAGAATCATGGACTTAATACGATTTACTTTTCCTTTCCTTTTCATTTATGTATGTTTTCACACACAAAGTGACTAAATTAGCATGATCAGTCATATTTTTATTACTTCGTAGTATATTATTTGGGTCTACAAGTGATCCAGACGTTATTGATCTTTTACCTAAATAATGAACAAAAATTTACTAGAATCTAAGTGGTAAGGAATAAAATTTTTGGTACTTAGGGCTGCAAAGTATAACCTTAATGTTCTCCTTCATCCCCCAAGCTAAATAAAAAATAAGTTGTGCGAGGAGTTCTCTTCAATCTCTCAATGCATTTGACTGCCATGCATGATGTCCGAAGGATTTTTGTAGTAGGATGGAAATGCTGATTCCAAACTGGTATTAGTTGCTTGTTTCACCTGTAATCATTTATCTAGTTTAGCTGAATGAGATGTTAGTGCTGGGCTGCTGGTTAATCTAATACTCAATGAAATCATCAGATCAAAATTTTTGACCTGAAGCTGTTATTAGAATGTTCTTTGGCTGACCATTATGCCAATCATTGCTCACTTTCAAAGTAGGTTTTATAAAAGGGTTTGAAATATGGATTCTACCTAATGAGTTTCAGGAGTGGAGTTGTTTAATTGAATTGAAATGATCTTTTGGATGTATCGATGCATTAATTGGACCTTAAAAGTCTATGCTTGGTGCATGTAAAGTTAAAAACACTATCATAGAACACCAATTCAATTCATGGCTCCAAAAATGATGTCATGTAGGTGAAGGTTAAAGCTAACTACTATTATTACCCAAAAAGAAAATAAGCTAACCAGTATTATCCACTGTTATGAAATGTTAATTTAATGTGTCTGTTGTGGTAAGTTTATTAGACATGTCTTGTTTCAAGATATTTCTTTCTAGAGAATATATATATATATTTTGCAAGTCTGCGTTAAGTGAACATTATGGAGAATTGAATCATATCTCATCACTTTATTTTCCGCGCCGGGGGGGGGGGATAAAAGTTTTTCAACTTGCAAGACTTTTGTTTCTTAAGTAGTGCTTTTATGGCAGAAAAGGGCATTTTCACCAAGTACATGAGCTCTATATAATGAGCATGTACTTTGTTTTTTGCAATGTTGCATGCATTGTGAGAGGAGTCCCCTACTAGGATAGTTTCAAGTTACCTAGTTCTAATTTATCAGTTACCCTGAATTTTTCAAGTAGCATGGTGTGTCATAGGATGGTTCTATTCTTATTGTACTGTGATATCTTTTTTTCCAGAAGAATGTCTTAAAGTTCTTTCAATTTTGAGCCTCATTTGGTTGTCTTTTATATCATTCCATTTTCAGGATCTTGTGCTTCGGCTTCGTCTTCATAGGAAGCTTGAAAGGCATAAAGGTTGTGTGAACACAGTAAGTTTCAATGCAGATGGTGAGACTCTTGTGACTGGCTCTGATGACCGACGAGTGATACTTTGGGATTGGGAAACTGGCAATGTCAAGCTCTCCTTCCATTCTGGACATAACAACAATGTTTTCCAAGCAAAGATAATGCCCTACACAGATGATCGAACCATTGTTACTTGTGCAGCAGATGGACAGGTAATTTCATGTTCACTAATTTCCTAGTAATGTCATAGATCTCATCCTTTTAGATTAATGACCTACATGATATGAAATGTCACTTAAGTATTTTCCAGTCTCATGTTTTAGTAGTGTGGTTGTTTCTCCTGCCCTCCATTTTATAGAGGATGTCTTCTGTAGCTATCACAAATGTTGCCAATGGCATGCATGAGGCATCCCCCCCCCCCACTTTTTTGATGATTACATGAAGGATATCCACATTCATCTTATTATCATGTTTAAAGATTTTTTCTAATGTGTGTGGTCTGTATGATGACATTCTGTCGTAGTTTAGAAGTTCCTCCACATGATATGATCCCCATTTTTTAACTTGTAGACTTTGTTATGCAAATTCATGATAATTTTTATATTTGTCTTGTTGAAATTTTTAAGGTAAGGCATGCTCAAATTCTTGACTGTGGTAAAGTGGAGACTGCATTGTTGGCCAGACATCAAGGACGAGCTCATAAATTGGCAATCGAGCCTGGGAGCCCTCATACATTTTATACATGTGGGGAGGATGGAGTCGTTCAGCATGTGAGTTTTCTTGCTCCTGGGTATTGAACTTTTTAAAGGTCCCCATCCTTTAATAAAATAATAATGATTTCATCTTTTATGGTTTGAGTAAGAAAATTCACATAATTTTAGAATAGTAGGGCTTCCTGGAGCAGAGTAATGTATTTAATAATTGGATTGGGTTTTTACGAAATTCTATCAGCTACTTCACCCCGATTCTGCTGTTATTGGACCACACTGACTGTGATGACCATTATGCATTAGCTAGTGTGGACTTGTTACAGTTCTGTTACAGCTGTTGTTGGCTGTTACTGGTATGTTAAGGGCTGTTATGGTATTCTAAAAAATTTGAAGATTTTGATAACCAATTCTGCTTCGCATCCAATGGCTTATACCATTACATCTGCAACTGAAGACATGGTTTAGTTCATGTTAATGCATGACTAATGAGGTCATTTTTCCTTGTTTTGTATATTTTTAAGTTATCATTGTTAACTATTTTTCCTTTTTAATTCACTCTTTGATAAGCTGTGGACCTGTTCTGTTTTTGATTGTCAATGAGACATGATCTTATTGAAATGCTTGGCTTGGGGGTTGGTATCTCATTGTATTTAACTATATAAAGCACCCACCTTATTGTGGAAGGAAGTTACTTTCTTTAGCAGGTTCTCTGCTGTGAACACTATTTAAGTGTAACTTCAGATGTGACCCCAGTTTGTATGTCTGACAAGAATTCTTGAATTCTTATTTGCTCACAGTTTGATCTGAGGACGGGGGTTGCTACAAAGCTTCTCAGCTGCCTTCCAATGCATGATACTCATTACTTGCAAGTAATCCATTTGAATGCAATTGCAATTGATCCAAGGAACCCAAATTTATTTGCAGTTGCCGGGTCCGATGCATTTACTCGTTTATATGATATCCGCAAGTATAGATGGGATGGATCATCTGATTGTGGTCAACCTGCAGATTACTTTTGTCCAGAACATCTGATTGCTTACGCAGATGTAGGAATAACAGGCTTGGCATTTTCAGATCACAGCGAGCTTCTTGTCTCATACAATGATGAGAGTATTTATTTATTTACAAGGGATATGGGATTGGGACCTGATCCAGTGCTTGAGCCTCCAGCTTCTATGGGAAGTGATGCAGATGATAAGGTTTCTGATCATCCTGCTGTTGCATCCCAATCTGCGATGGATGCTATTGAAAGTGCTGGCCCCCAAGTATACAAGGGGCACAGAAATTGTGAAACTGTGAAGGGTGTTAGCTTCTATGGACCTGGTTGTGAGTATGTTGTTAGTGGTTCAGACTGTGGTAGGATTTTTATTTGGAGGAAGAAGGATGGGCAGCTCATTCGGGTCATGGAAGCTGATAAGCACATCGTGAACTGCATTGAGTCTCATCCTCATACTGCTGTGCTTGCCAGTAGTGGGATTGAAAAGGATATCAAGATATGGACTCCTACAGCTTCTGAGAGAGCGACTCTTCCAGCAAACATTGAACAGGTATGCTTCATTGTTCTGAAATAGAACCTCTGATTAACTCTTTCAAGTACCAGTCAATGTATTGGATGTGTTTTTGGCCCAAACTTTTAACTTTCTATACAAAGGGTCTGTAGGAGTATGATTTATTTGTCTAACGGGCTGTTATGCATGATGTATTACTATTAGGGCAACAATTTTGGGAGCAATGGCCCAATTAGTACCATGCAGCCCTATATCAAGTCATCCAAGCTTGAACTTTCTTGGGTGGATGTGACACAAAATTTTCCAGCTTTTAACCCGCTTCCCTGGGTTTAATGAGTATAAAACTAGATCACTCTGTCAAATATGTGAGTTTGTGACCGATGGTGATCAATTGAGTTCTTGGGAATGTTAGCCCTATATAGTGTCCAATTTTATTTATTTATTTATTTGTTTGTTTAGGTGGGCCTGAGGGCACAGATTTGTTCTGTTGGGTCGTGTATCATACTTGCTGCTTGCCTTTTGCTGCTATATCTACTCTTTCAAGTATAGAAGAATCTTTTCCCTTTCTATCAGCCAAAGTTGTATGCAGCACTTCAAATTTTCTTTCTAATTCTGAAAATTTTCCATCTTGAGGTTTCTTCTAGTGTTTCTTGATTATGGTTTTTTCAAAATCACTTATCAACTCTAGCAAGATCTTTTCCTTTTCCAAAAAAGGTAAAAAAAAATTATTCTTTTGGCGTCACTTTTTCAAACTATACATTGTACACATTTTCTCCTTTCAAACTACTTTCATTTAGGCCTTACAATTACTTACTCTTTCCCTCAATCATCCCAAACAACAATTTGCATGAGAAGAAAATTGAACTTAGGAATTACAGTAATAGTTTTAATAGGGAGAGATATTTAGAACAATGGCTTTTTAAACTTAGGAATTACAGTAATAATTTTAGTAGAGAGACATATAGAGAACAATGGCATTTTCCTGTTTCTAAATAGTGCAGTTATGCCTGTACAAGGCATATTGATGGAGAAGAAAGTTCTAATTCCTGTAACTTCTTTGGAGAAGGTTAAGGTAGGTCATCGTCGATTTCGATTCTATAATCTTTATGATGAGGATGACACTGAGGATGAGGATGATGATGATTATTACTACTCTGATGGCGTTGTTTTTGATGATAATGGTGACGGCAATGATATTGGTGATGATGATGATGAAGAAGAAGAAGAAGAAGATGATGATGGCAGCGATAGCAGTGATGATGACATGGACGATGATGATTGCAGTGACAGCGATTATAACTTTGGGGATAACGATGACGATGATGTTATTTTTATTGGAGACGATGATATTAATGATGATGATGATGATGATTAAAATTTTGCACTTTATGTTTCCAGTTGAGGCCAAAATCAAGGAGTTGGATGTACAGGATTTCTTCACCAGAGGACCTGCTATATCAATTATTTTCACTGCGAAGGGAGAGGCAAAGCCCAGAACACAATGAAGAAAACTCATCTTCAACTGAGGCACGGGAGCTTCTGCAATTTATTCTGACTTACAATGCTAACAGTGATGGTCCCTCAGATGATGAAGGAAATGCCAGTGGCTCAGAGGACCCGTTTAGCTGAACAACTTAGCCACAGCCTTTTTGTTTCCATTAATTTTATCATTGTACATAACATAAAGATTAGTGGCATGATGCTAAAGTTAAATGCCTCCTGGAAAGTGTTTTGATTACTATTTTGTAATTGAAGGTTTCTTTACATCCTCGAAATATGGTGATTCATCATCAATTACTTGTGTATAAGGAGCTTTGCCTGTGACTAATCTGATCATTTCTCTTCAAGGCTCTTGGCAATTTGTTTTGTGGTTTTCTCTTCTACACATGAACCTGGCTCATGAGAGAAACATGGACACTTATGTATGCAAATTCCAGGACCATGCTCAAATGTTTACTCTCTGAAATTGAATTGAATATGATGTGTAGTTTTTTGTTAGTTCCAGGTCCTGTGAAGTTATCTGCAGAATGAAAGTGGAGATTCTGAAGTTTGATGCTTTTCTTAATTGCCTGTTCATCAGCTGTTAGTTCTGGTTATATCTTCTTTTCCCTGCATGGCTCTGTGCTGGCAAAAGGCTATGATATTCTAAGCGTGGGCTTGTGGTCTCCATACAAGGAAATGTTATTTCTCAGTGCTATTTTGGTTTTGATTTTGCCTCGGTTGATGTAGCTTGAATGATGTGCCACGTCTGCCCTAAGATGCAATCTGGCGCAGCATATTACCTCTGCATCTGTCTCCGTTTTTGTTGCGGTTGTATTGTGCATCTTATACAGGTCTAAACACACTTAGTTTGGCCTAATGGAGATGGAGGAGGAAAAATTTTGACTTTTCTTCTCTCCCCCAAATCCTCGCAAGTTCAACTCATTGAATTGGCTATTCTACTCTACTCCCACAAAGCGAATGGAATTGGCTTCTTGAGATTGTTGATAGCTCAGGGAGGGCTTTGACATGTGATCGCTCGTATTCCTTCCCTCTTATTGAAGAAATTGCATTAGAATGGTGTCAGTTGTTTGTAGAAAAAGAGCAGTGGAGGATCCCTTACCCTTTTAGATATTGAGAGATAATTGAATCTTCTTTTCTACTTGCTAGTCTTGTGGCTGATTCTGAGCTCATTTACCTGCTCTGACCTGTCCACTTTAGGGTTGTAGCTAGAGCATATACAGGTGCCAGAACATTTATTTTTTTGGGGTGCGCAGTATAAGGCCTTTAAAAGAGGGACTGTGGAGTTTCTAGCAGAGGAGCTCAAAATGAGGTTGTCAGGAAGCGTCAGTCGGGTAAAATTTAGAATGGATAAAAAATATGGCAAAGCCTTCTCATGGAATGGATGAGATGTCCCTGGATTCCAGAGAGAGAGAGAGAGAGAAGGGAGAGGGCCTAGAAAGGAGCTGGAATTGGTATGGTGGCGCTCCTAGTCTTAGGTTCTCACCCTCAAAAGAAGGAATAAAAAGAACTAGAAAACCCGAGTCCAGACAAACGTGTGCTTTACTATGGTTTTTTACACAAACATCGTTGCCCAGACCAAGGTTCTTGTCAGCTCTTTTCCAGACTTATGTTGATGCCTCCCGGCAAAAAGCTCTATCATCCCTTGCACTTGGGAACCTTGTAATTGACTACCTGCTGCATTTGCATCACTCTGTTTTTTATGTGACATGGTTCGCATATTTGACTAAGAAGTTCAACGCTAAGCCTGCAAAACCAAGGGAGAGCATATAGCTTGCATTGAAAAGCTCGGCCAAGGAAGATGACATGAAGAAATGAACATGTTCAAAGAATTTAATGTTTTATCCCTTGTTGTATCTCATAAATTGGATATGTTATTGTTCATGAAATAAATCCTATGATCCTTCAGACAGCCGGCCTTTTTTTTCGAATTATTATTATTATTATTATTATTTTCTTTTAAATCAGAAAACCTTAAAGTTCTGCTTTACGATAATGGTATTCTGTGTTCTCTGTTGGGAATTTTCATTTTTCCTTCTCTTTCATAGTACAAAGTTATATGTTCTAGGAGGCCAAGGAAATCTACAAATGCTCGGGTCAAAGACTCAAATTGGCCTTGATGCTGCTCCAGGACTAACAAGCATCGCAGACAGGTCCCTGTGGTGTTTCTGATGGCGATTTAGTCTTAATGATCAGGCTCTGAATGAAGGCTATCAGCTGCACAAGATGGTGGGATTAGGTGAAATATGATAAGAAAAAAATGGGTAGTCTTTGAAATCTCGAAGTCTTAATGATTAGTGAAAAAGTGCTGCTTACCGATGCTAACCCGATGCACATGATGCTGAAACCAGGGAATTTGAAAGGCGCACTTTCAGATAGGAAAAGGGCTGCCAAGAACAGATCAAAACTAGGTTGTTTGGTTTTGTGCTATGTACTGAACTTGATAAATAACAGTTCGTTTAGTCACCTGTAAGAGGACTAAAGATTAATGGAGAGACAATGTTCGCAAATGAACTTATGCCCGATATGCAACCTTGAGCCTTTCCCTGATATACATTTCAATGATTAGTCAATCCAAACTCTCTCCCCCCTTCTCTCTCTCTCTCTACCCCCCTTCATGAAGAAATTACTACCTGGTCATTTGGCCCAGCTTGTTTGGATATAATGCTACGGAGCTGCATAAAATTGGCAGCAGAAATTTATATTGACAGAAGCAGCATTAGCTAGTTTGGGAAAAAAAATAAAAAATTAAATAAAATAAAAAATTAAGTGCTTACACAAGGTGGTGCAAAATAGCCAAAAAGGCAGAGGACAGCAACGGCATAAGGAACCTGGCATTGGTATCATACAGCTTAGAGCAAGAATAAGGCAGACAACTATGAACAGATGACCTCAGAATGTCAGATTGCAAGTAATTGCAAGTCAGATGAGAGCTATGTGGACTGAGTTGACAAGAGAATTACCCAAGCTGTCCATGATATGCTGTTTAACAACATCTGCATAATTTTGACAATTCATTAGGAGAGAGAGCGAGAGAGGGGTGGGGGGAGAAAGGGACAAGGGACATACGGTTACACATCCCATGAAGAGCCCTAGTGAGAGCAACTTCTCTTCTTGCACGAAAGTAGCCATAACAGGCATGACTAGCAACTACAAAATAGTGTGGAAAACATCTTTTAGATTAACTGTTTGACAGAAAAGTTAGAATTATGGAACTAATAAAGAAGAAAATAATACAAAAGATACCTGTGAAACGGTCCCTGCAACACCAACAATCAGCATTATCTCTGCAAACTGGTCTTTGCTGAATTGAAACCGTGCCTTAAGGAAGTACTGCATCCAGGAGCCAATCTCTCAATGTAGATTTTGACTGTCATACAATTCTTACATTCTCCGACATTTTCTGATTTCTTTGAAAAATGGAAAAATTAAGTACCATTAGTGAAGCCTGCATTCCACCATCTGCAAGACTACTGAAGAATGCCACAATTGCTGCGTGTGAAAATGTTGAGCTGCAATACAACTTCTATTTTAGTACATTGGAGATGTACTAGATTAGCAACCTGAAATGTCCGACGTACCTGCTCCTTAGCAAGCAGAGAAGATCTTCAATAGAGGGAACTTTTTTGAAAACTTGCATATTCTCCAATGAATTTTCATCCAAATAAGCATCACTGGTTTCATCTTTCAAGAGTGCCTCGGAAGAAACATCATCGTGCTTTCTTGTTTCCTTGAGGAAAATTCTCATGTAAACTGCTGCAAGCATTGATACTAAAGTAGCAACCTGAAATGTTGTAGTGGTGGAAATGAAACGGGTAGTTAAGGTTCCAATGACAAATGCTGCAGAGGCAATGCCTGTAATGAATCCAAAGGCTGATATCCTTTCTTGTTCTGACACACAGTCTGCCTGACAACAAAAACCAAAAAATTTGTTCATCGTCTTAGTAGAGATTGTTGATTGAGTTTTGAAAGCTCGAGAAAAATTACCACATAAGCTAGAGCCAGGCATTGAACACCGCCTTCAGAAACCATAGCAGTGAGAGTCTTAAGCACATAGTACGCGTAAAAGAAGCTTGTTGTTCTGCTATATGCTAATATTGCTGTAAAATCATAGTGTTAGCCATAGTAGTATCAAATCATCACACATAACCTGGTACTAAAGAAAGGCCTTCCTTCTTTTCTTCTCTTGCCTAATGATTACCCTTGGACCATGATTAAGCACCGCGAATATGGTTATCTTAAGAGGGTGTTTTGGAAGAAAAAGGATTAAAAGGAATACGGAAGTGGCAAACAGAATCACCAACAAATAATTCAAAGGAAAAGCAAATCTCCACTTGTGTGCTTATCATCCCCTCAAGAAGAGGGAAAAGTATCATTTTCCTTTGAAAAGTGCTGCAATTTGTCTCATTCACATTTATTACTGATAAACAAATGGACTGATGTCGATGATATTGACAATAGGAATGAATACTCTCTTACAGGTCTTCAATGGGTGTAGCTTCCGGAAAATAAGTAATTGAATCATGTTTGGAAGAACAGTGTTATGTATCACAAGTTAAAAGTTTAATATAAATCTCACTTAGTACACAGGGAAAAAATGTTTATCGAGAAAAACATGAAAGATTTCTTCCATGCATGGTAACAAGTAGCAAACTGGTGAACATATACCCTGATATGGACTTCGGCGGTCAATGGACCTGTTCCAACCTTGAACCTTACGAACCAAGGGTAAAAACCAATGCAATTTATCCCCCCCCCCCCCAAAAAAAAAAAAGGTTCAGCTCTGGACGGACTCTACCTCGAATCGAAATTACTCTGATCCTTAATTTGAACCTTCCGAACAAGTCAGGTTAAGGGTATGGTTTGGGGAGTCTTGAATCGATAAACTGGTTCTGATTTAAGGTCGGGTTAGACCATTAGCCCGCCTTATCGTGATATGCAATTCTTTTTACAGTCCTAATTCCATGGTTAACTTTAATGAACTCATATCAAGAGGGTGTGGGTGGAGATGGTTGGACCACCTAACCACTTGTTAAAGAACTGCAGTGGAGAAGACTTTTTGATCCATACCCACTTCCTTCTTTTTTTTTTGTGGGGGGGGGGGGGGGTTGGAGTTTGAGACCACTTCTGTGTTTTTAGTTCTGACTGATAATACTACTCAACTAATCTGTTGAGTGCTTTAAGTTGATTTCACTGTGAATGAAATCAACAAAGGTGGGCGATGCCTTTGCAGCATTGGAGGCCCACCGGAGCACTCATGAAACCTTGTCAATGAAGCATGGAAGATACTAATGGATTGGGTTCCTTGACCAAGTGTCGAGTTAGACTACACTGAGAAAGTTGTCTATTAAATAGGGTCGATGTCAAATTGAATTAGTCGTGGTGGGGAAAAAAAAAAGAAATTGAAGCAAGGAAGATTTACCTAGAGGTATGATGGAGACGGTCATCGGTAGTGTAAGCAATGCTTTCCTCCCATACGCATCCGACAGATTCCCAATTAGTGGCATCATCATTAAGCTTCCCACTCCTATAATCTGCAATACAATCAACCTCTATCACTAATTTCAAACTTTACTTGACCCAAAAAGTCAGAAAAATCTTTTAAATTGTCATCTATCAAAATCGTTCTATGTTTTCTTATTCATAAATTTAATACAAATAATTTATAATAAACTCACTCATTAAATAGTAATTGTAGCATGAATAGAATGAATAACTATTTTGTGATCCTTTTCCGCTTTGTCTTTCCCAACAAAAATAATTTTTAAATCATTGAAATGGGTGAGGCAAAATTACGAAAGTTATGGGATACCCAAAAAAAAAAAATGATCAAAATTCATCTATGTATTAATTAATAGCCCTGTACATGTCATTGCATATAAGTTCAGTTCATAGAAAGAATGTTTTTTTCATCTTATTGGCTCAATTTAATTCACTACCTCAATAAGGTAAGCAAGAATATCATGTCATTTTCCATACATCATTTCAGCTTTCAGCTTTAGCTTTTTCTTCCTCCCTACCCCATCCCCCACTTCATCTGCCCTCTGGTGGGGGGCAGATGGCATGCCATTACCCTATCCATCTTGCTTTTGTTGATGAAAACAAAGAGTAAATTATAAAAAAGTGAGTGGCAAGGAAATGACTCCTAATAAATGAATGTTGTAGATTGTCCATACCTAAATGAATTAGGTATGGTTCTCTACTAAGTCCAACCTTGTGGAACCCACCCACAATTATTACAATTACCGTCCAAGGTTCTCTAGAGTTTTGAGGAAAGAGTTTATTTTAAATTTAATTTGGTACCCCTTAAATTTAATAAATCAAAATATTATATTCCAATAATAACAAAACTTCTATAAATTTTGATTAAAATGGATTTGTATACCAAAAAAAAGGACAATCTCAAATTTCTTATTCGGCTTTCTATTAAATTTGAATAATCTTATTTTCATCTTAAAATTCATTAAATGTAAAATCCTAAATTTTAGGATAATAATAGTTCTTCATAAGTTCATAGTCATAGAAATGAGTGCAAATCATCCATACCCGATACAAATAAAGATTTATATTTCTAAAACTACTAATTAGGTTCTCAATAAACTTCAACTCTTTTGAAGGAGGAGAAGCAAAATTTGGCAGTGGTAGAGATGCAGAAAGTTGTTGAAAGTGTGACAGAGACAGACATACCGCTTGTTGGAAGCCGGAAAGATAAATGGCAAGAGAGCACTGATCTTTGCCAGGACAAAGAGCCAACATGGTAACATCTGTAATGGCTGGAATTACCATGAATGTTGAGTAGCTTGACAAGAATAATGTCACATATAGGTGCCTTAAGCTTCCCAACTGCTCCATGCTTCTCTGTTCTCCCACACACACACACAGACACACACACACACACACACACACAGAGGTGTTTGCAGGAGTGGAGGATACGAAGGTTTGAAAGTTTTTGACGTATTAATATCAACAACAACTACAAGTCCTATATAAGTCAGTCTTCACTAAGAACCACAAACGCTGGGTGCTAGGGGCGGCCCTACAAGGGTGAGCAATTACACCCCTTAATTTTTTATTTTTTTAAATTCAATTAATATTTATAATCTAATATCCACTTAATTATAATTTTATCCCCTTTTAAAAAAAAAAAAAAAAAAAAACTCATTCATTTAACTAAATTTCATATAAATCTTTTTTCAAAAATTCATCAACAATAACAACAACAATCTAACTTTTAATCTCAAAATTTAAAGTCAACTGTTGGAGAAATAAATATAAAATTAATAAAAAAAACAACAACAATGCACACACATTATATCCAAATATATATATAATATGAAAAGTAATGATTTAGTTTTTTCAAATTCTCCTCCGTCATTCATTTCTGTTCGAAATCATATCTTCAATCAACCCCTTAATTATCATATATTTATGAATATATTGCATCCAGATTTTTAATGATATAACTCATTACATAACAAAAATAAAATATGATATCATCGTCATATATTTTAAATCAACAAAAAATTATTTTATAATTTTTAAAGTAAAAAAAATAAATAAAATTATAATTTTAAGAAATATTAATTTGATATTGATAACGCAACTTCTATATTTTTTTTCTTCTCTCCCTTTCCTTCCCCCAACTTTCTCTTTCCCATCCCTCTCCCTTTGGGCCTCTATTCTCATGCATTTTGTTTTTCCCTCTTGTTTTTCTTTCATCTTTTTCCCCTCTCCTTTCAATTTTCTCCAACTCTCTGCTATCTCTCTTATTTTTATATCTTCAATTCCTTCTTTATATTTTCTTCACTTAACGAATACTAAAATCTTTATTTTTTAATTTTCTCCTATTAACCATCGAAACTGTTTCAAATTTGAAAAAAAATTCTTTATTTGTCACATAAAAAAGATACATATCTTCAAATAAAACTTTTAATTTTTAAAATATTATGGTTGAATTATTTTTTTTGATATTTTAGATTTTTTAATATAATTTTATAATTTATATTTATTACTTAAATAAATATCTTATAATTTTTTGCACCTCTGTCTCTCGGTCTTAAGTCCACTCTATTGAGTGCCCACGCTTCAAACCAAAAGGGGAAAAAGAAAAAGTAGAAATTAAAAAAAAAAAAAAAAAAAAAAAAAACCTACAATTTTCTTAGACTTGTTCATACTTGGGACAGACGAGTTTCTAAGAAGGAGAACGCATCTATGAAAGGCAAAATAACTCAAATTCACATAATTATCTAATTAATTCAAATAAATTATCTTAATTACGAGAAAATCAGAATCACTTTAGTTATAAAAGACAACAAAAATCATTTGTCCTTGATATAAAAATCATTTCATATGAAGACTTAGTGTGGGGTAAATAGGTTGACACCAGTGGAATGTGTTTCCAAAACGCAAGTTCAAGTGGGTAAAATGGGTAAAAGGTTTTTTTGAGCAAATTGCTCTGAAGAGAAACATTTGCAAAATGGAAGCTTTCATGCTTTAGGATCTAATGGTATAAATTAGATTTTTGTTGCTTGTAGGTTAATACCACGTTAATCTCCATGCTATGAAAAAGAGATATCGCCACTCAGGAATAATTCAAATGATAAAACATTTTCATTTTTATTATTATTTTTTATTCGATTTCGTTTGATTGTATTTTTTTATATCAAAAAATAAGAGTTTCATTGATCCGGGTTAAACTGATAAACTGAAGTTCTCGACTTGGTTTGATTTTTTCTTTTAAAAAAATAAATTCAATTTAAATTGAACCGAGCTAAATTTTTTTTTGTTCAGTTTCGATTTAATAAAAATAAAAAGATTCGATTGAATTGAACATAATCAAATAACAATGATTTTTTTTTTAGATCCAAATTAAAATTATTCGGATTGAACTTCTAAAAAAACCATTATAATGTGTTTCCGAGTTTTGGTTTTAATTTTACACATGTGAAAATATGATATATGGGTTTTAATTTTAAAAAGAGTTTGAATAATAAGATTATAATTTTAATTTTATAAAAAGTTCAGTTTAAACCGAACCAAATCAAATCAAATCAATTTTTTTTATTTGGTTTTCGATTTAAATTGTTTTAAAATTTTGAATTTTAGTTTGATTCGATTTGGTTATTAAACCGAATCGTTATCACCCCTACAAAAAAAAATATAAAAAAGAGATATTGAAGTAACCTTTTACAAGAATTTTCATATATTATATAATTATCTAATTATAGAAATTCTGATTTATTTGAATCTCTTATTAATTTTAAAAAAAAATACAAATAGTATGAATCAAAATATCACTTTTGGTGGTTATTTCTATACTTATACTCTTAACTAGGAGGATTACACCACGCTACGTGTGGTGTAGAGTTTTAAATTTGATTAAGAAAGATTGGATTATGTATCTGGTGTTACAGTTGGTCGATGAAAATTAAAATGTAAAAAGAATTTGATGATAAGAAATTTATGGTAATAGACGAAGTGTTTATTGTTTTTTAGTTATTACTGGATTTCAGTATGCAATTCGACCATCAAAACAAACAAAGCAGCATCATGAATGAAGCAATAGATTTGAGCAATGAAGGTGTCTTGTCTTAGAAAACTCTATGTATAAATATTATGAGTAGTTGGAGATAAGTTAGATATTATAAATAAGAAACCTTATAGTATTAGACTCATGATTCTTATCGAGTAATTCCCAATATAAAACTCTCCGATAACCGATAAAATTGGTAAAAAACTCCATGGTAAAAAAATTCACGTTATGAAACTCCCCGATAAAAAAATTAAGAATGTGAAAACTCCGCGGTAAAAAGCTCACCGGTTCCTGTTACATGAAAGCTCTTGGTACATAACACCTTCCTCTTTCAAAACTCCCCAGTAAAACTTCCCCGTTAAAAAGTTTCTCGGTACAAAACTCCCCGGTAACCGGTAAAAAACTCTTGGTTAAAAGCTTTCCGGTAAAAACTTTCCCGATACAAAACTCCCCGGTAACCCGTACAACCGGTAAAAAACTCCCTAGTAAAAAAGTTGCCAGTACAAAGCTTCCCGGTAAAACAAAACTAAGAATATGAAAACTGCGCAGTTAAAAGCTCTCCGGTTTCCGGTACATGAAAACTCACAGGTACATAACACCTTCCTTTCTCAAAGGTTCTGACTAAAAAACTCCCTGATAAAAAGTTTTTTAGTACAAAACTCCCCCATAAAAAGTTTTTTGGTACAAACTCCCCGGTAATCCGTACAACGGGTAAAAAACTTCCTGGTAGAAAGTTCCCAGTACAAAACTCACCGGTAAAAAAACTAAAAATGTGAAAACTCCGTTGTTAAAAACTCCTGAGTTCTTGGTACATAAAAACTCCCTGATACACAATACCTTTCACTCTCAAAACTCCCCGTAAAAAGCTCTCCGATAGTTTTGCGGTACAAAATTCCCCGGTAACCGATAAACAACTCCCAGTGAAAGCTTCCCGGTAAAATCTTTCCCGGTTCAAATCTCCCCGATAACCCGATATACAATACATTCATTTTTCAAAACTTCTCGGTATTTTTTCGGTACAAAAACTCCTCAGTAACCGGTAAAAAACTCATGGTAAAAAAGTTTCCCGATTCCCGATACATGAAAACTCCCCGGTACATAACACTTTCATGTATATGAATGCTCCCTGGTCGTTTTCCAGTACAAAACTCACAGCTAACCAGTAAAAAACTCCCGGTGAAAAGCTAAGGGTGCCTTAAAAGAAAATAGTAAAAACAAAAAACAAAAAAATTATTTTTAATTTTTTTTTAAATAATGTTTCTTAAACATTTCTGATGTTTTGTTTAGCTATTGATGAAGAAATTAAGATATGAGCTAAAAGTGATATTATCATATGAACTAATTTAATTCCATGAAATGACAAACCTTATATTTCGCATGCACTAATCTATGCAAACTTTGAAATTAGAATTTCAGTAATTAATTTTCAACCAAACCTTACTTGCTGTATAACAAATGTCATTTTTATTATTGTTATGTATTAAGGATGTAAATCTATGAACTCAGTTTTTATCAAAATGTTAGCACTTGTTTAAAAGATCAGAAGATAAAAAATTTGGTGGTTGAATGACATTTCAATTAATTAAAATTTTGAATATTTTTTTAAAAATATTTTTAGTTTAATCGAGCAATGCATTTAGTTGATTGAATTTTGTACTGGGCAATTTTAGTCGACTAAGAGTTTAGTCGACCAAAGATAGTGTTTTAGTCGACTATAGAAGTTATTTAGTCGACTAAAAGAGATTTTTAGTCGACCAAATAACTTTCTTTAGTTGACTAAAGTTCTTTAGTACAACTAATTGATTTTTTTTTTTTAACTATATAGAGTTTTAGTCCAAGTTTTTTGGTTGGTAAAAATATTTAGTTGAACAAAGTTGTTTTTTTTAGTCGACGATTTTTTTTTTCAATTCAACTAAATTTTTTTATTCAATATTTTTTTAGTTGGCCAATGTTTATTTAAGTTTTAAAAACAAAACCTAGATAAGCCATTAAATATGAATATAACTATATTGTTCTATTACCACACTAAACAAGCACTTAACAAAAACATGGATGGAGTAGTTTTGTACATTATGTAGCTCTACAAACTATATCATTCTTATCGAACATACAAATATACAAAAATCATAATGGTCAACACCACACCGGTTTCACATGCTTAGATGCAAAAAAGGCAAACATAAGTTTTACAATAGAGAAATGGCTTCCATATGTCACGATCATCATCAACTACATTATTCTCCTCAATAGGAACCGGAAAAAAAAACTTTTAGAATCAGCAATAAATATAAAAAGTAACAAAACAAATGTTAAACAAAGTAAATATTTAGAAACACGACAACCCTTCGTGACAGAAGAATCGCTTCCATATACCATGTTTATCACCAGACACACCACTCTCGCCAACCCAAATAAAAAAAAAAAAAAACATATTCAGATTAGCAATAGATACGAAGAGTAGCAGAACAATTTCAAACAAAATAAATATTTAAAAGTAAAAAAGATGAACACAAATCTCGATTTCTCTACTTAGAGAGAGCGAAAGAGACGGAGAGAGCATTGCGTATATTTGCCCTGCTTATATAGAGAGAAACCCACTTAGAGAGAGACAGACAGAGAGAGCATTGTCTCCATTTATCTCGTTTATATAGATAGAGACGGTGAGAGCATATAGGAATGACTCACATAAACCATCATTATTAAGGGAACACAAAGGCATGATCGACACACACTGTCATTATCAACAGTATGGTGTGTGATACCGCAAATCTTCAAATCAATGATATATCACTAAAAAAAATCACACATCGAACTGTAAAATAAGAACATAATAAAAAAAAAACCACAACAATAACAGAAAGAAAGAACATTTAAATCAAAACAAAAGGATTTTATTATTTTTTGTAACAAAGAAAGAGATAGAAAGATCAATTCGCTTCACTTACTCCAACCAAGAGAGAGAAAGATCATTTCACTTCAAACGAGTAGGAAATTAAAAAGATAGACTAAATTCTAGGAAACGTATCACGTTAATATATTATGTTTTTTTTAGTTAAATTAAATAATATTTTAATTAATTCAAAATTAATAAAATTTGAGAGTAAAATTAAACATCAAAAGAAATTAAATCTTAAAGTTGGATTTTTATTTTGAATTACGGTCAGAATTTAATCTATTTTATTTATATAATTATTATTTTTAAAATTTAATTATGGGCCCACATTTAAAAATTAAGAAAATAAATAAATAACAGTAACGAGAATAAAATGTTAACTCAATGAATAAAATAATGCAAAAAACAGGAAAATATCTGCCATCCTATCCAAACTCCACGCGCCAAACGACAAACTTTGTATCCAACACCGCACCAGATCCCATCACAATTCCCACACAAAGAGCCCGCTCACTCTAACCTTTCCACCCCTCTCTCAATGGATCCTCTCATCCTCTTCTCCATCGCGGCCCTCATATTCGGCGGCATCTACTGGTTCCTCTACCCCTACGGCGGCTCCATTTCCCCCGAAAAAGTCGAGGACAGGTGCAAACAGTACCGTTCGTTCTTGAAGAAACCTAAGGAAATCGAAACTACCGAGCATGTCCCTCATTTCGTTGACACCTTCTAGAACATCGTAACCGACATTTACGAGTGGGGTTAGGGTCAATCCCTTCACTTCTTTCCGTCAATTCCCGGAAAATCTCACCGGGACGCGACAAGAAGTCACGAACATATGGCCGTTGATTTGATTAGGGTTTTGAAACCAGGAGCAATGTATGTGTCCTATGAAATGGGTTACTACGGAACTATAAGGTATTGAAAATTCAGAACATGTGAATATCATTCGAGGGATCGAGAGGGGTGATGCATTACCTGGGTTGAGGAGTTTTGAGGATATATCGGAGACTGCAAGGAAAGTTGGGTTTGAGATTGTCATGGAGAAGGATTTGGCGAAGCCGCCCACAAAACCTTGGTGGTTGAGGTTGAAGATGGGGACGGTTGCATATTGGAGGAATCATATTCTAGTTAGTGTGCTTGCATTTTTGGAGATTGCTCCCAAGGTTGTTGTGGATGTTCATGAGATGTTGCTTAAGACTGCTGATTATCTGACTAGGGGTGGAGAGACCGGAATTTTCGCTCCTATGCGTAGGATTCTCTGCAGGAAACCTTTGAATTTTTCTTAGAAAGTATTGGCTTGTTTGTTTGAGTTTAGGTGATTTTCTATCTTGCTCTGTGTTTTTTGTTATCTGGGTTTTGGTCCAATTTTGGATTTCTTGCTATATTTCTTGTTTCAAGGACTGAAGGAATTTTTGTACAAGAGGAAAAGACACTAATTGAAAATTTTTAAGTTCCTCTAGCTTAACCTAAACCGAGTTTAGGTTAGGCTAACATATGCCCACTTCAATAAACTGTGGCATAATTCATATACAGAGCTATTCTCTTAACCAAGGGAAAAAAGTTTTTCTCGACCCTGTGAATCAAGCACACTCTGTGGACCTGGCGTAGGAAGCACAAATTAGCAAGTTCTTGTTTCGTCAAAAAAGAAAGCAATAGCTTCCTAGCTCTCTCTCTCTCTCTCTCTCTCTCACACACACACACACACAGAGCTCAGTTCAGACTAAAAGAAAGATGATAAATGAAAGAGGCCATGAAGCCATGTCAAAAAATGAGGTTATGGTGTGAATTTTCTAGTTAACGTTGTCCAGTTCCTACTACCAGTCAAGGACTGGTTGAAGCTCTTCAAAATCCACATAATCACAACTCTTGTGCTGTTTGATGCAGAAAATTAGAGTCATGGTTTGAAAGTTAGGTTGGATTAGTAGTTACAGAGGCCAGTGGATTTGCTGGTGGGTGTCTGGGAAGACTTTTGACTAAACTTTCTGCTCGAGAATACTCTTTAGATGGATGGCAACAATATTGAAGGACAGAGAAGAGACAAGAGAAGGGGGAGGGAGGGAGAGAGAGAGAGAGAGAGAGATAATGAAGCAAATGGAAGCGGAAGGAATAAAGGTTGTTGAAAAGAGCAAAGAGAAATGTTCAGCAACACCACCTCCACCACCGCTCATGCCAAGGCACTGGGTGGCTGTGGCAAGACCAACCATGAAGAAGGTTAACTATAGTGTGACCAAGCTAGAGATAGAAAGGTTTTGGAGGCAACGGCGAATGGAAGAGGAGGATCATCTTCTAGCCGCTATAAAGGCTGCTGCAAGGATCAGGGCAGAAAATCTGACTGTAAGATCCTTAACTCACATTGATTAGTCAAATGTTATCTGGTATCCTAAATTTCCACTAACATTCCTAGTACTACTTTCAGAAGGAAGACTATTGGCGCTTTGAAGAATCATTAGAAGAGGATGCAATCAAGATGAGCCAAACTGAAATCAACATCAACAATAAGGTCTATGACAGCAAAAATGAAATCAGGGTTGGAGTAAAGGACTGGTTTGTTGTTCTACTCCCCTTAATTCTTTTTTTGGCTGTCTTTTTACGCTAGAAAATGCATAAGCTAAGGAATGTGAATGTTCATTTTCAGGTGGACAAAGAGCAAGTATGCTTATTTGAACCAGCCAGCAATAGAGACGACTGAAGAGCCGAAACGGGCATCAAAGTACATCCCCAACAATTGCTTCTACGAGGTTTCAGCTCCAGATTCTGCACAAGCTGCTTACCTTGGAGTGTTTTAGATTGTTAGGCCGCTTTCTACATTAAAAGATCTGCTTAAAAACATAAGATTTTCTGTCTAATCATTTTTTATGGGGTCAGAGTTGCATTTGTAATATGTCACTATATCCATCTTTGTAAACTAAATAATTCCCATTGAAGTGATTTGTAAAGTAAATACTTCTAAACCTTATTTGGGCACCTATATCTGTCTATTTTTATTTATTTATTTATTTATTTTGGTTTTCAATTAGCATCCAGAATTTTATCCCGACTAATCTGGATCGACCTATTACTTTTCGGGGGAGGTTGAGGTTTTCAACGTGATTTTTTTCGTATCCATAAGAAATCGAACTCACGATCATAATTAAAACAACTCAGCTCTCTTCCAGTTGAGCCAACCAATATTGGTATCTTTCTATGTTTATGTCATAACATCAGTAAGTGCTTTGTGAAAAATTAAAAAATGGCAACTTGATCACAAAAATATAGCTTTAATGATGATAACAATCTAAATTCGAGTAGATAAGTTAATCATTCTCTTATTACATGCAATTCCAATTCCATTAATGCAGATGTTAATGGGATATTTTTATAATATCATATTGATCATTTTTTTGAATATATATTTTGAGTCAGAATAACTATAATTTTTTTTTTTTTGTGGAAATTTTGTAGTGAAGAATAACCTTATATATGATTGTTGAAGCAGGTATTAATGCAATTTATTTATTAAAAAAGCAGTCTGCAAACAAAATGATTACCATTCGTTAATTTGGAATTTGAAACCATTAATGATAGTAATATCTAACTAAATTTGAACTAAAGTAGATGTTAATCGGTTATTTTTATAATATTATAGTAATAATTTTTTCTCGTTATTTATTTTGAGATTAGTAAATTATATTTTGATTTGTATATTTGAGTAAAGAAAAATATTGTTTAAGTCGGTTTTCATCTTTAAAAAAATATAATAATAATAATAATAATAATAATTAAAACAAGAACAAGAAGAAAATGAAAATGAAAATGAAAATGCATAGAATTACCCGCTGTAGCCACTTTTAGAAGTCAAAACTCACAAACGAAGCTACTCGCCTGGGAAGGTTTTCCCATGAAATTAACGGTTCCTTTCCAAGAATAGAAACCCAAATCAATTCAAAGATGGGTACAACAGCACTTTCTCATAATTACCTCTGCGGATACAATCCACCCCAAAATGTGTCCTCCAAAAAGTTTGAATTACCCAATCTAAACCAAAACCCAGATCTCAAAATCAGGCAAAAACTCTGCAAACCAGCTAGTTTTCTCAGAAATCAATCAAAAGCCACAAAATCTTCCATCCAACAGCAACAACACGTCTCCCTCAAAGAAGCTTTTCATTGCTTTTTGGAATCTGGGTCTGTTGAAAATGCACTCTATCTGTTTGAATATATGAACAAATCTGATAGTTTCATATGGAATGTTATGATTAGAGGGTTAACAGATTGTGGGTTTTTCAGAGAAGCAATTGATTACTATCATAGAATGCAAATTGAAGGTGTTAGAACTGATAATTTCACTTTCCCTTTTGTGATAAAGTCATGTGCGGGGTCATTTTCATTGGATGAAGGAGAGAAAGTTCATGCCAAGTTGTTTAAGCTTGGGTTGGACTGTGATGTGTATATTTGTAACTCTCTGATTGCTATGTACGCTAAGGTGGGGTTCATAGAATATGCTGAGAAGGTGTTTGAAGAAATATCTATTAGAGACTTGGTTTCGTGGAATTCCATGATTAGTGGGTATGTCTCGGTTGGTCTTGGGAGGAGGTCCTTATTGTGTTTTAGAGAAATGCAAGAATTTGGGATTAAATTTGACAGGTTCAGTGTCATTAGTGCTTTAGGTGCTTGTTCTCTCGAGGGGTTTTTAATGTATGGACAGGAAATGCATTGTCGAGTGATTAGAAGTGGGTTTGAATTGGATGTCATGGTTCAGACATCACTGATTGACGTGTATGGAAAATGTGGCCGAGTGGATTATGCAGAGAAGTTGTTTGATAGGATTTTTCAAAGGAGTGTTGTGACTTGGAATGCCATGATTGCTGGATTTGCTCTTAATGGACAGCCTTACAAGTCCTTTGCTTGTTTCAGAAATTTACAACGGGATTTTGTGGTGAGTTCTGATGCAATAACATTGATAAACTTGCTACCATCTTGTGGAGAACTAGGAGTAGTCTTAGAGGGTAAATCCATCCACGGCTATGCCATTAGGAAAGGTTTTTTCCCTAATTTAGTATTGGAAACTGCTCTAATTGATATGTATGGAGACTGCGGAAAACTGAAATCATCAGAACTTGTATTTCATCAAATTACAGAAGCAAGCTTGGTATCTTGGAATGCAATGATTGCTGTTTATGTACAAAACGGGTGGAATAGAGAAGCCTTGGAATTGTTCCGGGGCCTCTCGAAGGATTCGATGGAACCTGATTCCGTCACGATTGCTAGCATCATACCTGCCTTTGCTGACTCAGCCTTGTTGATGGAGGGAAAGCAAATTCATGCTTACATCACAAAGCTGGAGCTCGGCTCTAATAACTTCATCGCAAACTCCCTAATCTACATGTATGCAAAATTTGGAGATCTCCAAACTTCAAGAGATCTGTTTGATCGTATGTTGCATAAGGATGTTGTTTCTTGGAACACAATCATCATGGCATATGCCATTCATGGGTGCGGGAAAATTTCCACCAACTTGTTCTCAAAGATGATAGAAGAGGGCATGGAGCCAAATGCAAGTAGCTTCGTTTCCCTATTATCATCTTGCAGCAATGCTGGAATGATTGATGAAGGGTGGCAATATTTTAACTCAATGAAGCAGGATTATGGAATTAACCCTGGAATAGAGCACTCTGGTTGTATGATTGATCTTCTTGGTCGCGCTGGCAATCTTGGACAAGCTAAGCATTTCATTCAAGAAATGCCACTAATCCCAACAGCCAGAATATGGGGTTCTCTTCTGGTTGCGGCTAGAAATAATAATGACATAGAGTTAGCTGAATTTACTGCCGAGAAAATTTTTTCTTTGGCACATGATAATACAGGCTGTTATGTCTTACTTTCTAACATGTATGCTGAAGCAGGGAGGTGGGAAGATGTGGAGCGGATAAAATCTCTAATGGAGAGAGAAGGGCTTGTAAAAACAACTGGAAGTAGTGTCATTGAGCTCAATTGCAGGAGTTACAGATTCACCAATGATGACAAGTCCTGTACTAAAACCTCCATAATCTATGATATGTTGGATATCATTCTTGGCGAATGTGTCCATAATATCACTAAGTTCAGACCACTTGATTTGGCAAGAGAAAGGAGGATTTCATCCTGGAGTCATAGTGTAAGATTGGCAATTTGTTTCGGTATAATCTCAACCACCACACGACAACCTATTCTTGTTAGAAAAAACACTAGAATATGTAAAGAATGTCATGATGCTGCCAAGAAGATCTCAAAGATTACCAGAAGAGAAGTCGTGGTAGGAAATGTAAAGGTGTTTCACCACTTCAGAGATGGGCAATGCTCATGTAGAGATTACTGGTAACCATGAAATCCACATAATGTAAAGCCAAAGTAGACTTCAGCTAGAGAATGTAGTAGAATACAAAAATGGAAACAGCATATACCTCGTACAGTTGTATATTTTATAGCTGAGCCAACAATGTGCAACCTTGCAACTATGGAAATCAATTCTTGAGCTGAGCTTCCTGTTATTGTTTCACTGTGCATAAAACTCAACAAAGATACAGATATCTGAAGTGAAATTTCATCATTGATCATTTTTTTTTTAGTGCAATGACAGATTGATCAAAGGCACCGCATGAGGAATGCTTTAAATGCGAAATCACTACACTTTCTGGACAACCCTTTTAACTAGTAAGTCCAACTTATCATCTTCTCAATTTTAATTGAGCCATTTATAGGTGTTTATAGCATATCAGGATGGTGAATAGTGTAAGAGCTTCATATTAAGGCTCACCTCTGTTGCATTCTATTTTCTTATGCTTTCGTTTTTCTCTCCTCTTTAACAATCAAGTCAACATAATCTGCCTTAGATAAGCCCGCTTCAGGTAGAAGTCTAAACTTCCAAGACCACCCACCCCCTCCCCAAACTTATCTGGACCTATGAGGTTCTAATTTTTTTTTTTTTTTTTTTTTTGTCCCTGGCTTGGCCATCACCCACTATCTGAGATTTCGCTTCGATTAATCCGGATGTGGAGAGTTCTCCCAATATCGACTTTTACGTTCCCATAACGGTTCGAACTCCGACTGAAGTCTCTTTCCAACTACGCCACCAAACCTATGAGGTCCTTATGCCTCACTAGGTTGAGAATCCTTTGTTTGAACTGCTTACTTTCTCACCAAGAATACCATCTCTCTCCAACTCTATTCATTTAACTTGGTCGGGAAAATCATCCTAGAATTATTAAAATTCTTCACCCTTACCCAAATTAGCCCTTTTGTTCATATCTAGATCACTATTTCCTTGACCCTGAGGCCTCGTATTCCCAAACTCTAAAGTCATCCTACCTTTCCTTCCATACCAATTTATTATGTTATACACAAATTTAACCTACACTAGGAGAACTGGTGATGCCATGAAGTGTGGTTGACTCTTTCCAAAAGGATTTTCTGTTCCTTTTTAAAATAGATCAACACACACATACACTCGGAGAGGGAGGGAGGGAGGGAGGGAGAGAGAGAGAGAGATCACAAGTATGAGAATTGATGTTGCATTTTCTCCAGTACGAATCAAGTATATACAAACCATAACCCGTGTTTCTCTGCTAAAATCTCTTTATTTACTCATCACCCTTCAAGAAAAGAAAAGGGTCTGAAATTGTGTCAAATAAAAAAAAAATTATAATACTATTGCTTTACAACCCCCTCCCCCCAACAAAAAAAAAAATTGCCATCCACCTTACAGTCAAAATAAAGTCAAATCCACATCAGTTTGTCTTCCTTCCCAAAATCCCATCCAAGATCCCTCTTAAGAACCCTATACACCCTTCATCATCATCAGACCCAAACACACAATGACTGAACAAATCAAAAAGACCCCTTTCATCGGACTCTCGGGATGTCGACATGGGCTGCAAGTACGCCCAAGCAGCATGCTTCACCAACGGATTCTTGATGGGAATTTCATGCCAACTCCCGTTAGGTGGTGATGGAGTTCCCACCGGGGGGGATGCAGGCAGCAGATCCTTCAAGCTTGTGTATGACAACGTTTGTAAAGCCACCATCTCTATGTCTGACATTGAATCAATGCCGTTTGCCATCAAAAATTTAGCAGTCAACTCAAGGTCTTGAGTTTTGCAGGTCTCTTTCACAACCCCATCTTCCATTTTTAGCTTCCAGGTCTATGCTATGACCTACTAATTTTAGATTTCGAAAATTTAGAAGTTTTGGGTTTGAGAAGGAATTAGATGATTTTGTCTAGAGAGAGAGAGAGAGAGAGTGAAGTAAGAGAGTAGTTAACTGTTAAATTTTTGGTAGTTGCTAAATAATTCATTCAATGTGGTGTCATTGTTGGTGATATGGTATTAAGGACGAGGTTTGGGAATAGGTGGCACCAATTTCAGGTGGGAATGTCGCGGTCGGCATTTTAAAAAAATGGAATTCCTTTTTCAGCCAAAGAATTAGGGACACCTAGGTGTGTTTGTTACCATGTCTTAGAAAAGGCCACCTTTCTTGAATCATTTCCACCCTAATCATCATTAAAATACTTAATTTCATTGTTTATGAGCGATCGTTCGACCTTTCTAGAAATTTTCCCTGAAATATGATATAATCGAAAAATTAAAAGATCAGACACTCAAATATATTATTTCGTATTATTTTATATATAATATCATATGGGTAAACGATATTTTGAAATTTCAAGGAGTCGTACTTACTTGTGTTTACTATGTGATTAGCATTTCTATGCTACCGTTGATGTTTGGAAGGTGTTTAGAATTATTTATAAATTGATTAAATTAATTTATAAATTATAATTAAAATTTTAATTGTTTAGTAATTAAAATTTATAAAATTATTTATAATCTCAAAAGGTGTTTATAAACTAAAAAAATAATAAACTATTTTTATCAGTTTTTTATTTTGGTATTTTTAACTACAAATAAAATGAATTATTTTGACCAATAAAAATATATTTTTACCTTTTATATTTTAACAAAAATTACAATTATGCTACGAGTTTTATATTCTTATCTAGCAATAGGGTTTCACTGCCGCCTAAGGGTTTCTTCTTTTTCAAGTGATATTTTCTTCTCCTGCTTTATCTTCTTTATACTCTTCTATTGATATATTGAAAAAAATTTTATATTTTAATACAGTATATCTCCACTATAATACATTTTTTTTTCCCTCTGAATATCACAAACTTACATGAAAAAAAAATTATCGAAAAAATTTTGAGTGTCATTTTTTTAATCTTAAGAAATTTTGATATTCAATAATTTTAAGAAATCTCATTTTTTCAATAATCTTAAAAAATCTCATTATGTCAAATTACATATTTTTCTGTAATATATCTTTCTTCCCATCTTAAAATTTTTTGTTCCGACTTTTATAACATATTTTTATGATTATGGATTTTATTGTAAACCATGCTAATTTAAAATATATATTTTTATTTGTAAAAATAAATCTAAAAATTATTTATTTTATTTATTCATTTTTAATTGAATTGTTTTAATTTTTTTCCTATCATTTAAATTGTAATTTTGTTCACTTTTAAAATATGTATTCTATAGTTATGTAAAAATATTTTATACCAACAATGGCCTTTTATCTATTTTAATAGTTTATAATCATTTATTTTATTAAACAGTTAACTACTTTTAAATAATATTTATTAAAATAGATAATAATTTATTTTTTAAAAAAACTAAAATGGGTTTATAAGTCAAAAATTTGTTTATAAGTGCCCGTTTGGTAGGGCTTATTTTTTGCTTTTCTTCTCTTTATAAGAAAAAACAAAAATTAAGAGTTTTTTAAAAAAAGTTAAAAGTTATTTGGTAATTTTAATTTTAAAAACAAACTTATCTAATAGTTTTTAAATAAAATAAAAAGTAAAAACTAAAAAATTAAAAGTAAAAATTAAAAATTAAAGAAAAAAGAGACTATGAGGGTAAATAAATTTATGATATGAACATATTTAAAATTTTATATTATTTAAATGAGGATATAAAATGAATAAAAAAAAATAAAAAGCTAGATCTTAAAAAAAAAAAAAAAAGGCAGAAGCTCCTCCAATGAACATTTACTAAAACTCTATTTCTTTAATTAAAAAAAAAATTTACTTTTCTTTTAAGAGGTTCTCCAAAATAGTGTTTGACAAATTTTTTCCTTAAAAAGAGAAAATAAGCAAAAAAAAAAAAAAAAACTTTGCCAAGAAGCTTTTTTAAACAATCTCAAACGGTCCCTTAGTTTATCCATTGGCTTAGTATTAATATTTTTTAAATAAAATTTTAAATTTGAATCTTATGAGATAAGAAAAATGATTTTACCTCTTAAAATTTAATTTAATTTGAATTGAATTTATACAGATTTCATGTAAATATTAAATACCAACGGTTTATTAAAAAAACAAAAAAAGCATTGCTCTGCTGCTTCCTAACAATTTTATGGGTTACTATTATTTTGTAATATTAATTTGAGTTATTCAATTTGAATTTATAGTTATTATATTTACAGTGATTTTTTGTTATTACTCCCTGAAATATTAACAATTTTTTTCACTTTTTTGCTAGATATTTTAGCTATTGTTTTTATAGTGACTCCATTATATTTCATTGATCAAATACTTTTTTTCATAATTCTGGGAATTTCGAAGAAATTTCTAACATTTTTTTTTTTAACGAAAAATGAATACAATATGTATTGTGTGGAGAGGCTGCATAAGAGAAAATCAACTCACAACTCAAATCAACTAACCCATAAATTTTTAACATTTACTAACTAGAAAAATGTTCTATAACACTTTGAAGCTTTGCTCTCATTTGAATATATATAAAACAAATATATATAAATATAGCAAAAATTTTACTTTTTCTGCTCCATTTTAAATGTCTTTTTCTCAATTTTTTTTTTATTTCACTTCAAGTGTCATTTAAAAAATTAAGAAAATATTAATTATTTTTTTTTAACTTTTCCCTTTTCTCTTATTATCTCTACTTAATATTCAGTTATAATAGGATAAATTTGACTTCTCGATGGATAATTTAGTCCATCAATATAATTTTGTTAATAATTATGGTTGTCTGATCATTTCTTTAATTCTTTACTATAATTTAAAAAAAAAAATGAAGTGAAACCAAATACAAAACAATAATTATTTTCTTTCTTTTCTTTAATTTAAAGAAATTTCTTTAATTCTTTATTTATTTTCTTATATAAATCGCGGGCCAACAAATGCCTAGTTGGACTTAGTGTTTTGAAATCCGGACCAAACCGGTCAGTTCGGACCGGTTCGATCGGAAACCGGACCAGTAGCCGGTCCGGGTTTTTTTACAAAACCGGACTCTGAAAAAACAGGCAAAATCCCGGTTAGACCAACTGAACCGGGGTTGAACCGGCCCGATCCAATCCGGATTTTTTAAAGTACAAAATAAAAGTGAAAAAATTGTGTTTATTCATGCTCAAACTCGCGACCAGAATGAATATATCAACAGTCTTTTCCACCACGTCACATATAGGAGTTATGTAAATGTTATATAGTTTTATATTTATTTATTATTTCATGATGATGTCATCTGGGTTTTTGATCCGGTCTGACCGGGTCAACCCAGTGACCCATTGACTCATTAACACGATCTGTTCGTATTCCAGTTCGAGTTTCAAGACACTGGTTGGACCAATAATAATATTCTTTGCGGTGTGTTTAGATAAATGGTTTTCATGGGAAAGGAAGTGAAATGAAGGGTTTTAAAGAATCCGTTCATATTTGGCAAAACAATTAATTAGAGGGGAGGAAAAATGAGTGTTTCTATAAAACCCTCCGAATCAAAATTTTCAATTCTACTAAATCAGTAGGTTTTGGAGGAGAGAGATTCATTTTTAAAATTATAAATACTAAAATTACTTTATACCCTTTATTTTAAAACTCTAATAAAAAAACAAAGAGAATAAAACAGTATGTGCATTTTTTGATTATATTCCCTCCCTTTTCCTAGTTTAACCAAATATGATTTTTTATTTTATTTTTCTTTCTCTCCCTTTCTCATCACATATTTTATTACCAAACGTGATTTTTAATTTTATTTTTCTTTTCGTTCCTTTCCCATCATTTTCCTTCCTTTCCTGTACCTCCGTTTCTCACGATGTTACCAAACACACCATTAAGCAAAATGTTGGATTCGGATTTTGTATATGATAAAAACAGTTATTTGGAGGGTTTTGCCCCCTTAAAGACCCAAATTGGTTCGAACTAAATTTAATTAGATTCAACGTGATTACTAAATATCAGTCATTTATAAAAATTAAAAAAAAAAGTTCAAGTGTAACATGATTTTTTTTTTTTTTTTCTTTTCTTAGCAATAGGGAGAGGTGAAAGTTAAAACCGAAAACCTTTATTATTAGTCAAGATTTGGAATAATTTGAGCAAATATTTGAGTCAAAGTTTTAGATTATTGTTGAACAATTTGGTTGTTTCCTTTTGATTTATATCTTTTGGGTACGCAAGGGTTGGGGGTTACAATGACAATGACATGGACTAAAGTGAGATTAAACCGACCAAAGTGTCCCGTGATTACTTTAATGATAAATTATGATATTCTAATAATTTACAACTTCTCTCACTTAATAAATATTTTTAACATATTTTTAAGAAAAATATATATAACTTATTTATTGAAAATATAGGTATTATATATCTCTTAAATAGATGAATACAAAATTTATAAGTTTAGATGTTATTCCTAATACATTTTTCTATATAATTTTATATTTATTCTTTTAAATTTTAAATAGTACAATCGGTTACTTTCCAAACTAATAAAATTATATATGAAAATGATAAATTAATTTTTACAAATAACAAAATATAAAAGTGAACTTCCGGTTTTATCTTATTGTTTTAATTAAAGAAATTCAAATCAATTTTATATTTTATTTTTTGGTTTATTTATTTATTTATTTATTTTTTTGCAAAATTAAGAAATAAAGAGAGACATGTAAAATTCTATTGCTTTATTTAAGACGATGATGATGATTCACACCCTTCATCAGAGTCAGTGTAAAAAGAGTTCACGGCACATTGCTTTCGGAATGGGATACGAATCACTTCTAATGATTACATATCTTGAAATGTAGAAGTTTGTTACTAATAATTTTGTTTTACTCTCTAACACTTTAATGATAATTTTAAAAAGAAGGGATGAAGTGACATTACTCGTAGTTGTGATCCAAAAAAATCATATGATGATGACAAAACCAGAAAAATGCCATTCCTTTTCTCTGTATACCCCTTGACCTTGACCTTCTCTCTGCATTTGGTGTTACATTTAGATCAGCATACAATAAGCATTCGAGATACGAGGAAATCTAACTTGTATATCAAAATATCATAAAATATTTATCGATATCTATCTATTCCTTTTAAAATAAATTTAATCATCAAAATAACCCAACATGCATTCATCACACAATTAAGGATCGGTCTGATCCATTTCTGCTCAAAATATACAAGTATCAAGTCAATCCGACTATTCAAATCAAATCTATAGAGTATAAACAATTCTCTACTCAAGAGATTTATATCAAATTCAACAAAAAACAATTCTAAAAAAAAATCAAGTAAATAAAAATAGAAGTCCTTATTTTTTAGGAATACAAATTATATTCAAATTTCAAATCCATATAAATATAATACAAAATAGGTTTTCAAAATAATTATACAATATACCTCCACTTGGATCTACTAATATCTCAATTCAAAAGAAAATCATTACTTGAAAAAATCTAACAAAACAAAGTTTTTCAAATCTCCCTAAGTGTCCATAAGTCTCAATTAGACTTCCTCTGTAGAAATAAAAGTTTGAGGGGTGAGTATATACTATATACGGAGAGTAATACACAAATTGTACAAAAGTAAGATTTTGTATGATAGGTATATCAAATATATATGTACTTCAAACCATCATATTGTTCTCAAATTCATTCAACAAAAATAATTTTAAATCATTGTTTTCAAAATTATCATAATTCATAATTATCATAATTTAATATTATATGCATTCAACTATTTCACATTTTTAAATACTAGACAACCCAAAATCATTGTTCCCAACAAAGATATACCACGAACTAAGGTGGGACTGCCAAAAGTTTTAGAAATTTGCATTTAAAAATACCCTCATTCTTAGCGTGGGTTATGGTATTCGTTGATGGTGCAATCAACTGTTTTATGTTCTTTATGTGGTATGTTATTCGATTATAAATGTATCGTCGCATTCAGTTATATACTATGTCTATTAACCCGACCATGTCACCCCGTTGAAATGATTAGTCATTTTTCAAGAATCAAACTCTCTCCCCCTAAGCCAATCAAGGCACTATTCATAAAATCATTTCATGTGTCATCACAATAATTTCTCAATGACAGTCAACATATCAATGTGTTCATCATTAAGAAATTCATATGGCACTTCATTCAACACATATATGATACATAAAAGTTCAAAATTTAACTTTTAGGATATTCCACACACACTAAAATATATAAATCCAAAATTTAAAATTTATTTAGAAAATTCAATAAAAATATTTTTTTCTTATTTAAGTAAAAACATAAAATCACTCATCTTTTGGGGGGATAATCACTTCCAATCCATAATCAATTTGAAGGGTAAACATAAATCAAGCCTATGACTAGCATTTATGAATTTTTCCAACATAAATCTTTTTCTAAATATCATAATTTATTTTTTAATTTCATATTCTATTTTAATTTATACAATTTTATTTACAAATTTCCCAAACTACTCATTTCCCTCTCCCAACCCCCCCCTCCCCTTTCCACCCAAATTTCCCTCTACCAAATTAAGGACAACAAGTTTAATTAGGAAAGATTTTAGAATTTGATAGCTTTGTGAGATGAGAGACGTTTTTTTCTATGAACTTCTTTTGAAACCTTACATTTTATCGCTTTTATTTACTCATATATATACTTAATATTGATTTAATTTTTTGTTTTTTGTTTTACTTTTTTTTCCACTCGTTTTATTACGACTTAATTAATTGAATTGAGACAGTCCCTCCCCTTTCTTGCTAGCATTTATGAATTTTTCCAACATAACATAAATCTTAATTTCTAAAATCAATGAATCTATATTTTCATTTTATCAGCCATATGCCCCATTTCCCCTACACCCCCCTCCCCCCCCCTCCCCCCCCCCCCCCCCCCTTCCAACCCCCCCCCCCCCACCTCCCAACCATAAATTCTAATCTCAACAACAAATTTAATTTTTGTATAAGGGAAAAATATGGGGTTTTGGGGGGGGGGCCCCCCCAATTTGAGTGTTCCCGCCTTGAATGTCGATCCCAAAACCCCCCCCCTCCCCCCCTTCTTGGAGTAAACCCTAAGTTTTCCCTAAATCTACCTTCATCCACAAGTTTGCTTGAGATTTTGGAAGTTTAATGGAATGATATTTGTTGGAGTGTGATTGATTTCAAGAGAAAGAGATAGAGAGAGAGAGAGATTTGAGAGTATAGAGGGAGAGAAGAGAGGGAGTCGAGAGGGAAGAGAGGTTTGATCGTGTTTTGAGTGAGAGAAGTGAGTAAAGGCTTGTTTAAATATTATTTTAATTATATGAGATGAAATCTCAATCTTGTCCCTTACTATTTTTAAGTTTTGTTCAATTTTAGTTGCCTCTTTTTGTCATTTCGCAACATTTCATACTCATAAGTACTTGAAAATAATACAAGTCGACTTATATGTCTAAACTCTTCAGGGGTCAAGTCAACTTATTGTCTCATAAGTTGACTTCATATTGGTTTTATCATGGGCTCAAGTCAATTCAAAAATGGCTCAAGTCGATCCAATTTTTTCTCTTGCATAGCTCCCAAGTCGACTCAACTCTTGGTAAGTTGACTTGTTTTAATTTCAGACATATTTTTAGTCTTGAATCTGTTGAGTTGACTCGTATTGAGACAAGTAAACCTATAGATACATAGTCTGAAAGCACAAGTCGACCTGTCAATGGACAAGTCGACTTGTCTATATGCAAGGTCAAGAATTATGAGATCTAATCTTCTCAAGTCAACTTGGCACTTGCTCAGGTCGATTTGGTGAGTTATATATTTAACCAAAATTCAATTTTTGGTCTTTAAGTTGTCTTATCTAGGGACAAGTTGACTTGTCGTTAATGAATTGACCTCAAATAAGTTTTTATTGTCCTAAATTATCACTAAAACATATTTTTCTCTTAACAAAACTTTACAAAACCTTCATTGATGAATTAAATTCAATTACAATCGGTTTTTTTCGATATATATTTTTTTTAACAAAGAGTATCGAAAATTCAATAAAAATTCTTTAATACCAAATTTTCGGTATTACATTATGCGACTCCCTATCTTTAACAATTGTGTCTTTCTCTTAATGGCAAGAGCTAAAAACATTTACCTAAAGCTCAACTGAAAGCCTATTAATAACAGTGCTCAGATAAAACCAACGTTCTGTGAGTGTAGCGGTGAGAATACTAAACTCATTTGACAGAAGATTGCCCTATTATCCTGGAATAACAAAGATCAAATTTATCAAGCCATTTTTAACAAAAACAAGGAAGCCAGCCTTAAACCCTAACCATATGTGCTCCATCCCACTATTGCATGATGAACCCTTATAACCAGGGTATGAGTTTTAAGCAAGGCACTACAGCTTAAGGAAGGAACAACACGGATCCCAAAGGGAGATGAATACATACCCAAGTTGGGAGATCCTAAGCCATGTGTTACTTCTAGAATAAAGTTGACAGAAAGTCACTTCTTCTGGGCAGCCTGACCAGAAGGCAAAGGTATGGCTTGGGTCAATGGTCACAGCCTTGGCCGATACTGGGTGTCTTATCTCTCTCCTCTTGGTAAACCTACTCAATCCAAGTAAGTCTCAGAAGATTTGATTATGCATAATCTAATTGTCTCATCAATTTAATAAGCAAGATATCATAAGCTAGCACATTTTCTGCTAACCAGGTACATGAACTGAGGGTTGAGGCGTCAGAATGAGGATTGAGACGTCGTGGTATTGCGGTGGTGGTTCGATTTGTGATCACCATCCCGATCACGAGATCCGTTCGAGAGACGTACGATTGGATTCATATTGGGGTTCTACATTCGAGGTATTTAATCCTATACCTGATCTATTTTATTTTTCCGAAAATTATTCGAATGCTTCCACTGCATGTAAATCGAGTAAAATAATCCAACAATTTATTTAGTTTCAACTTTTCTGTGATGGTTTTCGTTCAATACTCAAAGCACCAGAAAAGGCACCATGACAATTTTGGTCCTTAAAAGCTTTTTGGAAAATCTTTACTCCTGAGCCCATTAAATTTTGGTTGTTGCTTTTGCATCTATACAATGCGAAATTGCATTCTTGCATTGTTATGATGGGCCTCTACATAGCGGTTCAACCTGTTTTTCTCTTTAAGTTCAGGAAAGAATTCTACCACCGAACCTGCACTGACCTAAATCTTGGCGTCTTTTATAGGCAAAAAACTGGGAAAGCGCATTGTAGTTAGATGATGAAATTAAGGCCATGAATTTGAAGCCAACGGCCGTCAACAATAAATGCCTTGATTTTGGCCTTGTGCAAGTTTCAAGTTTGCAAGAAGGTATCACTCTTCACCTATTTATCTTTATACTATATGCCATGCTAGGATTATTTACAAGTTTGAGATTTTGCATCACATAAATGGTATGAACTGTTGTCATAGCTGATGCAGAAAACAAATGTTTATCTTTACAGGTCCATTTTTCCTTCTGTTCCTCAGGCTTAGGAACTTCTTTTCCTTCTTCTGTGTTTTTGTTTTTTTGTTTTTTCTTTTTTTTGGGGTGGGGGGGGGGGGATATTTCTTGGAGCCGAGCTGCAAGCGGTAGGATGTTCTGAAGAAATATCCAGATATGGTAGTTGATGTCAATACCCTAATGGGTAAAAAATAAAACCAATCTAAGGAAAATGACCCGCCATATCAACATTGAAACGATAGTCAGGATAATGGTTTTTAAAGCCTCTTTTTCTATCATTGTTCCTTTTCGCCATGCTACCATTGTGGTTTCCTCAAAGCCCGGCAATACCAAATCTTTAAACGGCGCCGTTTTAGTAAAGCTTTCCTTTTCTCCATCGGCACCTTTACCCTGCCTTTTTCCCATTAGAAATCTCGAACCCTTTTGGCTGAAAAATTCAGACAAACCGTTCCTTTCTCTCTCTCCCCTCTGGACTGCAAGGCTCTCCCACCAACAAGCGGCATATACAACAAAGATATTCACTGATTACAGTACACAGATGTTATAATGGCATTATATGCCATATGGGTTGTTTGTTAAGGTGGCTCATCCCTTTGTTTTTATCCCACATCGGTTATGAAAGAAAAAGTCTCACCATGTGCTCATGTATAAGGGGCCCTATATCAGATTGGTTTAGAATCTAGCCTTTCCCCCCAAATTCAAGTATGTGTAGAGGTCTTTGGCTTACGTTTTTAGGTTATCATCAGTTAGTTAATAAAATATGGTAGAACTTTGTAAAATTTCATATTGTTATGTTTTTGTACCACGGTCATTTGGGTTTAAAAAAAAATATTTTTTAAGACATTTGTAGTTTCTTTTTTAATAGTGAAATTTTGTTTCTCCTTCACTCTTGTACGTAGGTCAGCTTTATTTGATCGAATCATATAAATTTTATCTCTTTTTTATTTATATTTTATTATTTTATTATTTTATTTTTTCTATTTATTTAAATTTTATCTTTTGTTATTTATCTATTGGATTGTCAAAAGTCCTCCGGTTAACTTTCTATTCATCTTGGGTCAGTCCTAACAAACTGGTATTAGAGCTATTTTAACTATTTTGAGAAAGTTTTTAGACAATTATTTTTTTACAACATGACAATATAATAACAAAAATTGTGATCGAGAAATTCGATAGAAATATCAATTTTGGTATGTGACAACTTAAGATAGAGACTATTTTGGTTTAGAACGGCGTTGATTTAGCATTACAAGGAGTAGATGCTAAATCAATCAATGTAACAGATTCAGAGTTTGTTACGATAGACTCTCTAATGAGCTTTTACGGGAGGTTGCTATAGAAACCACGACTAAGATTATGTTAGATAAGTTTAAAACTTTGTATATGAAGAAGACAGTTGATAATAGATTTTACCTAAAACAAAATCTGTATATACTGCGTATGACAGAAGGTACATCTATACTCTCTCTTCTTGATAAATTTGATTCTGTTATTATAAATTTGGAGAATATAAATTTGAAAATTGATGATGAGGATAGAGCCTTTTTGTTATTGTGTTTTCTTCTCCAATTCTTTAAATATTTTCGTGATACTATGATCTATAATAAAGAAATCATTTCATAACAGAAAATAAAATCTGCTTTAAAATCTAAAGAGTAGATTGATAGACACATTATTGGGAAAATTAATAGTAGTCAAACTGATTGTTTGGTTGTTAAGGGCAGAATTGATAAAAAAGAATTTGAGAATAGTAGATCAAAATATAAAAATTTGGTATGTAATTATTGTTACAAATTGAAGTATATTAAATCCAATTGCTTTAAGTTGAAAAATAAGTAAAAGAAAAATTTGGTAAGAAATACACTAAGATTGCCGAAGCTATGGTAAATGAGGAAAATGGAGATATTTTTTGTGTGACTGATGACAAGATAAGATCTAAAAATGAATGGATTTTGGATTCGGTTTATTCTTATCACATGTGTCCCACCATTATTTTTCACTTATGAATATGTTAATAGTGGAAATGTTTTTATAGAAAACGATATTGTTTCTAATATTGTTGGTAAGAGTACAGTTCGAATTAAAATGCATAATGATATTGTGATGACGCCCACTGATATTAGATATGTTCCTAATTTGAAAAAAAAATCACATCTCTTTAGACACTTTAGAGGTTTTTGAGTATAGATACATAGTTAAAGGTGGAGTTATGAATGTGTTTTATGATACTCTTGTTATTATGAAAGATTACAAGTTTGGTAAATTGTATTCTCTGTAGGGATCTACTATTATTGATTCAGTTGTAGTCTCATCATCAATGTTTGATTCTAACATTTGTTCAAATTTGTAGAGACCATCTCGTGTTCAGTTTAAGAAAAGTATCAGATATTTGTTGACCTTCATTGTTGGTTATTTGAGAAGTATATTTCACAGTTTTGTTTTCTTCCATAAATTAAGTGATGGGTTATTTGTTTATTTGCTATCTTATATTGATAACATATTTGTTGTTACCAAGAATTTGTTAGAAATATTCACTTTTAAATTATTAATTTAGCAGTAAATTTGCTATAAAAAATTTGGAAGCAGTTAATAAGATTTTTGGTTTGGAAATTAAGAGAGATCATGGAGTTGAAAAATTATTCTTAACCCAAAATAATTATTTTGAAAGTTTTGGTATGAAAAATGCTAAATCCGTGAGTACTCCATTTGTTATTCTTTTTTGATTATTTGCTATTAAACTATTACAGTCAGTTGAAGAGGATGATTTTATGACAGGTTTCATATTTTAGTACAGTTGGCAGTATGACGTATGCAATCATTTATTCAAATTCATATGATAATTTCACGTAATTGTTTATGAAGTCTCATTCAGTCTACAAATTCAAGTAGTGCTTGAATTTGTTTTATTTGGTATCAACTATTGTTGATTAGTCCATTGGACTTTTATAGAGAAAATGGAACATATTTGTTATTTGATATTTGTTAATATTTGGATTCATCAAGATGAAAATTTGTTAAGCTGGTTCATCCCTTTGTTTTTATCCCACGTCGCTTATGAAAAAGACAAGTCTCACCTTGTGCTCATGTGTAAGGGGCCCTTTCCCACGTTGGTTTAGAAGCTAGCCTTTTCCCCCAAATTCAAGTATATGTAGTGGCTTTTGAATTGGATTTTAAGGATATTATTAGGTCAAATGAGTTAATAAAATGTATTGCGATATTTTAAGATTTTATTTTGCTATCGATCATTTGGGTCTAGAAATACCTTATTAAGGCATTTGTAAATTTTTTTTTTTAATGAAATTCTGTTGCTCCCTCACTCGTAGATGTAGTTCTATTTGACTGAATCACGTAAATTTTATTTCTTTCTTTATTTATATTCTGTCATTTTATTTTTTCTATTCATTTAAATTCTATTTTTTGTTATTTGTCTATTAGATTGTCAAAGAGTCCTCTAATTAATTTTCTATTCGTTCTCGGCCGGTCCTAATATTGTTGGTCCTGCTTCAGAAATCATTTTGCAGACAAATGCCGAATCCACGCTCTTCATGCACCTCTTCCCTCTCATGTGCTGTCCATGTATCACATGCGAAAACCCACCATCTTCTCCATCTAGCTGATGACAATCAAAGCTAAATCCGCCAAACTATTTCACTCTCTTTCATGGTTTGTTTCTCTCTCTTTCCTCTTAATCAAACCCCACCATTTTCTTTTTTGTTCTTCTTTGATTGATTTTAGGCAGTAGGTTCGACACTGTCGGGGGGATTTCAATAAGTAAAGTCCCTTTTATCATTTTTTTTTTTAGTTATACGTAGATTTGAATCCTTAAATTGAGAATTGAGAGAGGGACATTGTGGCTGTTATGTTGTTTCCTTAAACACTCTTTTTATCATTTCTTATGGTCTTATGATTGGATTTTGGATTTTTGCATTTTCGCATTTTCAATGAATATATTTTTGGGTTATTATTCAATTGACATATTAATTGAGGAATTTAGACCAAATCCTTATGCTGGGTTTAAAAAGAAAAAGAAATACCTTAAATTTGAGTTTTCTCTGCTTCAATAGTTGTGACAGTTGACTTCGTGCCATTTTCATGAATTGAGGAATTTAGTACCCATTTGAAAGAGTTTTTTTCAATTTCTCTTCTTGAGCCAAAAAAAAAAAAAAAAAAATTCTCCTTAAAAATAACTTTTTTTAATGAAGAGAAGTATAAAAAAAAGTAGATTTAAAGGAAAAGCTCTTGAGAAAAGCTTTTTCTTCTCTTTTTTTTTTTAATACTCCAATTTTTTCAAAATCATATTTTTTTTTATTTATATTCTCACTCGAATAATACGAAATTTCAAATATGTTCACGCCAAAAATTTGTTCATAAATGTTATAACATGGGTGGATTTAAATATTTTTTTATAAATTTCAAATATATTCATAAATTCCAAATATGTTTATAAATATTTTTATTCCATTTATATGACTCGGGTGTTCATGAATATATGATTTGGGTATATTTAAATATTTTTTTTATAAATTTCAAATATGTTCATAATTATTTTTATTTTTTTTATATGACTTGGATGAGTTTAAATAATTTATTTATAAATTTCAAATATATTCATAAATTTCAAATATGTTTATAAATCTTTTTTATTCCATTGTGTGACTTGGGTGTTCATAAATTATGACATATGTTATTTTTAAAATTTTTAGTTCTTTATATTATATAAAAATGATTTTACATTTATAAATATTTGATTTTAATAGTTTAGAAAAATAATTAATTTATTTTTATTTTAATTATTAATATTTATCCATTTTATTTTTAAAATATAGATATATAAATTTTAATCAATCGATGATGAGGAAAAAATTATATTTTATGTATATACCTTTTATTATAATTTCATTAAAAATAAAGTTTATAAAAAAATATTTTGTTAAACCGTTTATTTATAAAAAAGAGTATAAAAACAGTTTTAAAAAAATAAAAATATCAAACAACTTTTATCTTTTTTTTTTCAAAAGAAATTAGTTTCTGCTTTTCCTAAAAAAGTAGAACTAAACATGCTTTTAGATTAATCCCTTTTCTGGGTTTGAAGAGAAAACCCTAAAAAGGAGAGTCTTCTGTTTTTTAATTGTATTGATATTTGACCGTTTGCTGATTTTCATAAATAGGGGAATTAAGTTTAATCCCTTTTACTGGTATTGAAGAGAAATCCTAAAAACTTGAGTTCTCTGTTCTTTGATTGCATTGATATTTGATTTCTTGCCAATGTTCATGAAGTTATTGGGAATTGGTGATAGCCAGTTTTGGTTTGGAAGGGGAAAAATATTATAGAATCCATTTTAAGATAGTGAACCAATTGTTGGAAATTTAAGTATGATGACAAAACCCGCCATTTAAATTATTCTCTCCCCTAAACATTGAGAAGCAGTGCAACCAGTGGCAGAGCCAGTTGAAGGGTGTGGGGGCAATTGGCTCCACTAAAAAAAAATTATTAACTTTTATATATTAAATAAAAAATTATCCCCATATAAAAAAATACCTCTATACTTAAAAAAATTACCTTAAAAAAAAAAATTATGTCTGGGATTTAAAAATAAAATATTTTGATTCATAAAATTATTTTATCTCGACTGTTCTTTGATCCTGTGAGTGCAACCATCTGTGATTAGAGTTTAATCGAGGGAATCCCTACGTGTGCCCCAGTGCATGTCTTTTTTTTTGCACACGTGTCTCTCCTTATGTCCTATATCTCATTCACACGTGTCTTTCTCTTTCCCTCTCCTTGAGGGAAGACTTGTTGATTCAGATTGAATTTTATCATGCCATCATTGTACTCTTGGAGTGGCTTCCTAAGGTGGTAGATTAGTTTTGAAAGGTTGGCGTCATTGAGACCACTTCTCCTTTTCGCTTTGGATAAGCGAAGGAGACCGAATCGCCGGTTAATAGGACTGCCATACGTGGCTGTAGGATGAATGATGAAAGAAATTTCTTCCACTTGAAACAATGTTTCTGACTGGTCCTGTTGTTGGTCTTTAATGGTGTTGATGTCCTTGTCCATTCATGTCATGATTCAACTGAAAATAAACCTACTTGCCCCTACTTAAGTGTGGCTTATAGTTTCTTGACATGTGTCTAAGACTCTATGCGCAGTCAAATGGCAGCTTGGCCAATACCTGATGATCATACAAAATAATGAGTTATTCATTTTCTCTTTTTTGAGTTTATTGGCTGCAATAAAGCGCTTTTATTTACCGGCGTTTATGCGAATAACTGCTACGTGGTATGAATCCCTTTGTTTCAATCCATTTTGATCATAAATAGTTTCCTATATTTATCAAATCCAAAATCTTTGTTTGCTAATCATCCATTCTTTCATGAAGAAACAAAGAAACTCAATTAAGCAAGTTTCTGTTCAAATGCCGGGGCATAGCAATGCAGATTATGTTGTTTTGGGAGAGGATACTTCTCCCGAGCTTGTTAACTTGAAATATTCAATATATATATTTTTAATTCAACGAAAAGTGTGAGATTTAGATTTCTCTTAGAAACATATGGATATATACCTTTATGGCCTTTTGGCTGAGATTAAGTGTTAGAAACTTATGGATATACCAAATTTCTTTGAATGGAGTTGTCAGACATTTTACTCTCTTAACCAGAAATCTTGAGTTCAAATTCTAAGAATGGAAAAAAATGATTTGGATGAGCCAATCCCAAAATGGATCCTACAATGCTCTAACTAGAGTATTCAGGTGAAATCCGGACACTGGTTAGTGAAAATATATATAAATATATATATAAATATATATATATATATATATATATATATATATATGTGTGTGTGTGTGTGTGTGTGTAGATATGGGCTTCCAACTTTGATGTCTTAAGATTAACTCACTTTAGGTTTGGACATTTAGTTGGCACTTCCCACTTTCTTAATATTTCATTAGAGAAGAATGGACTCGGAGCAAAGCCCAATCCATTAAGTCACTAAGGTGGCTGCACAACAACCAGCTTTGCATCGCCCTTGAAAGGCTACGAAAGAACTAAGGTTTTTAACATAAGACATGATGAAAAAACATATAAGAAAATTGGTTTTTTTTTTTTGGGGGGGGGGAGTCTTGTAAGTAGGGTATTGCTATTTTTGAGGAGAGGGTACTCAAAATTCAGACATAATTATCATAGAATAAAAATTTGTACTATTCAGCCAAAGTAACAGGTATAGAAGAACATTAGATAAATAATCTACTAATAATCAAAGGTTAAATATATGCCCTTCTTTTATAAATTTAAAGCATGGGTAAGATGATGATATGTTAATTCGGCCTTCTGGGCACTGACATTTTTTAAGTAAGATCTCGAGTTCAACTCTTGTATATGAAAAAAACAAAAATAGGTGTCGAAAGAGATTTGCTTCTTAAGAGTTTAATTTCTCTTGAACCAAATTTAATTGAATTTAACGTAGTTATTTAGTACCGATGATTTATAATAATAATAAAAAAAAAACTTGGCCTTTTGGTAGTAAATGAATACATAAATCTACATATGTGCACATATATAAAGCACCTTTTCAAAAATAAGTATTCACAAATACACACTCCCTTCACCTCCTTTCTTCCCTTCTCTTTCTTTTCATTTCCTCCTCTCTCTCTCTTCCTTCTTTTCTTCCCATCCTTACAAAGTTGCTAGACGCTAAAAAGCATACCAATAAACACTTCTCTTAAAATCAAAAGGTACATAATCAAAATAGTGGATGGCGCAAGAAAAATTTATTCAAGTTGAAGCAGCCATAATAATCCTCAGAAGAAAAACAAGAAATGGTAAATAGTAGTAATGATGTTCTAGATAAAATAGAATGACTTGCATCCTGACTGGAAATATAATAGTTAATTTATCAAATTTATAAAATAGATTATGCATTACATATGCTACAATAGACTTTTTTTTTAGATTGTATTTATATTATAAATCTTTAAATATAACTTAGAGAAATATTTTCTTCGAATCCAAGTTAGATCTTAAATTTTATTTAATGTTGTACTCCACTACAATAGATTTCTCTTTTTTTTTTTTTATTACGTAAAAAAAGGTTGAATATGAAACCTTTACATGGAAGGAGATAGTGTTAGTTGATCATAACTTATTTGTTTCATTGCAATAGATTATTAACCAGTTTAGATTGTATTCGTTTATATAGTTTTAATTGCCCCAAGAGATCATAATTTTTTTCCTAATTTAGAGATTCCAAATTCAAATTATTATATATAAAAAAAATGGTTTTAATTGTTCCCTTTTCCTACCCGATCATGACCCAATTGGATCCCCCACAAGAAACAGAAGATTGAAGCACCACCACAAAAAGTTGGAATGTTGGGTTCCAATATGTAGTGGGTATGAATGATAGGCCACTTGCATGTTTTAGGGTAACCGTATAGAATTGGGCTTGTGAAAGATAATCAAAGTGAAAATTGATTACAAATCATTTCTTGGATTTGCCCTCAAAGGACTTGATTGGCTCAATAAACTGCTGCCACTCGACCCCCACCCAAAGAAAAAAAAAACTATTAAAAGAAAAAAAGAGTGGAAAAGCTAGGAAGTGCTCATCCTTTAAAAAAAAAAAAAATCAAAGGGTAGGATTTGACTTTAGGGAAAAATTAAAAGTTAAGTGCTTATGGAGAGCTTTGAGTAGTGGGGGTGATTTAGGGTTCACAGGAATCCCACTTCCAAAAAGAGGCTTTTTCTTAACATCATAATGAGCATTTAATATCCAAATTAGGGCTTATCTTAAGTGTACTTAATCATAAGATAACTGCAACATGGTGGGATGGGGATGAACATATTCCAATTATCCTAATTGCATATAGTAAAACAATGAGATAAGAGTTTAGAGAACCTTAAAAACATCCTACTCAAAATAAATAAATAAAAAGTTTATTCTTGTTTTGTTCTTGATCCCTCTATTAATTTTGTCAGGTGCTACAGGCCTCACATAACTACAACATGCAAGGATACAACATTTGGAATTCTCAGTTGTGATATACATCTTATATCTACTTTAATCTAACATATATATATATATATAGATGCTTGTGTTTATATATGAATCAACCATTTAAATTTGTTTTTTAATTGCACTTGTTTATTTCTTATTTTTTTTTCAATAAAAAATATCAAAATTCTTCATTTATAATAACTGCATCCAAATAATGAAGTAATATATTTTTTTTGTATAAACTACGGTTATCTAGTAATCCCGTTAGATGCGATTAAATCCGATTGAGTCAAATTAGACTCTTAAAAGGTAAAACTCTTGTTGTTTTTTACATTCACAAAACTTAAAACCTAAAATATTTTTTAAGTACCAGCACCTGACCAGTAAACCAATTAGACATGAATAATAACCAACTAATATAATATAAAGTATATCTTTTTTGGGGTAAAAAGGGCAAGTATAGATATCTCAGCTTATTTTAGATTTGGTTAAGGTATAACAACTCTCTCATTCATAATAATTATAAAATTATCAACATATTGCATCCCGTAGGGCTTGTCTCTTCTCTTTGACAATAAAAATTTGTAAAGTTTTAATCTTTCATATTTACCCAATATAAAGTGCATGTTAAGAGTGGACGATTCACTAGCTAATCATGTAGTATTTAAACAAAAATACATATAGAGTAGAAATTGATTTGGCACTTCTCATTTTTGTATAAAATAATGTAATATAATATAATATAATTATTATATAGGAAAGAGAAGGAGGAAAACAATGTGATTATTATAGTCCAGAAAATTCATGTGAATTGTCCCTAAACATTAGTGAGATTGAATTTTCCACCGCTGTCGTCCTAAGCTTGATGATGAGATTATTATTAAGAGCTTAATTCGACTTGAATCGAATTTAATTGAATTTAATGTAATTATTGGAGATCAATAATTTATTAAAAAATATATATATCCATTGAACCTGAAAAGTCAATATCCGAAAGCCATCTCTATGGTACCATTTTTTTTTTTAATACAAAGTCAAGTTTGAATTTTCATTGACCGAATAAAACCATCTAAGCCATCACAATGGAAGCAAGGGGTACATGTATGTTGGCTCGAAATTACATGTTTCATACTTGTTTACTCTCGCAAATTACTCAATTGCACATGACATCACCTCCATTATTTTAAAATAAATAAAAAAATTAGTAAATATATAAATATATATTTCTGAAATTGACACCACCTTATTGCCAAAAAAATATGTGCAACTTGTTGTAGGTATGACTGTCAAACCTATAAAACAAAATTCCAAAGCAATTTGGGCCAACTCTATGCTACAATCATCTTTCATACCCACTTGTTTTATTCCTTGATTATTTTTCACAAAAAATTAAAATATATATATTTAACATAATTAGGACAGGCTTAGAGAGAGAGAGAGAGAAGTGGGTTGCCTTATTAGAGTTGAATAGTTGAACAAAATATATTCAACAGATAGTATATGATTTTAATAATGTGGGATCTTGATCTCAGAAGGCTGTTTCAAATGTGTGAGGTGTGAAAAATAATATATTTGTATATATTTTATCGAACCAATCCATTGAAAGTTCATTTTTCCTAAAAAGCTCACATGAGCATGAGCTTATTGATCACAGAACCTCCCCCCCTTAAATTATGAAGGCGAGACAGCCACCATTGGTGACCAGACCAATTGCAGTCTCCCACACACACACACACACACACACACACACACACACACACACACACATATATATATATATATATATATATATATTTTAAAAAAAAAAAAGTCTAAAATCAAAACAATAAATTTCAATTTAACCCAATACCTCGTATCCTTCCAGTAACCTTTACACAATCATACGTGTTTGGCTATGTATATATCTTGACGTATATTTGTTAGAATAATAAAATAGAAGATGAGACTTGAGTGGTAAAAATCTTTTAAATTTTGGGTTGGGGTCACCTCACCAATATGTGTTATGGGATGATGTGTTTGGTTGTGAAGAAAGTCAGAACCCAAATGGCATTTTCATTATTCCTCAAAGAAAAAGTAGTGTCTTTGGCCTCATAAGGGACAAGATGTAAGAAAGAGAGCTTTGAGCTGAGGCTCTTATGTCTAATCTCTCTCTCTCTCATGCCTAATTTACACGCTTTCTCTTACCATCATCAGCCCATAAGGTCATAATTATAAATATATATATATATAGTGGTGGGTACATATAATGTGCACTCCACTTTGTAAACTATCAAATATCTGCTTGCATTAAAATGGTGTACAGTTGACATAAAATAACCTGCAAAGTCAGAAAGTACAATCATCAAAAAAAGAAACACAGGGTTGCTCTAAAAATTAAGAGCATATGATTATCATCCGGAAAAGTAAACGCTTTTGAGAAATTCAGAGCGCTCCCTTTAATATTCCTCCACATCCCTTTCTCTCTCTCTTTCTCTCTCCCCATCCATCAATTGGTCAATATTGTATTGATACTGCACTAACATGGAAACACCTACACTATACCTACATGATGTATAGGTGGCATCCCTTTCTTCATGTATTCTTCCGTTGTTGTTCTGATCAGAGAAGATGCTATAGGGACCTGCTGGCAACCTGGTTTGAAAGAGAGCCATGCTTGGAAAATTCAATACTTTTAATTGTCTCTTCTGGGTCTTTTTCATATTATTCATAACTTGTTGCTCTCCTTCTATCCAAGCATGTACACGACAAGACCATGATTCTCTCATCTCTCTCTCTTCTGACAATTCTCCTCAAATCAATCCTCTCCCCTGGAATTCTACACCTGACTGCTGCAAATGGGAAGGTATTGCTTGTGATTCCAATGGTTATGTGACCCATTTATCCTTACCTTACAGAGGACTCAAAGGAGATTTATCACCATCTCTTGAAAATTTGACCCATCTCACTTACCTCAATCTCTCTCACAATTCACTATCTGGGTCTCTTTCTGCCAATTTCTTTGTCTCTTTGAACAATCTTGAGATCCTAGACTTGTCCTTCAACACCCTTTCTGGTGAATTGCCGTCTAGTTTGCCCTCCAGTATCAATACAATTGACCTTTCCAGCAATCACTTCAATGGGACAATCCAGTCTTCATTCTTCCTGCCAGCTCAAAATTTAAGTAGCTCTGATGTCAGCAATAACAGCTTTACCGGGTCGATTCCTTCGTCAATATGCAGCAATTCCCACTCCCTCAGGCTATTGGATTTCTCAAGCAATCATTTCACTGGTGGGATTCCTGAAGGATTGGGAGCATGTTCAAAATTGCAAATTTTCCGAGCAGGTTTGAATGCTCTGACAGGAACAATCCCAGATGATATCTATAATGCGACATCTCTGCAGGAAATCTCATTGCCTCTGAATCAGCTTCAGGGATCCATCAATGATGGTATCGTTAACCTCACCAATCTGATCATCCTCCAGCTTTTCTCTAACCAATTAACAGGTGGGATTCCTGAAAATATTGGAAACCTATTCAACTTGCAGCAGCTGGAGCTACATGTAAACAACTTAACAGGAAACTTGCCGGTGTCTCTAATGAACTGTATAAATCTCCAAGTGCTGAACTTACGGGTCAATCTCTTATTTGGTGACATTTCTGCCCTTAATTTCTCCAACCTTCAACAGCTTAGAACCCTGGATCTTGGGAACAATAACTTCACTGGAGTTTTCCCACCGAGCCTGTACTCATGCAAGTCCCTGACTGCAGTTCGATTTGCCAGCAACCAGCTAGTGGGACAAATCATGCCTGACATTGCTGCGCTGCAATCTCTGTCATTCCTCTCAATTTCTACAAACAATTTGACCAATTTCACGGGTGCAATTAGGATATTGAAGGGCTGCAAGAATCTCAGTGCCCTTATCCTCTCTAAGAATTTCTATGATGAAGCAATCCCAGAAGATGAGAGCATAGACGGATTCCAGAATCTCCAAGTTCTTGCACTAGGCGGGTGTCGTTTTACAGGTACGGTGCCAATTTGGATAAATAACCTCACAAAACTAGAAGTGCTGGACCTGTCTTATAATGCTCTCACTGGCACAATCCCCACTTGGTTAGGGACCCTGCCAAGCCTCTTCTATGTAGACTTGTCAAATAACCGTCTCGACGGAGGATTTCCCCCAATAGTAGGTGAATTCCCAGTATTGTCATCAGTAACAACATACACCCAGCTTAATCGAACATACTTAGAGTTGCCAGTCTTTGTCCAACCCAACAACGTTACAAATTTGCAGCCCTACAATCAGCTCTCCAACTTACCCCCAGCTATATACCTGGCTAACAACACGCTCAGAGGCAATATCCCTTCTGAGATTGGCCAATTAGTGGTTCTTCATGTGCTTGATCTCAGTGGTAATGATTTCTCCGGAAGTATTCCAGATCAAATATCAGAGCTAATTAACTTGGAAATACTGGATCTCTCTCGAAACAATTTGTCTGGGAAAATCCCAGCATCGTTGAAGAATCTTCATTTCTTGAGTTCGTTCAGTGTTGCAAACAACAGCCTTGAAGGTCCTATACCTACGGGAGGTCAGTTTGATACTTTTTCCAATTCCAGCTTTCTGGGGAACCCAGGGCTATGTGGTGCAATTTTGCAGCGTTCCTGCAATGGAACAGAAACTGGTTATCATTCTTCATCAAAAGAGGGCCCAAATAAGAAACTCATAATAGGACTAATCCTGGGAATTTGCTTTGGAATTGGCTTTAGTCTCACTATAGCATTGTGGATATTGTCGAAGAGGAAGATCCTTCCAAGAGGAGACCCTGAAAAGGTTGATCTTGACACAATTTCCTCCCACTCTAATCGATTTACTGAAGATGGGAAGGACACTAGTATGGTCATATTGTTTACAGGCACCACCAGTGAAGTGAAGGATCTAACAATAGCAGAGATTTTGAATGCCACTGACAATTTCAACCAAGAAAACATAATTGGATGTGGGGGGTTTGGTTTAGTTTATAAAGCAACTCTAGCAAATGGGACCAAGCTGGCTGTTAAGAAACTCTCAGGAGACATGGGTCTGATGGAAAGGGAATTCAAAGCAGAGGTTGAAGCACTTTCCACAGCACAGCACAAGAACCTGGTTTCACTCCGAGGATACTGCATTCATGATGGCTCTCGTTTGCTGATATACTCCTACATGGAGAATGGAAGTTTGGATTACTGGTTGCATGAGAGAACTGAAGGTGCTTCACAACTCGATTGGCCCACTCGATTGAGGATAGCGCAGGGAGCAAGTTGTGGACTAGCTTATATGCACCAGATTTGTGAGCCACACATCATACACCGAGACATCAAGTCCAGCAATATCCTCCTTGATGAGCAGTTTGAAGCACATGTTGCTGATTTTGGATTGTCGCGATTGATTCTCCCTTACCACACACATGTCACTACAGAACTTGTCGGTACCCTGGGTTACATACCTCCAGAGTATGGTCAAGCGTGGGTGGCAACTTTGAGGGGAGATGTGTACAGTTTTGGGGTTGTCATACTTGAGCTGCTAACTGGGAAGAGACCAGTGGAGGTGTTCAAGCCAAAGTTGTCCAGAGAATTGGTGGGCTGGGTGCAACAAATGAGAAGTGAGGGCAAACAAGACCAAATTTTTGATCCCTTGCTGAAAGGCAAGGGCTTTGAGGAAGAGATGCTGCAGGTGCTTGATGTGGCCTGCATGTGTGTCAACCTGAATCCCTTCAAAAGACCAACAATCAAAGAAGTTGCTGATTGGCTCGAGAATGTAGGGGTCAACCGGGAATCACCTAAGAAAGAGCCATTTTGTTCCACTGAAACGTAAGAGAAGTCCCTCCATACGTTTCAAAGAGAAAAAGAAAAAAAAAATACGTATACTCGAACATCTCATGTTTTCTTGTAGATTATTGTCTCTTCTTGTATAACTAGTTGGCACAGCAGGAAAGTTTTTCTCCAGATGTGATTGTATCACATTGCATGAGTATATATTACTAAAGAAACAACTGACCAAACAATTAAAATTGCAGAGTGCATGACTAACAAGGAACAGAACTGTAATCTTTATGCATATAAGAAACATCAAGATCCGGTTTCCCTAAATTTCCATGAAGACAGCTTCTTTAAATCCATCCTCCATTCAAGCACTTTACTTTCCTATTTGGTTTCCCTGGATTCCAAGGGAAGCAGCCTTTTCAAATGGTACATCTAGTTCTGCAAACAGGTGACTTGCATGGATAGCATGTATAATTATAAATTTATATCAAACAACTAATGACTGAACTAGAAAACTACGTAATGTCAGGGCTGAGAAAACTATGATACTAACTCAGCACTTCAATTTCACCATAGCGGATCCTAACTTAGATATGGTTTCTAGATCACAAAATATTGTATGTTCTACCACACAAGTTAGTTTATGTCTATAATTATGTAGCATGTGTAAATAACTTACAGGAAGATATAGAGAACATTTTAGTCAGGATCAATGATTTTGAATGTTACCTTGATAGAGGTATGGAGATACTAAAATTGGAGAAAACCTTTATTGACATATTTCACATATAAAAGGAAAGACTCTGACAAGTTTCAGTTTTATATAGGAATAAGCATCTTTCTACAAATTGGACACTTGAAAAGGAGCTTTCTATATATGGCAAGTAGAAGATAGTAATAATAAGCTGAAGAAAAATAAGGTTAGAAATTTATGTGAACCTGAGAACCACTGCAGTCTGGTCAAGGTTATTTTTTTCCCCCCATTCTTTTTCTTTTTTAATGCTTTTAAAGCCCTTGACAATATTGAATTCTTGGACACTGTGGACGCATCTATTTGGCAGAGGTAATTGAGGAGACTATGAATGTATAATTTGTTATGAATTATTTAAATATACCAAGATGCATGCGATTAGCAAACCAAAATTCATGCCCACAAGTCTTAAGGATTATTTTCCAGAACAAAATTCTTCTGCCAAAAGTGAAAGTTTTAAAATCCACCATTAGAAAATAAAGCATCTTAATATAAAAATTCAAAGGTTACATGGCAGTGGTTATGGACTTGGTAGATACTCGGGTAATACATCTAATTAATGGCTTTTCCAGATAATAATGTAGTTGGACATGATCCTAAGAAAATTGTCCTGCCAGACTCAAACAAGTAAAGGAGGCTATTTCCACAAAGATCTGGCACAAAACTTCCAGGTTTCTGGCATGCTCAGTTTTTTCCAGTAGCATGGACCAAAAAGATGTCGGTGCTCGAGATACCTTAGGTTAATCTATATGCATAGGATCAAGAAAATCCACGACTTCCTAGCTTCTGGAATTCCTCACAAGTCACAACTATTAACTTTTAGATCTACGACTTCCTAGCTTCTGGAATTCCTCACAAGTCACAACTATTAACTTTTAGGATTAATTTAATTCCGAAAGCAAGAATTGAATCCGAGAACTCACAAGCAAGGATTGAGCTATCAAATCAAGCAGTTGAGAATAAATGTTAACCCAATAATTTAGTAACTGAATACCATTTAAAATTCTTCATGCACATATCATGCTGACAAAGTTGATCAACCACAACATTTCTTTCCGTTACTTAACTACCAATATTAAGAGAAAGGCATAGCTTCATATATTCCTTCATGATCTATGAAGGTTCAGTCCTCTGACTAGCTTCTCTCTACCAAGTCGTGGCACTATGATGGTTCCGCTCTTTTTCCGGTAGATAATGTTTGTTAGGAATATGATCAAGTATGGTCAACAGCTCAACTCATCTAAGGCTCTTAGTCTCACCAGTTGGGGTAGGCCACATGAATCTGCTCTATTTAATGCCATCCCAGAAGCTAAGTTAAGAAGTTAGAAGCATGTTTCAACTGCATGCCATCTCAGAGGATATGTTCTTAACTTATATAAAGCATGCATGAAGGTTCATGACGTAAAAGAAGCTCAAACAGTCACAACTTACAGTTTAGTAGCATTGCGTCTATAATGATATGCCAATTGAGTTACAAGAGGTTACATTAGCTTGAAGACCATCCATTTCACTGTTGCTCCAATACTGAACCTTCATAGATCTAATAGACATCCAACAAAATAATGCAATGAACATAATAATGCAAATAAGTAACCAGATAAATGTAACCTAATAATGCATTGAACATAACAACAAAATCCCAGCAAACAATTTAGTATTTGAAGAAAACCCAAGTTCACAAAACTATTCTAATCAGTAAATAGACATCCTAACCCAATAAACAAAACAACAAAATCCCAGTAAGCAATTTAGAATGTGGAGAAAACCCAAATCCACAACACCATTCTATGCACTAAATAGACCTCCTATATATGATCCTACACGCTAACATGTGATCATTTAGCATTTATAATTCTCTCCTTTTAAATCATGAGAACTTGCAAATAAACATAGAGTAAATAAAATGCTGGTTCTCTAATATCACCACAAACATGTCAGAAATTTTAATAAAGGTCGTATCATAAAACAACCAATCGAGTCACAACTCTTATTGGGTAATTTTGACACACAGTTAATATGCAAGCTTCAGTCTTGCTTTCTGTACCAACTACAGAGTGTTAAATCATTTTTACATCTATGCAGAGAGGTATTCCTAGAAATATTCAATGAAATAGAGAGAGAGTGAGGATTTATACTTGAAAATTATTTTCAGGGTGTCGGGAACAGCTCATCTAAGTTAGCAATCCAAAGAAATTTGGCAAGCAAGGAGAGAGAGAGAGAGAGAGGGAGGGAGGGAGAGAGCGAGCGCGCGCGCGCGCGCGCGCCCGTAGCTTCGGAAGGACATTCGTTATCAAAACGCCTCGATTGGCTGCGAGCAGTTTCTTGCAAAACGGCATCGTTTCATGTGCGATCTGCATCTCCCAAGGGCAGTCGTAGATTTTCAACTCGACAACATAATTGGTACGGGGGACCATCATTGAGTGAGATCTTAATGATATTTATAAATTTTATAAATATTAATACGTAAAAAAATCATAAAACATCCTCATTATATAAATTAATTAAATTATAAATTAAATATTTATATAAAATTTCATATGAGTGTATGCTGACGAATTTTTAATCTAATTATCAATATAATTTAATTAATTTAATTAAATATAAATCTAAAAATTAATTATAATATGCAGATGTGAATCACTGTATAAAATTTAATCAATTTAATCTATAATTTTTAATAAGGTCGTAGAATTAAAAAAAGATTTCCCACTTCGCTTTGGATGGTCATCATGGGATATCACTGTGCCAATCAATCGTAGAAGTGGTTTCTATTTAATAAGTTTATTTTAATAGCAATTAGTTACAAGATAAAATCAATATTTAATGCCAAGTAAGGGCCTCAAACAGAGTTACTATCGATTATGACGGTAGACTCGTTCCTCACAAAATAAAATAAAAATATAATAAAATAAAATAAAACCTTCTAATGTCAAAATATGAATATAAGAGAGAGAGAGATTGTTACAAATTTAGGATAAGAAGGAAGTGCATATATACATATATATATATATATATATATATTATAAATTATCAATATTCGATAATTACATTAAATCTAATTAAATTCAATTCAAATTGAATTGGACTTTTAAGAGATAAAAATCTCTTCTTTGTTTTTTATATATATAAAATTTGAATTTGAAATTTTATTTAAAAGATAACAATATCAATAATGGGCATTGATGAAAAAAGGAATAGATTAGATTGATTTTTTTTTATTACAACAGAAATCGAATCTCGAATCACGAGATCAATAGAGGAGGGACTGTTATTACTGGGTCATCCCTTTTGGGACTACACATATATTAGATCGATGATAATTGACTATTAGAAATACATGATGTCCAAATCTAGTTTTGATCTTTCTCTCATGAAGTTTAATAATAGCCTACTTTGAGATCTTATCAAGAGTTCATTAAAATCAATCCTTTATCTCTTCTTATTTTTATTTTAAACATGATTGAAAAATCTTAAATTACTCAATTTTATATTAACTTGTATTTGTTTTATTTTATTCTATTTTTAATATTTTTTAATAAGAGTAGAATACTTTTGAAAGAAATATAAAATTTTATACTTAAAAAAAATATTCAATAACGAATATTTAAATTATCATTGTACCAATAATTTCTAATACTAAAACACAGTCTAATTTTAAACGAGTCTAACCTCAATTCTCTCAAAACCCCCCCCTTCCCCCCTTTCCCAAATTCCACAAAAACAACCCCTCCTTCCCCCCCGAAAAAAACTTTCTTTTACAAGTTATTGTGGCTTAAGTCCTTGAATTAAAGTAATTGTATTCATTTCAAAATTACTTCAAGTAATTGTATAACAATTCAAAATTCACAACTTTATCAATTGATTATAGTTAAAATCTGTGAACTATGTCTAATTGGTATGGTTATTAGACACCGATATCTTTTAAATAAAATTTTAATTTTGAGTTTTTTATATAAAAAAAATAAACATTGTGAGAGTTTTGTTTCTTAAAAAACTAACTCACACTATTAGAAAAAGGAATATCAGCGACGGAAATATTCATCGCTAAAGTTTTTTAGCGACAGAAAATTAACAACAGAAATTCCGTCGCTGAAAATCATCTGGCTAAATTTAGCGATGGAAATATTTCCGTCGGAAAATTTAACGATGGATTAAAGACGGAAAACGTCGTTAATTCGTTGGTAATTTGAAAAGTGTAAAAATCCTTCACTAATATAATTTTATATTTTTTTAAAATATTTCAAATTATCGATAGATTAACAACGATTTTTTATTTTTTTGCAATTGAATTATTTCAGTTGCAAATCTGTCGTTGAAAATCATGCACCCAAGGCGCACGTGACCGCAAACTCCTGTCCACACTCGCCCGCGCACACTCACACACCCGTCCGCCCCACTACCTGCGTCAGCGCCTCAGTTTTTTTTTTGTTGAAAAAATGCTCTCACCCATATTCGAATCTGGATTCTTAAATATGTTTTGACTTATCTCAACCACTATGCCACAATAACTTATGAGTTATTTCTTTTTTTTACTTCTTTACATTTTTATTTCACTCTCATCATTTAAAACACAATACCTAAATATATTAAAAATACAAAATTATATTTAGTAAAAATATAAAATTATATTTAATAAAAATACAAAATTATATTTAATATAAATACAAAATTATATTTAATAAAAATATAAAATTATATTTAATAAAAAAACAATACTCTAATTTAATAAAAATACAAAATACAAAATTATATTTAATAAAAATACAAAATTTTGTTTAATAAAAATACAAAATTATATTTAATAAAAATACGATACCCTAATTTAATAAAAATACAAAATCATATTAAATAAAAATACAAAATTATATTTAATAAAAACAAAAAATTATATTTAATAAAAATACAAAATTATATTTAATAAAAATACCCTAATTTAATAAAAATACAAAATACAAAATTATATTTTATAAAAACACAAAATTATATTTAATAAAAATACAAAATCATATTAAAAAAATAATACCCTAATTTAATAAAAATACAAAATACAAAATTATATTTAATAAAAAACAATACTCTAATTTAATAAAAATACAAAATATAAAATTACATTTAATAAAAACACAAAATTATATTTAATAAAAATACAAAATTATATTTAATAAAAATACAAAACTATATTTAATAAAAAAATAATACTCTAATTTAATAAAAATACAAAATACAAAATTGTATTTAATAAAAACACAAAATTATATTTAATAAAAACACAAATTATATTTAATATAAATACAAAATTATATTTAATAAATAAATAATACCATAATTTAATAAAAATAAAAAATACAAAATTACATTTAATAAAAATACAAAATTATTTTTAATAAAAATATACAAAAATTCAAATTTTAGCGACGGATTATCGACAGAAATAATTTCGTCGCTAATTTTGGCGACGGAATTTTTAGTAACGGATATTTCCGTCGCTAGTTTGTTCAATTTTTTTTTTCAACTTTTAGCAACGGATTTTTTCATCGTTAATTTGTCCAAAATTTTTTTTTCAAGTATTAGCGACAGATTACTGATGGAAATAATTCCGTCACTAATTTTAGCGACGAAATTTTTTCAACGGTGTCTAATGCCGTCACAATTATGTTATTAATTAGCGACGAATAATTATCTATCGCTAATTTCTGTCGCTGATATCATGTTTTTTGGTAGTGTCAATTTAAATTGAATTTAGTCGAATTCAATATGATTTGTGGATACTGATAATTTATCTCAAAAAATAGTTAAAAACTTTGATAAATAATTTGAAAAACTTTGATAATGATACCCTCTTTTGTAATCAAAAGAAAAAAAATATATATTTAATTTGTAAATTATCATTTTTAATGCCGAATCAAAATAGAATTAATAACCATTTTAATTGGAATGGAATTTGATGTCAATTCCTTTCCATTTCAACTTTTTGTAAATCTTTTTTTTTTTTTTATTACAACAGGAATCATACCCAGATCATGGAATTGGAAGAGGGGACTGTTGCTATTTGACTGTCCTGTTGGGACTAAATCTTTTCACTCTAACATGAGTTTGTTGCCCTTGTAGTTTCTACCTTACCTTCAAGGGAAAGCAAAAACTAAACAAATATTTCTAGAAAAGGAAAGAACAGATACAAAGGCTGCCGAGATCCTCCGATCACTTGATATTTAAAAAATATATATATAATTTGAGGATAATTCTTAAAGCATATCTTAAACATGTGAAATTTAACATAAGCATTATATAAAGAATCTTATTTTTTTTTTATTAAGAAAAGACTAATTTCAATAATTAAATCTAAAATTTCAAATAAAGATATAATTTTACCATTAAACTACAAATTCGGCCAAGCCTGTAGAATTAATACCAGCAAACTGGTGTTTTGAAGATTTTTCCATCCACCCTGTTGGAATGATTTTACTTATCATTTTGAGCAAATTCCAAGTTATAATATGATCATTTTATTTTCCGTTTTAAACCCTTCCAGCGAAGTTGCTTGCAACTTTCATCGGCCAAACCTGTCTGACGTCTGGTGTTTACAAGTAAACATGACCTGGGTCAGCTTGTCAATTCAATGGTTTGCTTCAGAGAAACTCAGGAATGGCATTGTGTTTCTCCTCAGAAGCAGCGATAAAAGAAAAGATTAATGGCAAACGGTCAAATATTATAAGGCATTTTATAAAATAACATCGCATCGATGACTCAGGAACTATGAATCAGATGGGAGTTGGGGGAAGCCTGCTGGAAAATTGATTGTATTTGATTTAAGAGCCAAAATGGAGAACACATCTTCAGAGAGAATGCTATCACCGTCCAAAACTTGGGACTTTTTCTGGTACAGTTGGTCAGAAGTTACATGCATTGTTTAACCGAGTGCAGTAGTAACGAAACTTACATGGTTCATAAGTTGGCCTCATCTCAGAAGTAATGAAACTCGCATGGTTCTTAAGCTGGTCCCATCTCAGAGTACCTAGGCTGTGGAATTCGAATTGTAAAGGAGCCATGATAGGAAACTTCAATCTTCATGGCTGTCTCTTCTTGACCTTCCTGTGTTGCTTGCTTTCTTTGCATCAAGCCTGCACCCAACAAGAACACAACTCTCTCATACTATTCTTGCTTGATGTCTACCCCAAGTTCTTTTTGATATAAATCCCTCTATGGATTGCTGTCTTTTGCTAGAAATTGATTGCGATCACACTGGCCACTTGCCACCTTCATACAAAGCTTGTGTCAAGAAAGAGTATGAGACTTTCCCATTCAACATTACTCCATATTCCAACCATTTAGGCTGGAGTTCCTCTACAGATTGTTGTCGCTGGGATGGAATTCATTGTTATAGAAATGGCCATGTGGTCCACCTATTGTTACCCTTTAGAGGTCTTCAGGGACGTATATCACCATCACTTGAAGATCTGATCCATCTGACACACCTCAATCTGTCCCATAATTCACTATCTGGGTCCCTTTCTCATGGTTTCTTTATATCCTTAAAGAGCATAGAGGTTCTTGATTTGAGCTTCAACACCCTTTCTGGTGAATTACCCTCTAGTTTGCCATCAACTATCAACACAATTGACCTTTCCAGCAATCACTTCAATAGGACAATTCAGTCCTCATTCCTCCAGCCAGCTCAAAATTTAAGTCGCTTTGATTTCAGTAATAACAACTTTACAGGGTCGATTCTTTCTTCAATATGCAGCAATTCCAGCTCCATCAGGCTATTGGATTTCTCAAGCAATCATTTCACTGGTGGGATTCCACAAGGATTGGGAGCATGTTCAAAATTGCATTTTTCCCGAGCAGGTTTGAATGCCCTGACAGGAACAATCCCAGATGATATCTATAATGGGACAGCTCTGCAGGAAATCTCAGTGCCTCTGAATCAGCTTCAGGGATCCATCAGTGATGGTATCGTTAACCTCACCAATCTGATCGTACTCCAGCTTTTCTCTAACCAATTAACAGGTGGGATTCCTGAAAATATTGGAAACCTATTCAACTTGCAGCAGCTGGAGCTACATGTAAACAACTTAACAGGAAACTTGCCGGTGTCTCTAATGAACTGTATAAATCTCCAAGTGCTGAACTTACGGTCAATCTCTTATTTGGTGACATTTCTGCCCTTAATTTCTCCAACCTTCAACAGCTCAGAACCCTTGATCTTGGGAACAATAACTTCACTGGAGTTTTCCCACCGAGCCTGTACTCATGCAAGTCCCTGACTGCAGTTCGATTTGCCAGCAACCAGCTAGTGGGACAAATCATGCCTGACATTGCTGTGCTGCAATCTCTGTCATTCCTCTCAATTTCTACAAACAATTTGACCAATTTTACTGGTGCAATTAGGATATTGAAGGGCTGCAAGAGTCTCAGTGCCCTTATCCTCTCTAAGAATTTCTATGATGAAGCAATCCCAGAAGATGAGAGCATAGACGGATTCCAGAATCTCCAAGTTCTTGCACTAGGCGGGTGTCGTTTTACAGGTACGGTGCCAATTTGGATAAATAACCTCACAAAACTAGAAGTGCTGGACCTGTCTTATAATGCACTCACTGGCACAATCCCCACTTGGTTAGGGACCCTGCCAAGCCTCTTCTATGTAGACTTGTCAAATAACTGTCTCGACAGAGGATTTCCCCCAATAGTAGGTGAATTCCCAGCATTGTCATCAGTAACAACATACATCCAGCTTAATCGAACATACTTAGAGTTGCCAGTCTTTGTCCAACCCAACAACGTTACAAATTTGCAGCCCTACAATCAGCTCTCCAACTTACCCCCAGCTATATACCTGGCTAACAACACGCTCAGAGGCAATATTCCTTCTGAGATTGGCCAATTGGTGGTTCTTCATTTGCTTGATCTCAGTGGTAATGACTTCTCCGGAAGTATTCCAGATCAAATATCAGAGCTAATTAACTTGGAAATACCGAATCTCTCTCGAAACAATTTGTCTGGGGAAATCCCAGCATCGTTGAAGAATCTTCATTTCTTGAGTTCGTTCAGTGTTGCAAACAACAGCCTTGAAGGTCCCATACCAACAGGAGGTCAGTTTGATACTTTTTCCGATTCCAGCTTTCTGGGAAACCCAGGGTTATGTAGCGCAATTTTGCAGCATTCTTGCACGAATACGACTACCCATCCTTCCTCTTCAAGTGAAAGACCAAATAAAGAGCTCAATGGCACAATCATCATAGCATTTTCATTGGAATTGGCTATATTCTTGTTCGTATTATTTTGAGGTAGAAGTGTTTATCTTACCAACCAACAATATGAATGGTATAGATTTTCGGTAGGGGAAACATATATGAACTTGGATGGATTTGAAGTTTGGAGGAAAGCGTGATAGTCACATTATTTTGAGAACCTCATGATAGTTGAGAACTCTAATGGTCCCTTTGACTTTCAAGAACCTGCAAAACTTTGCAAAGCTCTGACGTCAGACGAACAACATGACGAACGCCCTTGCCACTATGGCTGATGAATTGCATTAACAGCCAAATATTATGCTTGGAGTTTTCTTTGCCTGATTTGCCTAAGGTCTTCCAGCTTAGAATACTCGACCTCTGAAACTCCAGCTTGCAAATGAAAAAAGCAAAGCTCATACGACTTCCTGACAGGAACTTCATTTGCCTGTCATTGTTGTGCTAGAATCTCTGCATAACCCCTGAATTTCTGCAACCAATCTGATCAATACCACTGTTGCAATTAAGAAGTTGATGAGTTACAAGAACTTCAGTGTTTTTATCCAGAAGATTAAACTTGTTTGATGCCATCGGCAATGCAATATTCAAAATTGTGATCCATCAATAATTCAGGGCAAGCAAAATGTCACAAGTTGTCCCTCTCCTTGCTTGCACCTTAAGATCCCTTTGACACCTACAATGAATCAGAGCTGATTAAAGACACATAAATACACACTTCCCACTAACAAAGTATTTGATCAGAATCAAGTGTCAATACCACAGATAGGTGGGCTAGATTTGTACCTTAACTGTTGAGATCTTTCTGCAAATTGTTATTGCATGCGTGGAAACATATGCAGCATATGGTAGTATTAACTTAAATTGATCACTGACAAAAGAACTATCCAGTTTACATCTATAAATGTGGTGAGTGCAAAAACCAAATATGCGTCTAATCTTCTTCCCACAATCTAAATGAGAAAAACTGAAATACAAATAAAAGTAGCCCTATTGATATAATCCATAGGGATATTGCCAACTTAGTTTTCACTGAAGAATTACAACAACTTCACCTCCTCACTCCCAACTTTTTTGCAACTGAATGGACAATGTTCACAATACAAAGCCACATAAAAATTCTATCTTAAAAGTTTTGAACAGACATCTATAAACTTCAATAATCAAATACATATTCACCCAGCACTTTTGAGAGGAAAAAAAAAATAGAGAGCATCTGCAAAGATCAATTGGCATCGGCAAAAAGATAAAGGCCCAATATTAGCAAAAGTATTTTAAGCTCAACCATATATAATTGGTAAAGATACATAAACGTGAGTCTCATAAGCCACTGCTCCGTCATCCAGCTGAAGTTATTGATAGTACAAATGCAATTGTCAGTTAAGCAAATCATAAATAAACGATGTAGTTTACTATTCTAAATTTTGTCAAAATCCATTTTCATCTTAGATGACTCAAACAATTGGCTCTGGCTGACAAAGAGTCCCTATGAAAGACCTCTGTCTCAGATTTTACAAGATTTGAAACAAACACAAAGAGAAAAGCCAGCACTTCCCCTCTTTCCTGCCCCTGCTCATGTGGTATCTTCCTTCTGAATCATATGTTGACATCCAGTCTTACTTCAAGACTACTGCTGCATTTCGGAGAGCCAAATACCTTTGGACATAGTCATTAGGAAGAGATCTAATAATCTTAAACACCTCAGCATTTGCATATCGGAGATTCGTCCTAGGATCGAAGTAAGGTGCCTACATGTAACAACATTATGTTGGGCTGTAATCGCACATGAAAATTTAGAAATGACCTCTTGATAAAATAAAACAACTACTAGAGGAAGGAACACAATTGGAATGAAAAAGAAAATCTTGTCTGAACTTATATGAAAGCACACTGTTGTATTATGTTGTGATGTTCACTGCCCTTTCTAATTTATTATGTTCTGTGAACCTCCTCCCCATAATATGCTCTTTATTTTATTTTATTTTATTTATTGTTTGGAGGGGGTTATCCTCTCCAAGTTATGCTATGAGTGCAATTGCATGCACTTCAGAGTTACAGTCTAGGACACAAGAAGGAATTACGCCTTATAATCTACAAAATGGAAATACCCACTAAGGGCACCAACTCAATTGAAGTCACAAGGCGTGTTCAAAGGGCATCATGGGGAACAATAAGTAGATGCCATTAGTTTCAAGTGTATCTAAGCTTTTAGAACAGCAGGAGACAGATTAAAATTTGGGTTATTTGAATATTTTGACTGATACAATGAACGACAGAAGGCAAAATTTCAGAGCCAACATCATGACAGCTGTACATGTCATAAAACACAGTGCTGCTATAGACCAAGAGACACAAGCATGGTACGTTTACACTTATGACCTCTCACAGTTGTAAGATCCCTGGGATTCTGAGTTTAGCAGCAGATCCAATAGAGATGCTTTACCTCCTATACATATAAAGCAAGTGGTCTTCAAAACTAGGTTAAAAATATCACAACTTTCACACCTAAAAATGTTTTACTATGAAGGGCTAAAGTACATCACAAGGATATGGGAAATTAAATCTTTTTCATTCATCTCTGAGTACTTTACTAATTTAATATATTTCCATAAGTAGGACACAATCTTTTAAGCCTGCAATGTAATAACAAAATTGCACAGCAATCCAATAAATCTCTTATAACATGTAAATTTTTTGCTCCAAAATAGCCTTCTTGAAATGTCCAAATTGTTCTAAAAACAATAAGGATGAATTCGTAAGGGGGGAAAAAAATCAAATAACTTCCATCTCCAAAAATATCTCCCTACTCCCCCTTCTTTCTCCAATAGATACATTCTCTCCTTTTTCACTTCACAGACACAAAGTGCACATAGGAACTAGAGTTTGGTTTAGAAGAAACACAAAATTAGAAAGAAGACAACTAAAAAGAGAGCGCCGAAAAAAAAAGAAGGAAGTTTATTAAGGAACTAGGCTCTCATACTCAGAGTCCTAGCCAACTTTCTGAGCACATGATACAGAAGAATTATCTGGAAATAAGTGTTGAACAGCAGATGACATTCATTAGGGGACATACCTCATAACCAGTAATATCACAAATTCTTTTACAAGGATGCATAGAAGGGGGTGACTCAATATTGACATCTGCAAAATAAAATTAATACTGGGTTTTTAGTCTCCTGATTCAGGGCATAAAGCAAAGCAGGTTCTCCATACAAGCTGATTTGCATAAAATAAAAAGCACACAAGCAACTTCTACCGAAGCATTCTACTCTAAGCTAGACAATGCAGAATTGCATACATGTAATTAAGAACTTGCTCTCAAATACATATCAAGATCACCTAATCTATCAAAGTTAATGCCTGTAAATGCTTCGATCAACAATTACCCAAAAGATATTATGAGTTGCAACATTTGGTATCAAAGAAGTGCAGTTTAGGACTCCTAATGACGGGGAAATGGGTAGTTTTCATCTACTCGGTTCATACAAATTTTATGTGAGAAAAAGAAAAATAATCTCTTATAAACTTCTACCTCTATAATGGGTCTTAGAGATTAATCACCTTCCAAGACTAGACATGAAATTGACTCAGTGACTTCAACTCACAAAGCTTTTTCGGACACAAAAAAAAAGTATATATTTTTCCATATAAAATTTCACCTTCGTACCTGGTCCAAGAGATTAATCACATTGCAACACTAGACATCAAACTCAAACTAAAACCAACTAACACACCCTGTAAATTCCATTTCAAGGGAAAAAAAAAGCATAAAAATCACAAGGGTATAATGGTAGACATCAAATGAATACTGAAATTAAAGTATAACACTAGTTGGCTTCAATGCAATGAATTTATTTTTTTTTTTTTACATTAAAAAAATGATTTTTCCCCATAAATTTTCACACACTATATAAGGGCTCCTACTGATAAACTATATTCCAGACACCAGACATCAAACGGTGAATTCCCATATCAAATTATAGTCACCAAAACCTCTAGCTTTCACGAGACAATTCCCGACATTATCAACCTCGGATATTAGTTATTAACAACGTTACAGTATCAAAATCACCTTAAATTGAATCTCAACATGAGCCACTAGACAATAACCGACGTATCACCGACAAAAACTAAGTGACTTCAAAATTCAACAAGAAACAAATGACAATGTTGGAAGAGGAGAAACTCACAATGGGGTTCATTAGGACGATAATTCTGGAAATTTTCAGCTTGAAGAATTTGCTTGAGATGTTTCCAATGTCTTCCACGCGATTGGCCTTTTGGGTATTTCTCGTACATCTGAATTCTCTTGAATCTCAAGTGTGTTGGCAACACCATCTCCGATTCAACCACCTCTGCTTCCATCTTAATGAAATCGGAAAAAAAAAAAATCACAAGGATTATAATGAAATTGTGAAAGGAAAACGTTGGTACGACAGATATATTTCGAGACCTACTTTTTCGTCACTCCAGGAAAGCAAAACCTTGAGAGAGAGAGAAAGTGATCGTCGTCGTCTGCAAAAACCCTAAACCCAGACCAGCTAGGCCCAGCCCGACCCGAGAACAAGCATAAATACTGGACAAGACATTTTCAAAGACGATATTGCCCCTCACGGCTCGGATGATGGCCGACAGATCTGTAACTCGCGGCGCATCAAAACGTCGTCGTTTAGTTGCTTATCCCCATAAGATGCATTTGTACGTTCATCCACAGATCGGGGAGCGAGAGAAAGAGGGAAATTCCTTGGCTCGTATACTTCGATTGAATTTCACAGTCCTTACATTATTGAGCAAAACCCCTCTGTCTAAACATAAATTTTTAGTTTAATTTTTTCAGATCTGGTTAGTACTACGAGGACATTATTATTCTATTGATTCAGTAGATCTTGGATGCCGAAAACAACGAGAATCAAAAAGGAGTGATTATGGAGAGCGACTTTCAAACTTCTGTCTCAATACGGGCAAGTCGTAGAGGACAACAAACCCTCCAAGTTAAAGGTATGGTTTGTCCCAAATGGGCTTGGTGTTATCTTTTGAATTATCTGATGATTTATTGAGGATCAAAATAAATGTACTTAGTGACAAAAATTGCTTCTGAGATGGGATTGAGTTATCTTTTGACTTTTTGTGATGGTTTGTGAGAATCATGGCTAGTGAGTAAATGGCATTTCTTGAAATGTGTTTGAGTTATTTTTGGATTTTCTGAGATGGTAAGTGAGAATCAAAATCGAGGTATGGTTTGGAGCGAACTTGCATTTTTCCTATATGGCTTTGAATTATTTTGGATTTTTTATGATGATTAGTCACAATCAAAATAAAAGGTATGGTTAGTCACAAAATTGCACCTTCTGAAACGGGTCTAAATCAGTTTTTGATTTTATACCATGGTTAGTGAGAATCAAATTAAAGGTGTGTTCCCCCCCCCCTTCGTTTTTCTTTTTTTATGCGATGGATTTTGAGATTATGTATATGCAGATTCTAATGGTGGATTCTTTTCGCCTGTTACATTTGCACAAGATTATCCAATGAAGCTCGTCTGGAGAAAGGGGTTTATTAGATTGGTTTTTGTTGCCGGCATATTGTGGATGTTTCTCATTCTTACAGTATTGTTGTTTCATGTCTGGAGTT
>JBAMMX010000002.1:19912996-20012996 GCA_037126225.1 Dillenia turbinata | reverse complement strand
AAATTACACACATAAAGGGGTACAAGGATTAACCCTAAATGATGACTGCCAAAACAAGGACAACAAAGATGGAAGGCCCTTAACTAAAACATACTCAGCAGATTCTATCCTACAAGATAAGAACCATAAGCAAAATGAATCACATGTTTGAGCTCTTCGGTTGAAAACACCCTACGGATCCAGCTTAAAGGAGGAGTCACAATATTAAAACCTGCACGCCTCAAATAGATACCAACTTCACTGGCTAGATCTCTAATTCCAAACCCCTCCAAACTGGGTTTCTTCAAACCCCTTGCAACCAAATGTCCCAACTCCACTCCTCTCCAAGAATCAAGTCCCTCAATGCGATTGTAGCTCACGTCAACACCCACCAAACATAGCTCCTCATCAGCCAAGAACTGCTTCAGGCAATCTGGAGCTTCATTGAGGTGATGCAGATGAACCATCAAGCAACGATTTGCTATGCAAAGAACAAGTACTTGAATATAAGCTTGCATATTCTTCTTGTTTGAGGTCAACCCCTATTATGGGCATACGAGTCTCACATAGAGACCTTAGCTCGCTTATCTCTAGCAAAGCTTTGTGATCGACCAGAGTTTTCTTGGTTATTGTCCCTTCAATTTCAACTTCATATTTGTCTAATTTTGATAGGATTGGTATCATCTTATTTTGGTTTATTGATGATCTCCTAGGAGGATCTCCCAAGATGAGAGGAGGTGAAGTTTACCTTGGTAGGTGAAAAATGGACAAATACAATAGGTGGTTATTAATTTGTGGTACCTTGCATTATTGCTCTAGAGAATAAGCCTAAGCCTAGTTAGCTTTCAGTCCGCTGAGCCTGACATTTTCAAAAGACCCAAGTTACCATTGGCACTCCCTGAGTGCGTGCGAAACCACATGAATTTTTTTTTCCCCTTAATTAATGCATTAAAAATGACTGATTTTGCACCCTAAGAGCGTGAAATCAATACTTTGGGGGGGGGGAACAAGACTAGTTAAATAATTTTGATTAAAAAATAATATTTTTGTAAAAAACTCAAAACTGCAGTCGGCAAATGAGAAACAAAGAGGCATGAACTTCCCTAGTTCCCGCATTGAAAAGTTCTCAGAAAAATTACAGTACAGGCCAAATAAAACAATGAAACAAGCATCATACACAAGGTTTATATAATTCCTAAAAGCCCCGATATTAACGGAAGCTCCAATCAAGGGGAATAAAAGCCTTTCCCATAATATTCTATGGTGGCAAATCTACAACAAGTGTATGCAGGATTGACAAGATTCCGTACCTAATTTTCTAGTTACTAGCTGAGAAGCCTTGGTTTTGTCGGGACTAGTAAGAGCACAACCTTTTATTCTTTATGCTCCACGATGACAGGTGTAATCCAAGAAGGCAACAAAGAAGGTGGAGAGACTTGTGTAGGCCCAAACCAAGATTAGTATGCAGAAGCCTAGAGTAGAAGAAAAGCTTCATTCCTCCACTAATTACCTCCATCTCGGCTGTAGAACGCATCAAGGGTCTTTGCTGGTATACGGTGGAGCAGCTCACGAGGGAAGATTCTAAGCAGTGTCCAAGCCAAGTCGAGTGACTGGAAGATGTTGCGGGTGTCATAAGCCCCCTGAGTCACAAATTTCCTCTCAAATTTGTCCAAGAACTCCAGATATAGCTGTTTATGCACAGTAGAATTAGTACTATGACCTTAAACTACAAAATAAAACCAATCTTAAGGCAGAACTAAGATACCAGGTCCTCAGAAGAGAGTGCTTCTTCTCCAACCACGGCTTTCATTGCCTGCACATCCTTTCCAATTGCATAATTTGCGTATAACTGAAAGGGGGAGAACAAGCAAAACAAAGCTGAGAAGGCCAATAAGCTACCCAGATGAAACCGTTTATTGAATATATATATATAACCACACAACACAAACAAACCTGGTTAGACACATCTGAATGATCCCTGCGAGTCATTCCCTCACCAATGGCACTCTGCAAGATGCACCTGTATCAGCATCCCAGAAATATATACATTGCAGAGGCAACCCTCATTGACATTAGCTTATCCGTTGGAGAAAATTACCTTCATTAAACGAGATAGTGATGGCAGGACATTAATTGGTGGATAGATCTGTGGAAAAGTAAACAATGTTTAGCATGTACATTCTCAATGTTAACAGGAGACATAAATGGTCAAAGCTACACATAAGAATATATGCAACTTGTTAGCCTAGTCAAATTCCAGGGAAGCTTCCCATAGCCACAGCAAAATGTGGGATGATCTAAGACCATCTTGCAATCTTACCTGTCGATTGTAGAGCTGTCTGTCAATGTAAATCTGCCCCTCAGTAATATACCCAGTAAGATCTGGAGTAGGATGTGTTATATCTGGCCAATGCAAGAAAACCAAGTTAAGTATCACCAGAGGCAAGGCCAGGTAGCATTCACAAAGTCAGTGCTAGAGATGAATGGTACCATCGTTTGGCATTGTTAAAATTGGAATTTGGGTTATAGAGCCCTTTCGTCCTTCAATTCGCCCAGCACGCTCATAAATAGTCGCTAGATCAGTATACATATACCCAGGATATCCACGCCTACCTGGCACTTCCTCTCGGGCTGCAGATACCTATTGCAGAAATCATATGTTGTCACAAAATTAAAATGCATTATACATTGAAAATAATAACATATTAGTGAATCATATTTAAACCAAATCAGATAAATATAAGTTATTTATCTCGTTGGCTCCACAGGACACGTGGCAGTTTTGCTGTGTGGATAGTGCTATGCTCTAAAACAAGGCATCTAGTCCCATTTACCTCACGAAGAGCATCAGCATAAGAACTCATATCTGTCAATATGACAAGAACATGCTTCCCACATTCATATGCAAGATATTCTGCAGTAGTGAGGGCAATTCTAGGAGTGATAATACGTTCAATTGTGGGGTCATTGGCCTGCAAAGAATCATTTTAGGAAACACAATATTTGATGAGAATTCCTGATGAAAATTTTACTATGACATAAAGGAGAACATAATAATGGGCAAAGACTCGGGAGCTATGGTTGCAGGAAGAATTACAGACACATCATAATGACCTTCACACCCCTCAACTTTGATCTAGCCATAAATGAATAGATGTCACATATCACTGGAGCTCTATGACACGTTGCTTGTTGATAATATGGTGTTTACCAGCAAAAGTATTGTATTAGTGGATTACAATTCAAAAGTCTGAGCTACATTGTTGAGACAAATATAAGATAGGCCAAGGCCCACTATAAGAATTATGATGCAGCACAATGGTGGAAATGACAATGCACTCTATATTGAGGAAGGCCATGATATGCCAAGGATTCTGTCAAAATAAAAAGCCATATATCTAAAGAAGGATTGAAACATCATTGCAAAATACACCCATATAAACAAAAACACAAGCTCATTTACAGTCAAAGAAAATACCAAGTTTAGGAAAAGGGTCACTCTCTCCATTGATCCATTTTCTTCAAAATCACGCTTGAAAAATTGTGCAGTTTCCATGTTCACTCCCATAGCTGCAAACACAATAGCAAAGTTGTCCTCTTCCCCATCCTGTAATTCAAGTGGTTAAGACAAAACAGAGCACCTCATCTACTCCACAACCAAGGAGAAGAATAGGATAAGGATAAATGGGGGCAGGCATTGAATTTACACAAAAAGTTAAAAAGTTAAAGTCAAACAGGAAAATGGCAAATCACTTGTTCAAAGAAGTGAAGTCTCCACATAGAAGGTACTCTCTACCCCTTGTGGAGATTGTTCTTCTACAAAATTGAGGTGAAGTTCCCATTCAGTTACTTTTGATTGGAAGAAAGCAATCGTCCAACGATATAGTAATATATTTGTGATTGTACTTAACATTTCATAACAAACAGCAATAAGAGTTGAGAGTTTATGCTTATGTTTCCTTTGATTATCTATTGCTTCAGAAGCTTTTCTAAAAGACCAGCAATTTATTTATATTTAGTAGAATATTAGTGCCAACATACATCAATGAGATTCTCAGTTTTTTCCTTCCGCTTCACCAGGCCAGCCTGTCGACAGATCTGAGCAGCAATCTCATTATGAGGAAGACCAGCAGCAGAAAAGAGAGGGATTTTTTGTCCTCTAGCTATTGAATTCATGACATCAATAGTTGAAATCCCTGTTTGTATCATTTCTTCTGGATATGTTCTCTCACTGGGATTGATAGAACTTCCTGTATAAGTCAAAAAAAAATTTTGTTATATTACTAACGTCAAGCTTTCAAAGGATGCTTCCCCCCCCCCCCCCCCAAAAAAAAAAAAAGAACTAACCAGAAATATCTAAGTAGGCTTCAGGCAGAATTGGAGGCCCATTATCTATGGGTTTCCCAGAACCATTAAAAATACGCCCAAGCATATCTAATGAGACAGGAGTTTTCAGCACCTGCAGTTAAAGGGAAAAAATATCAGAATGACCAAAATACTAGACTCAAGGGTGCGATTCATCTTTCTCCTCCGCTAAGTCTTTGACTTCCATTCTCTATGAAGATAACTTATTTGAAAAGAAACTAAAAATGGCTTAACTGCTCCATGTAACCACATATGAACATATAGTCCAACCATATGGTCATAATTAAATTCTTAAAAGTGGTAGCCTCCCGCATTCTCATCCTCTCACACACACCATGTTCAACTTGAAGTGAAAGACCAATTAAAAAGCCCATATACCTCCCCAGTAAATTGCACAGTTGTGTATTTGTTGTCGATTCCAGATGTCCCCTCAAAAACCTGGTCATGCAAACACAAGATCAATATGGTTAAGCTTATATTGGCATGCATCACAAGTAAATATACAGAAGGAGAAAGAATGATAAAGGGAGAAATACAGGATAAAATGGATTCTAAATGGTAGCACTTTTTTTTGGTCCATGGTAATTATCTATTTCAACCATGATGAGATGGTTTAAGAATCAAATCCAGCTAGTGGATTGGAGCAAAGAAAATCCAACACTTTGACATTTCTGCACAGAGTGGTTATCTTCAAGACCAGGACCATGATATGCTTATTACCCGAACACATGAAACAAAAAGAATTTCTTTTTTCAGATTTCAATTTAAGAATTTTGTTTTCCAAATTCAAAATTTTACTCTTTTGGACTTCAATTTTAGATTTTTTTCCCCAAATTCATATAAAAATGAAACAGAAGATATTAGTGTTATTTTGAGTTAAGCTATTTTGACATTAATTGTTTAAAACAATTTTATTTGAGTTAAAAATATATTTTTTTTTCTTTTTACATCCAAATTATGTCATATTGTTTAATTAAGAACCTTTTTTGGTTAAAACTTTGCCTTCTTTACCTATAAAATTAAGGTATTCACTTAAACCAGCCCCTACTTATATTATATTTAATACTGACATAAAGGGGAAAAAAAAGTGTGGAACCAGCGCAATCCAATCCAAGTCAATCTAGTTAGTTCTGCTCCACCTTTGGGTCAGTTCAGGGCTCAAATTTTGAGACTCAAACTACCGTGGGCTGGTTCCAAGAGCAGTGGAATGGAACCAACATAACCCAAACTACCTTGCATTGGTTCCAAGAACAGTGGCTTCCCAATGAAGTGGTAAGAATAACTTATGTTACATCTATATAAGACAAGAGTATAATTCAATTGTATTTGCAAAGTAAATATGGCAATGACACAACCAAGCATGACTACAGGAAAGATACACCCTTTGGCACCATAAGTGAAAAGCATTGTTTTCTGATGAGAGGTCAGGTGGGAAATTTTCTACTGTAACAGGCATTCAGGACAGGCACAGATGAACCGCATTCATTGAGGAAATGGAAAAGAAAAAATTATTAATAAGAAGTATCACACAACAGTTACCTGTACAACAGCCTTCTCACCATCAACTTCAAGGACTTGGCCACGGCGCATTGTTCCATCTCCCAAACGAATATTTACAATCTCTTGATATTTTGGTCCCTAAAAAATAAAATTCAACAGCCTTTATAATCGCACGAAAGTTGTGACTGGAAAAGCATAGAAAGTGCACGGAACCCACCTTAACTTTCTCTAGGATAACCAGTGGTCCTGCAACTCCAGAGACAGTTCTATACTCTGCAGTAGACAGGCATTAAGGAACTGATGTTGCTTAAATAAATCTCAATTACTAAAAAGATATTGTTTGACTGACATGCTATAGAAAATTACAATAAATCACTAATAAATAATCAATTTTTAAAATCTAAGATGCATATCAAAAGGACACAAGATGGGAACATAGCGAGATGTGTCGATGATACAAAAAACACTGGGAAAGAAAAAGAAAGTGGGGTAGCATTGCTGAAAACAACACTATCAAAAGATTTTCTTCAAACCCATGACTGTGTTTCAGATTTTTAGATCATTATCAGCATCACTAATATTGTAAAATTATCAAAGGCAGATGAAAGGTAATTGTTAATGAGATCAGTCTTAACTCAAGTGTCTCTAGTGAATATATATATATAATAGAAATCCACAATTACATTGATAGGAATAAAGCATAAATCTTGGATACTCACTGACTTGCAGCCCTCTATGATTTCATATATGTTAATGACAAAATAAAGTTATATTTACTACGAAGAAAGATGGGGAACAGGATGGGCAAAGCAGAAGAAGCGGTACTAGGAGACTCTGTTGACTAATTATTTAAGAGTCTTCAATAATATAAGAAAACCTTTCTAAGCTCATCTTCCATCGTTAATAGCAAACAAGTAATCCAAGATTTTTCTTTTTCTATGAAAGAATAAAAAAAAAAAAAAAGTGATCCAATATTGGTGTTCAGATGGATACATGAATCTGCATTCAGATTTCTATCCAATGCACATGCCCATATACCAATCACTTTCCATGAAACCTCTGATTCAAGAGTAAAATTAGCAGCGTGTACAAGCTAAAAAAATAATCCACCGAACTATTTCGGGCCATATGCTCTGCATTGTTTTTAGCTCAAATCATCAATCAAGAGAGGGACAAAAAATCAAACTTACCCATGCCAATCTCTAGTGTCCCCTCCTCCATGTCAATGTTATTTTGTGCCGCACCCATGTTTGACCTGAATATACAGGTGAAATACAGACAAAACGTGTTAAAAATCTACCAAAATCAAATTAGTCAATTGCCCCTTGTTTTTCTTAAATAACAACAAAGGGAATCTGTGTTCACTCCCTTAAGGTGTGCACTGGGTAAGTCTGTCATTTACATACAACAGCCTAAAAACCACATGCACCAGGCAAGCACATGAATAAAAGGGTTGGGCCTCCCCCAAAGCAATTTCCGAGGCTTGAACCCTAGACCATCACTTTCCCATCATCTCCAAACAATCCCTTAAAATTAAGTAATCATTTTGGAACTTCACAACCCCCCCTCCTAGGTTTAAAATCTCAGTACTCAATATTAGCAACGAAGGGGAAAAAATCATTAATTTCACAAAAATGATAATCCTCCATTTCAGCTTTAGTAAAATGATCACAAATTTAACAACCTCAGATATAATTAAAAACTAATAACTTAAAAACTGAATCCACCATTGCGCAATTACTTTTACCAATATATCATCACTTTTCCTAATTCTGGGAAAAAAAATGAAGGGCAAAATCAGATTAGCAGAAAATCTCAATTTTGAACTTTTTAATGAGATCACGAAATTCAAAACCGTAGCCAGGGCAAAAAAGAAGGGAGGATTCACTATCGCCAATGCCCAAATTCAATCAAACTAAAAAGTCATTGTTGCACACTGGATCGAAAACGATACTATGAGTTAAAGATCAATGATTTTCAGGTTTACCAACTGATCAGAAATTGATAAATTAAACCTCGGAATTATGTATACATACGTAAGATCGAATTGGAATTGAGGAACTAGTTCGAGATTTGACGATAAGAACAGAATAATTTGAAGAGAATATAATATAGAGAGTTGGATCCGAGAGAGAGAGAGAGAGAGAGAGAGAGAGAGGGAACGTACCTCTGGTTTTACGAAATAGTATGAATGAAGAAAATGAAGAGAGAGAGAGAGAGCGAGCGAGCGAGCGAAAGTGCGATCCGATGAATTATGTGATTGGGACGAAGGAACATAAATATCGAACTATCTCTGTGTGTTTAAAATCAATAAATAATGATTTATATTAACGTGCATTTTGGGACAGGGGGGTCGTGGAGCAATACGACGTCGTTGCCAGTGAGAAACTCTCCTTTGAAATTAGTCGTTTTTACAATTTTTGAGTTGAATAGTATTTTTACCACAATTTTTAGTTTCTATTTTGGTTTGATGAGATCAACCAGTATTATTTATTTACAGAGATGGTCTTTTCCCTATTTTGGAGGAATATCTCTCTCTTTCTTGCATTGTATTGGCCTTTTATTTTCCAAATTCGAATATAATATATGAATAAAAATTAATCACTACCAAAATGTTTTCTAAAATTGATTTGTTTATATACTTGAATTTTATTATTTATCTTTAAATATTTTTCGAGCCTTGCTAAAATTTAATAAGACTAAAAAGGTAATTATAAAATATAAAAAGAAAATACAAGAGCAGTGTTTTGAAAATCAGATCGGAGAATGAGATGATCATATCAAATGATCAATGGATCACTGGATCAAATCGGTTAGACTAAATAAAAAAAAAAAAAACTGAATGTTCGGCTTGTACTTCAATGATGAAATTTATGTAATTTTGTACCATATTCTCAGATCTGAATAGAGATAACTGTAATTTTTTTATAAATATTTTGTACTTAAAAAATTAGATTGGACTAGATCGGTTTAATTCGATTTTTTCAATTCACCAATTTTTTAAAAAATTGATTCCGTAAAAAAATCTGAATTGAATACTCATCCCGTTTCGGATTAGACATGCTGGTTCAAGTCTCAAAACACTGCACAAAAGGAGCCATAGTACCACTCCCCCCTTCCTTCTTGAGCTTAGACCGAGTTCAAGTGCCTCCGGGAGCGAAGGAAGGGTGAGGGCAGGTTCCCCACACCCAGGCAAGGAGTTTAGGAAAAAAAAATATATATTATATATATAATTTTAAAAGTTTTTTTTTATTCGATATTCAAAATAATATTTTAAGTAATCTGATTTGATATATATCCAATCTTCTATAAAAAGAAACTCTTTTAATATAATTTTTTTATTCTTAATAATTAAATTTTAATTAAAAAATATAATATTTTTTTTGACCGAATCAATTATTTGATACGATTTTAAAAATTATAATGTGGCGGTGATTCGAACACAAAGAAGAAAGACTGTTATGGTACTTAGAATCAGTTACCAGATCCAAGGAAAGCCGGCATGGTCCAGACTCCCATCCATTCCCAAGAGAACAGATGTACAGCACACGAGTTTGTATGGTTTTCATCTGGTTGATATGAAGGTCACAGAACAAACCGTGAAGAGGGGACTAGTGCACGGCGTATCATAAAAATGATAACCAAGTTTTAGAATATTTTACTTTTAAAATTAAAAATTTTGAATTTAAATTTTAAAAATAAAAAAAAATAAAAAAAATTAATCTCTCAATAAATCTTACAATATTCGAATCGAATTAATCAAATAAAATTTAAATATTGATCGATAGATGAAAATCAAATGATTATTCTAAAATTATTAAATAAAATAATGACCAAATCATGCCGTGAGAAAAGGGCTGTACGCCGTTGATCAATTGGCCCTAGTCTTTCAATCCCTGTGCGGTGTTTTTAGCTTGTTGATTTCTTTCCTAAAAAACAAATATGTAACATATAGAATATTTTATAATTGCCCTTCAAGATTTCTTATCTCATAGAATTAGTCAACACAAAATGAATTATTCTTATTGATGCAAGTGTCCAAACATTTTCTATGTATTATACTGAATTTTATACATATTTCAATTGAAAAAGTGACAAAGCAATGCATCCAACAATAACAAAATAAAATTATTTAAATGAAATGTACATGAAATTATAAACAAAAATCATTTCAATTAATTGTGAAATTTGCTGAAAGACCAAAATAGAGCTTAGTTTGACAAGATTTTATTGAGCTTGTGGTATAATAATTCTTTTCTTTTTTTTATGTTTTAACTTGATCCGAGTTGTTTAATTTTATCTTTATTTTTACTAATTTTTAACCAAAATAAATATTTTTTATTAAAATATATTTTTTATAAGTCAGTTAGATATCTAAACATTAATCACTTTCGTTTCTGTTAATTTAGAGTGCGATGATTTTATCCAAAAAATTAAAATGATTTCATGAGTATTCATGGTTGTCATACAAAAATTAAAATGTCGAAACTTTAAGATATTTGAAAAAAGTAAAAAAATTTACCCAAAAAAAAAAAATTAATTCTAAAAGACATCCTTAACTTTCCTAAATATATCAGTAAAGACATACACGAGTGTGAGGCTACTACCAAGACCCTGCAGATAAATTAGACATATACATACATATCCCTCAGCAACGCATGGCCCATCATCATCATCGTCCTCATCTCACAATATACACAAAACACAAGCCTCCATTTCCAAGTCCCCCCCCTTTTCTCTCTCTCTCTCTCTATGTCAAGCCATCAAATTCCACTATTTTGTTTGTTTGTTTACTATTTTCTTAAAACCCAAGTGTAGCCTCTCATTTTGCAGCAAAAAACAACAAAAACCCACCAACACAAAATCGAAAAAACAAAAAAACTCATATCTTTCACCCAAATAATGGCCACTTCTCTCTCCGTCCGGCCCAATTCACCGACCGGTTCGCTTCTCCGTCGTCCTTCACCGGATCCCCGGTCCAACCGGACATGGTCCGGCCTGGTTTTCCCGACCAAGCGCGCATTGAACCGGACAACTTCCACTTTAGTCGTCGCCCTCGCCGGCTCAAGAGCCGATGAGCCGGCGCCGACGGGGATGACCGTTGAAAATGCTCTCAAGCTCCTCGGAGTCTCCGAAAACGCGTCATTTGATGATATTCTGAGTGCCAAGAACTCTATTCTCGCTACTTGTAAAGATGACAAAGACGCCGTTGCTCAGGTTCAATCCAAGCTTCAGTCTTTTCTTTTGTGTTAACTATAGAAAAGAAAAACATATTTTGATTGACTTTTGATGTTGAAATTTTGATGGGTTTGGCAGATTTTTTTGTTTTTTGGGAATTTGTTAATTTTTAGTATGTGAGGTTTGCTTGTTTTTAATGAATTTTGCATCTACACTTCAGTAGATGATAAGTTTAATTATGCGAAGCTAAAGAAAACATGGGGATTATTCAATTTTGTTCTATTTCAATAGTCATTTAAAAATAAATAAATAAGAAGAAGGAAAAAAGAAAAAGAAAAAACTATTGTTGGCTTTTTCGATTTTGGACTGTTATTTTTTGAAGTGGGTTTATTCTGTATTGTGAATGTAGTGAAAGAAAAGGAGCTGATTTAGCCAATGGGGTCTAGAATTTTATCTCAGGACCAATCAAGTTTGTGCTTTACAATCATTGCGAAGCCAAGAGATTAAATCCAAGTTCATAAATCATTGTGAAGCCAAGAGATTAAATCAAAGTTCATAAATTCGTGGCTTTGGCATTTTCAATTGCCCAAATCTTATTAGTTCAGTTTGGCTATTGGTCTTGAAACTGGTTGGAGATAACTATTGCATGTTCTTTTCTGTGCCTGGGTTTGTTGTTGCGTAGTGAGAACAAACTTTGGTGATGCATTATTGGAAACTGTTTGTCAAAACATCTTGTAAGGATGTGAATTTTGTTTTATTTCCAAACTACTGTCCAAATCAAGAGTTGAAAATGACTTGAGAAGAATATCATTTTGTAATAGTCATCCTTTTTCACTTTTTGTTTTTTGCGTGTAAAACATGAGTTCTTCAGAGTATAGAAATCTGTTGTTTTGTGTTATGGAGATTTTGTAGTTTAGAGTTAAACGTGTTTGGTTTCTTGGCTCCTTTTTTCAAAGGAAACCGCCACTCAATCTTTATTATGTTTGGACAGATTCGGAAAAGTTTTAGTTCCTGAGTTAAAATGAGTTGTATATGCTTTTCTTCAGGTTTCTGATCTCGCTCTTAGCTTTGTCATGCTAGAGCATGAGTAGAAGTTCTTTTGTTCCCCCCTCTCTCTCTATAGGTTTATTTGTTTTTTTAGGACTTATGCAGGGCATGCTTGATCCCTTAACATCTTTTTTGGCATGAGAGAACAGCTTTCTCATTATGCTGATCACTGATGCAACCAAGTTATTTTGGAAGGAATAATTTATATAGTGACCTACTATATATCAAGAAATGAAATGAAACTAATTTGGTAAACGGGTTTCAGGTGGAGGCTGCATATGATATGTTGCTTATGCAGAGCTTGACACAGCGACGAGCTGGAAAAGTCGCAAGCAGCACTATTCGTTATGCTGATGTGAAGCCTGTAAGTCCTCCTGGGATCGGATCCATGCCTCAGTGGTTGCAGGCTACTGTAAAGAAGTCTTCAGTTTCAGTTGAAACGCCTACTACTGGAGACTTCGGCATTCAGGCAGGTGTATATGGAGCTTTAATGGTTTTGACTTATGCGAATGGATCTTCCGCATCTTCTGCAGGGCTTTATACTGGGGCTGATGTACCAGGGCTGATCTTGGCAAGTGGTTTTGGAGCATCCTTGTACTTCATGACCAAAAGGAGTGTGAAGTTAGGTAAGAAATTTTATAGCTGTTCTATCATTAGTTTTCAATTACAAAGAATGCTAAATATTATTGGTAAAAGTTTTCTATTTTATCACTTCTACCTTTCACGGAAAAAAATTCGAAGATCTTTTAGTTGAGAAAATCAAGGAAGGAGGTCCTTTTATTGCGAAGGTGACAAAGTGGTGAACTTTTACCATCAGATTTTAATGAGTCCTTGCTTGATTTATAACGTCAGAAAACTTGTGGAAACTAACCTCACAGTTTGGTTCTTTGCTTCATGATATTCCTTATGATATCTGCTTGTTGGCTGTAAATTTATGTGATCTTGTGCCAACAAGTGAAGCAAGTTAGTCTACACCACTATGACCAATTCTTCTTACCAGTATGCTCACTAAATTCATGGCATTGACACCACTTAGGACATCATTAAATAGTTAAACATCATACAGCCAACCTGTTTGTTCTCCTGCTTGCAGGCAATGCTGTTTCATGCTACTATTTGGTCCCTCTGTGACTAGTCACATAATCAAGTCTTATAGAAAAAGTGTGTCTTCATTTTTTTTTAACACTTTAGGCAAGGTAATTTATGACATCAAGAGAAGTTAGGTATTACTCTAAAGTATATGATGTTGAATGTTGATGGTATGGTTTATGGCCACTCTAGATTTAAACTTCCTTTGTTCGGCTATGGAGGAAGTTGAGAAGTTGAGGTAGAAAATATTTGATATAAGGCAGCTGATCTTTGTTCTAAAAAATTTGATTATTTGACCAGCATTTTCTTTTGGTTCTAGGAATGAAGTATATGCCCTCAATGTCGTGGGTCTAAAGTTTAGGGTAGGGTGGGGTTTCCAGTGAAAAAATTATTGATAGAATGATTAAATAAATGAATTTTATAGAGAAATTTGACTTTTACTTGCAAAACTCCATATTTCCTTCCAAGAATTTCACCTTAGCTGATTAAATTAGACAAAAATAGATGCAGATAGAGGCTAATCAGGCTGAAGTTGAGCTTTGCGAAACAGAACATGTATTCTTTGCTTTCCATGTTGATCCTGCTCCTGAATCGTAGCACCCAAACTGTTGACAGGGTTAAAGTAGACTGCTTATGGACAAATGGCAAAGACATCTACAGGAAGAGGTCTTTCAGTGTAGATAACTTATTAACTGCCTCAGTCAATGAAACTAGATTAGGTGTTATCTCTGAAGTTTTATAAATTGAGGAAAGTGTTAAATCCATTTTGTGGAACATTTTTTTTGGAAGTGTTTAGAAAATCTCCACTTTGAAAATTTTGTTTTACAGAACAACTATATCTTACAATACTTACGCTATGGTAAAACTATAGGGTGTTGACATGAATGGCCATACAAGAAATTAGGGATTCTGAAAAGAATGTGCTTTCTGGAAACAAAATGATTCCCCAGGGAAGATACGTGATGCAAAACAGATTAAATGGTTGAATGAATGCCGCCAAGGATAGAATTATAAATCCCTCCCCCCAATCCAAAAAAAGAAGTTAAAAGTGAAATAAACAGAAAAGACATGGTGATGAGGTGAAATAGTTCACCATGAAAGGGGGGAAAATTGAAGGCAATCTCGCAATTTGAACTCAACTAGTAGTTGGGTTGTAGGTTCCCAAGTTGAGTCATAGGAGGTAATTTCACAGTTTTGATTGAACACGATATGTGATGACATTGGTGACTATGTTGTGGAAACTTCGGCTTGGGAAAATGACACAAGTATGTGATGACATCAGTGACTATGTTGCGGAAACTTCGGCTTGGGAAAATGATGATGTAATTTATTGCAGCATTTGGTTCCAATGTCAATTATCTACTTTACCAGTTGTTGTGGTTGTAGCTTGATGATGTTAAGTTCTACGTTGAAATGTGTTTACGAGGTTCTTTTATGAAGATTATAATCAAGGAGAGGGAATCTAACCTAATTGTGCAGAACATGTTCCTTGCGGGTTCCAACAGATGATTGATTGCTATTGCCCAAGTCTCTTTGCATTTTCCAACATATTTCAGTTTTCCAATTCTCCTTACAATTCTCTTTATTGTTTTGCTTTCATGAGGAATTTCTAGAGTGATTGGAGTCCTTTCATTTTTTTTTTTTTTTTTTTTTTTTTTTTTTTTTTTTTTTTCAGGGAAGGCAACCATTATAACCATAGGTGGGCTTGTGGCTGGTGCAGTCGTAGGTTCAGCAGTCGAGAATTGGCTGCAGGTAGACATAGTCCCATTTCTCGGCATACAGTCTCCTGCCACCGTAGTTAGCGAATTTATACTCTTCTTTCAATTCTTGGTCTCTCTGTATCTGAGGTAGGCTTAAATGATGCAATATTCCAGACCCCAGAGATCCATAATGATTTCCACTTGACGATGCCATGCTTTCAGGATGTTTATCTGCACATATTGTACAAATAGAATGTATTTGATAATGAACCCTTTTGAATTATGTTCTATTGTTAATGGACATGTAAAGTTATGAGATGTCGATCCTGAACTAGCATTGAGTTTCTTTTACAAGATCAGAATGATTTCCCCTTGTGCATATTGAACAAAGGTTATAGGGCAACCTTTGGTGATCGACTGTTGGTGTTTGTGTTGCACTGTTTGTGTTGCACTATCAATATTAATGTGGATAATCAACTAGCTTTGGGCTTCTTCCGTGAGAATTTGCCAATAGGAAATATGCCATTAAGGTCGGCTTGTGGGCTAGGCCAGCTTTTTAAAGCAAATTTAAATTCGGAGCATTTCTTGTGCACAGAAACTTATAATTTTTTTTTTTTTTTTTTTTTTTTTGGGTGAGGAACAAAGAAGTAGAACACACGGAAACAAGAGAACTAGCACACTAACTCAAGCGAGACGCCTGAAATCTAACTCTGACAACTCTTTTTTCTTCTTTAATCAATTGAGCTAACGAAGCTGGAGGTTCGGCCAGCTCAACCACTCGATCCTTAGCTGTTTACCCCAACACAGCCAAATGGTTGGCACAACCGTTAACTTCCCCGAAAACATGATTGACTTGGGTGATGTTTAAGGAAAATAAAAGGTCTTTGCGCTCTTGGAGAATGAAACACTGAGGATGCTCATCAGGAACTTCCCTTGCAGCAAAGCCAACAAGAGACTCTGAGTCAACCTCAACCTGTAAATTCATGAAGCCCTTCCTCTTGGCTATCCTAAGACCCTCCCTAAGCCCCCAAATCTCTGCCATGAGGACTTGCGCTTTGCCAACATTGACCATGAACCCAGCCACCCAGTCACCAGAGGAATTCCTAAACATTCCACCGGTGCTAGCTCTGCCTGAGGAGGGATTCACAGCACCATCGGTGTTCAATTTAAGCCAACCCACTTGCAGATGCTCCCATTTAATCCACCTTTCCACTTTAGGCTTCTGATTGTAATCCTTTAGCCAAGCAAGCTCCACTTCCTTAGCCAAATTCACTGCGGCCCCGGCAAAAACCTGAGGATGCACTTGGATCTCTTGACTAGCAGTCTTGCATCTGGACCTCCAAATTGACAGACGGTCATTATGAAAATAGAGTTAATGGACATGGAGCCAACTTTTTCTTTACTCTTTACACCCTCCTCTAACCAATCCTGAATGGGAAACCTCCAAAAATCAAAGTTAGAAGCTAAGCTGGGCCACACAATCACCCAGGTCTGCATAGCTCTATCACAGTCTCTTAGAGCATAAGACACTGATTCATCATATTTATGACAGATTGGGCAAGTACTTTCTTCACAGAATTTTCGCTTCTTCCTTTCCATGTTTGTCATGATTTTCTCCTTACTAGCCAACCAAAGGAAGATCTTAACTTGCTCAGGACAGCTAGCCTTCCAGATCCACTTCCACTTGACATTCACATTGCCTGTCCGAAGCTGGTCTCCCCTAGCATGAAGCAACTTATAGGCTGATCCCACTGTGAATCTACCATCACTATTAGCTTTCCAAACGAAGTCATCGGTGGGACTCCTATTCCTCCCCACCTGATCAGATGTACTGTCAATTCTGGGCACCATAATACCCTTAATCTCATCCACTATCTCTCTCGGAAGCACTAAAGATAACTCGCTCACTCTCCAGTTGCCATCCTCATCAATGAATTGACTCACCCCAGAATTCGGGGAAACCAAATGCTGATGATTGGGAAGGCAGTCAGCTAAACACTTCTCCCCAACCTAGCAATCCTTCCAGAATCAAGATGCCTACCATTTCCAACTTTCCATTTGATTCTCGCCTGAATGCAGTCTCTACTTCTCATGATGCCTCTCACAGAACACCCTTCTTTCTTCTTGACCTCCATCAAGGACCTCCTGGACAGATATTTGCATCTAAGAACTTCACACCACATGTCCCTATTTCCTTTGAGTAGCTTCCACCCTGGCTTGGCCAGTAAGGCAATGTTGCTATCTCTCATATTTCTGAGACCCAGCCCACCCTCTTCCTTAGGCATATAGACTCTCTCCCAATTCACGAGGTGGACTCTTTTATTGTCCTAAGAGTCTCCCCAAAGAAAATTCCTGTTGATTCGGTCTAACTTGTTACAAACGTCACTAGAGAGCCAAGAGGATTGCATTGAATAGATGGGGATAGTGGAAGTGACGGATTGAACAAGGATTCTCCTACCGCCAGTGCTCAAGAGCCTGGTTTTCCAGTCACTTAACTTTTTCTCAACCCTCTCCACAAGATAATTATAGAAATTCTTTCCGATTCTTTTATGAATCATAGGAGCTTCCAAGTATTTTCCCAAGTCATCAGTAAGAACGAATTTACTCATCACTGCAAGAGAGATTTTAAGGGCCAAGGGAGCCTTAGGAGAGATCCACAATCTTGATGTGCCAGGATTTATTTAAAGACCGCTTTCAGTAGAGAATTCCTTTAAATAACCAAGCACCACACTTAAGTTTAAATGCTCAGCCTCGGCAAGAAGGATAAGATTGTTCGCAAAAAAAAGGTGGGAGATTGCTGGCCCTCTTTTTAAGATTTTAACCAGGTTCCAAGCCCCCTTTCTAACTTGCTTCTGGATCATATAAGCTAGACATTCCATAACCAAAATAAAAAGATAAGGAGATAGAGGGTCTCTTTGTCTTAAACCCTAACTAGGTTTTAAGGTAGGAGGAACCTCTCTATTTCAAATAAGGAAAATATCATCATTGGTAATGGCGAACACGATTAACTTCACTAAAGGGGGAGGAAGATTAGCATCCACCAAAACTCTTCTCAAATAGCTTCAATTCACCGTGTCATAGGCTTTCCTTAAGTCCACTTTGAGAACCATGCTATATCTCTTGCTCTTGGACACCCGAATAGAATGGATGGCCTCTTGCATGATGACTATGTTGTCAATAGTGCCCCTGCCAGGTAAAAAACTACTTTGATAAAGTCCAATAATCTTTTGAAGGTGGGGTCTGAGTCTTTGAACTAAAAGCTTAGCTAACACCTTGTAAGAGGTGTTTAAAAGACTAATGGGCTTAAAATCTAACATGCTCATAGGATTGGGCTGCTTGGGAATCAACACCATGAGAGCTTTAGCATAATTTGGGCTTCTTTGACGAACCTACAGATGGCTCCCTTAACAGTCTCCTAATGCTTTTGCGAGAAAATAGGCTGCATCCTTTCAGAGTCAGGAACTTTAAGACCTTTCATAGAAAACAATGCAGTCTTAATTTCACCTTCCTCTACTTCCTTACTCAGGCTTTCATGCACTTCTTAACTAATTTTTTGGATCCATCTATTGAACCTATCACTAAGATTCTCAACAACTCTACAAGCAAAAAACTCTGAGAAGAAATTAACAGTATGATGTTTGAGCTTATCTTAATCAAGACACCACTCTTCTCCCACTTTCAAAGCTAGAATTCTATTGTACTGCCTTCTCATCTTAGTAGAGATGTGAAAGAACTTAGTATTTCTATCACGCTTAACAATCCAATTCAATCTAGACTTTTGGTGCCAAAAAACCACCTCTTGGGTGAGGATTTTTTGATAATCTTCCATATGGCTTTGCTCAAGATTTTGGAGATATTTGGACGTGGGAAAGCTGTTGGAATTTTGAATTCTTTTGATCCCGGCTTCTATCTCATTCTTTATTCTAAAAATGTTGTCAAAAACTTCTTTGTTCCATATTTTCAGCTCATCAACTGTGCCTTTGATGGATTGGAGAAGAGGGGTATCCATAGCAGTCCAAGTTTTCTCAAAAACCTGGATAAACTGGGGGTGCCCAAGCCAAGTCGCCTCACGTCTAAAGGGGCTTTAAACTACTTCTAGGAGGAGGAGATAGTCCGGTGTACAACATAACAGGACAATGATCGCCATATAAACAGGAAAGATTGACTATCTTGAATTCCAGGAAGGAAAGCTTGGCCTGCAAATTACAGAGGACCCTATCAAGTTTTTGTTGGAGGATGACTCTTCCTTCTCATTTCTTGATCCAGGTGAATTGATTCCGAGCAATTGCACTGTCCAGAAGATTACATTCAGACCATCTTTTCCTAAATTTTCGGCATCTGTTCCAAAATTTTCCTCTCTTATTACTAGTATCCTCCCAACTAGCTACATCATTGAAGTCTCTCATCACAAACCAAGGATCCACTATGCTTTTTGCAATCTCTGTGAGGTCTTTTCAGAACAAGTCCTTAGCTTTATATTGAGGTTGCACATAAATGAAGGTAATGAACCATCTGGTTGATCCCTCCTCTACCTTGACATGAATCCACTGATCTGATTGATTAAGCACTGAGAGTTTAATCATGCTAGTGTTCCAGGTTAGCCAAAGACCCCCCCGTAAAGCCAAGCGAAGGGATAACAAACTCCTCATTCATGCCACACTTGCTGAGGAATTTGGGAAAATGCTCCCTGCTTGTCTTTGTCTCCAATAAACACAAAATACTATGCTTATGATTCTTGACCAAATCTTTGCAAACTCTAGAGAATCTACGATTATCCACCCCTCTGCAGTTCCAAGAGATAATGATTGAATTCATTGAATAGGAAAGAAGGAGAAAGCAAGAAAAACCTGAATGACCAGCAAGACTCAATTTCCATTCCTCCCTCCTCTACTACCTCTGTAAAGTCATCTGCACTCCCCTCAAACTCACACACCACTCCTTCATTGCTGCGCATTGCAGTGGCGCCGGTAGTTTTGAAATTGGAGGCCTTTGATACAACCATTGTATTTAAAAATATTGGGTCGTCTTCTAAGGCCAGATGGGAGTTGTCATCTCTTGAGTCAAACGTGGTACCGGTGGGCTAATTAAAACACTCCGGCTGATTAGGCCCAACAAAGCAACTGGACCTTTCGTCTCCACTGGCAGCCCCTTTCATGAACCTAAACTGCATCCCATTTTGGGAGCCCATAATCAATGCTTCTATTGTCCCTTTGTATGGGCCTTCACACGGGTTCCCAGCCCACTTCCTAGAGGGGTCTATATCCAATTGTTTAATAACCCCAGAAGTCTTCTCTTTCCCCTTCACGCCCGACGCCTCGACACGTCTTCCCTCACTAAGCCCCCTATCACTCTCTTCAGAAACTTCATTTGCCTCGAGTTCTTCTACAGAAACTTCTAATATTAACATTTGACAATGTTTTTCGTTTATAAAACATCTCAAAATATTAAATTAATTAGTATCCATATAAAAAGTCTTTATATTTTTTATATTAATATATTTAATTATAATTATAATTTTTATATTATATCTCTTATAATTAATGATTATATATTTAATCATTTTAAATTTTTATTATAAAAGATGATTATTCCATTATTTTTATAAAATAATTAATATTTATATAAAAACTCTTATAATCTTTTATTTGCACATTTCATATCCGTTTTCGTTTCCATTTCTATGCATTCTATGCTAATATCAATATTATTGTCTATAAACTTCTATTTTCTTTAAATAATTACCTACTTTCCTTGACTAATTTATATGGAAAAGAATCAAAGCCAATCATCCGGAAGATAACATAATTTGCATTTAAATTTTATTTTATTTTTTCTTTTAATTTATCTTCTTGAAAATTTGTTGATTTCTAAAAAACAAAAGTTACTAATTTTTTTTTTTTTTTTTTTTTTTTTTTTTTTTTGCTTAACGGAACTAATTTTAAATTTAAAAACCCCGACCTTCGTTGTTAGTTAAAACTAAAATATATGAAAAATATGAAATATATTGCTGGAAGTCAACATCTTTATTTATTTATTTATTTATTTTTGGTAGGCGTCAACATCTTTATGTTATTGTTTTAAAAAATAATGTTGTCACATTTCCATTCTGCGAAGCTGGCAGATATATGGCAAAATCCAAACATGGTTTTCGGGTAGAAATAGAAAGAAAACATTTGAGTATTAGTTATGGGTTGAAAATGATTTTGGTCTATGGGGCTGGACCAGTGATGCCCCGAAACTGTTATGAGACAGGCCCGTTGAAACTTTTATTCAGGATACCAGCTGAATATATGAAACACTTGCATTATAAAAGTCTGCCTCCTTTCTCAAGATGAGCTGCAACCAAGAAAGAGGCTTTAAAAACCATTATCCTGCCTATTGTTTCAATGTTGATGTGGCTGGTCATTTTCCTTAGATTGGTTTTATTATTGTTTTTACCCAGTAGGGTATTGGCATCAACCATTTTTGGATATTTCTCCAGGACATCTTGCAGCTTGCAGCAAGGCTCCAAGAAATATTCCTCCCCCAGATAAGTTCCTAAACCTGAAGAATAAAAGGAAAAAATAGACCTGTAAAGATAAATATTTGTTTTCTCCATCAGATACGGCAATAGTTCATTATCATTTATGTGATGCAAAATCTCAACCTTGTAAATAAGCCTAGAATGACATATAATATAAAGATAAATAGGAGAAGAGGAGAAGAGGAAAATCCTTCTTGCAAACTTGAAACTTACACAAGGCCATAATCAAGGCATTTATTGTTGACACCATTCGCATCAATTTCATGGACTTAGTTTCATCATATAACTCCAATGCCGTTTCCCAGGTTTTTTTTTTATGCCTATGAAAGACGCCAAGATTCGGATCAGTGCAGTTTCAATGGTAGAATTCTTTCCAGAACTTGAAGAGAAAAACAGGTTGAGCTGCCATGTAGAGGCCCATCATAACATCGCAAGAACGCAATTTCGCATGGTATAGATGCAAAAGCAACAACCAAAATTTGATGGACAATGAGTAAAGATTTTCAGAAAAGCTTTAAGGACCAAACTTGTCCTATACGGTGCCTTTACGGGTGTCTTGCATCTCTTTGGAATTTCTACGAATGTATAGAACCAAAACCATCACAGAAAAAAACTAAATAAATAAACCAACAAACATACACACACAAAAAGTTGAATTCCGAACAGGCCTCAAGTGAAGCAACCATCAGAAAATGCATTTGCTGGCTGCCAACTTAAAGCAACCATCCACTCACTGAGCTCACAAAGGCCCATGAAACTTGTCAGAAACTAATCATCATATGCCAAATGTTCTTTAGACATCTATCTTTGTAGAGACCGAGTTGGACAAGCCAAACACCTGACACATAGAACATTTTCCAAATTGTTGCAGATGGTTATTGGTAAGGCTAATACTTATCAAAAACATGATCTCAAGATTTAGTTTGCAGACTATCCTATTGGTGGGCTGATAACACGATATTATAGAGGTGTCCAGATGGAACATACCTTGCTACATGCACCCATTAAGAAGCTATAAGTTGCGATCCCCACGTGCATTCCTTGATTCCTGGCTTCTTGCAAGACTTCAAAGGCAGAATCCAAATTTCCAGAATGCCTTGCAACATGCGGAATATAGGAAATAAAATAGGCAGAATCCAACTCATGGCAGTTCATGTACCTGGTTAGATCCAAGAGGTTCTTTTCCTTCAAGAAGGCTCTTTGGAATGTGGTTCCTACAGAAAATGTGCTAGCTTATGATATCTTGCTTATCAAATTGAAGAGACAATTAGATTATGCATAATCAAATCTTCTGAGACTTACACGGTTTGAGTAGGTTCACCAAGAGGAGAGAGATAAGACACCCTGTATTGGCCAAGGCTGCGACCATTGACCCAAGCCATACCTTTGCCCATGCTAGATAGATTAAGAGCCACAGGTGATGTTCCTTCTGGTGCATCGAAGCATGTCTGCAACACAAGAACAACAATCAAATCATTTATGTACAAAAAGAAAAAGAAAAGGAAAGAATTTCCCAATTTTCCAATCACGTGTAACAGGGCAACTTTACCTTGTACCATGTAAGAGCCTTTCCAGGTTTGGCTTTCTTCCAATCAGCTTTGTATGATTCTACTTCTGTAAAGAGAGGCACTTTCTCTCCATCCAAGCCAACCAACATTGATTTATAGACCATTTTTAATTAGGCCAAAATATTGAAGCCACTTAGTGATAACTTTTGTTTGTATTTTGATCCTTTCAAGTACCTTGTGTCCTCAACCGTTCAGTATGAGATCAATGGTTCCAGTATTCAGTCCCTGAATCTGCACGTCGTGAACTCCAGCAAGCCTCCTCTCCAAGTAGACACCACTATTCTACACACGGTGAAAATTGAAAGAACTCTATTAGAATTGAGCAAGATTAAAAGCTAACACTTCACTTGTTTGATTTATTTACGTGTCTTCCAACAAGTTTGCCAAACAAAGCAATGTGATTGACTCTGATCTTCAACTTAATAGGCTTTTTCAAGACAAAGCTCTTCTCAGCATGGCTTCCATGATTATATCCTGAAAAGGGGGGGGGGGGGAGCCAAAGTCAGATAATCAAAGAAGAAGAAGCCATTATCTACATCAGGGTCAGAGTCTCGCAAATATAGGACAGTTTTGTTTGATGTCAAATCATGAAAAATCATGTGAACTAAATCTGTCCAGTAGCCATCTAAAGATTTTGTATTGCTGGGCATTGAAGAAACCACACCTGTAGCATGATGAAAAAGAACAATGATAGAAAAAGAGGCTTTAAAAACCATTATCCTGACTATTGTTTCAATGTTGATGTGACTGGCTATTTTCCTTAGATTGGTTTTAACTTTTACCCAGTAAGGTATTGACATCAACTACCATTTCTCGATATTTCTCCGGGACATCAGTAGGGTATTGACATCAACCGCCATATCTGGACATTTCTCCAGGACATCTTACCGCTTGCAGCCAGGCTCCAAGAAATATTCCCCCCCCCCCCAAAAAAAAAAAGTAATTCCCAAGCCTGAGGAACAGAAGGAAAAATAGACCTGTAAAGATAAATATTTGTTTTCTGCATCAGCTATGGCAACATTCATATCATTTATGTGATGCAAAATCTCAAACTTGTAAATATGCCGAGGATGGCATATAGTATAAAGATAAACGGGTGAAAAGGGATACCTTCTTGCAAACTTGAAACTTACACAAGGCCATAATCAAGGCATTTATTTTTGACACCATTGGCTTCAAATTCATGGCCTTAATTTCATCATATAACTCCAATGTCCATTCCCAGTTTTTTTGCCTATAAAAGACGCCGAGATTTAGGTCAGTGGGGGTTCGGTGGTAGAATTCTTTCCTGAACTTAAAGAGAAAAACAGGTTGAGCCTCTATGTAGAGGCCCACTGTAACCACGCAAGAATGCAATTTTGCATGGTATAGATGCAAAAGCAACCACCAAAATCTAATGGGCAATGAGGAGTAAAGATCTTCAAAAAAAAAGCTTTTAAGGACCAAAATTGTCCTATATGGTGCCTTTTATGGTGTTTTGAATCTCTTTGGAATCTCTATGAAAGTATAGAACCAAAACCATCACAGAAAAGTTAAAAACTAAATAAATAAACCAACAAACATACCCACACATGCACAAAGTTGAATTCCAAAAACAACCATCAGAAAATGCATTTGCTGGCTGCTAACTTAAAGCAACCATCCTCTCACTGAGCTCACAAAGGCCCATGAAACTTGTCGGAAACTAATCATCATATGCCAAATGTTCTTTAGACATCTATCTTTGTAGAAACTGAGTTGAACAACCCAAAAAAGAAAACACCTGACAGAGAGGACATTTTCCAAATTGTTACAGATGGTTATGAGTAAGGCCAATACTTGTCAAAAACGTGATCTCAAGACTCAGTTTGTAGGCTATCCTATTGATAAGCTGATAAGACGATATTATAGAGGGTCTAGATGGAACATACCTTGCTACATGCACGCATTATGGAGATATAAGTCATGATCCCAACATGTATTCCTTGATTCCTGGCTTCTTGCAAGACTTCAAAGGCAGAATCCAATTTTCCAGAATGCTCACAACATGCAGAATATAGGACATGAAATAGGCAAAATCCAATCTCATGGCAATTCATGTACCTGGTTAGATCCAAGAGGTTCTTCTTTTCCTTCAATAAGGCTCTTGAAATGTGGTACCTACATAAAATGTGCTAGATTATGATATCTTGCTTATCAAATTGATGAGATATTTAGATTATGCACAATCAAATCTTCTGAGACTTACTCAGATTAAGTAGGTTTACCAAGAGGGGAGAGATGAAGACACCCAGTATCAGCCAAGTCTGCAACCATTGACCCAAGCCATACCTTTGCTTATGCTAGACAGATTAAGAGCCACAGATGATGTTCCTTCTGCTGCATCGAAGTATGCCTGCAACACAAGAACAACAATCAAATCATCTTATGTTCAAAAAGAAAAAGAAAAGAAAGAATTTCCCAACTTTCCAATCTAGTATAGCCTTTCCGGGTCTGGCTTTCTGCCACTTAGCTTTCCGTGATCGTTCTTCTGTAAAGAGAGGAACTTTCTCTCCATCCAAGCCAACCTGCATTGTTTTATAGGCCATTTTTAATTAGGCCAAAATATTGAAGCCACTCGGTGATAACTTTTGTTTGTGTTTTGATCCTTTCAAGTACATTGTGTCCCCAATGGTTCCAGTTAGCGACTAGCAAAATTTCTCAGGCAAGTTGGTTCCTAACAATAGAAATTAGCCATAAAAAAAAACAATTTTCATTTCCACAGAGAGAGGAAATAGAGATCTTTTCATCCAACTATCCAAAAAGAATGTCAAGCAAGTAATGCTTAACGAAAAAAAAAGCACAAATATCAATCAATTCAAATCAAGAAACCCTAAGTTAAAAATAAAAACACGTAACAAAGACAGAAGATGGTAAACTAATCATCATTCAAATGTCCCAGAAAATCAACATGGTAAACTAATCATTATTCAAATGTCCCAAAAAATCAACAAGGAAAGTGCAAATCTCCGAATCAATGCATTGCGACATAATTTAAAATCCCAATTTCAAATCCAACAAAACCCTAAATTCAGAACCCCAAATTCAGAATTACTTAAGCAATGGAAACAAAATTTCAAGAAAATTACTGAAAATTCTAAAATTGAGAATTACCAGAGACAATTTTCTGTTTCTTGAAATCATAGTCCATGCGGAAAAAAGCCAGGGCAGAGAATGCGGTGACGGAGTCGATAACAAGAACCAAATTGGTATCCACCGAAGTCTTAATGACCATATTGGGGGACTGAATCGAAATTGCACGTTTCTTGCATTTGTTTCTGCGCATGGCAAGATTCGTCGTCGAAGGCTTTAAATTGTGTGAGAAGCCAAGAAAGTGTCCTCGGAGAGAGGAGAGAGAAGAAAAGAGAGGAGAGGAGGGGAGAGAGAGAGTTTGGAGTTGTGGAGAGAGAGAAAGAGAGTGTTGTTTCCATTGAAGAGGACGAGAGAGAGAGAGAGAGAGAGAGAGAGAGATTAGTCAGGAGAGAAAAATGAAGAGCTGCAGCGGAGAGTGGAGCGGAGGATTTCGTAGAGAGGAAATTATTTGTCTAAGTTACTGAAATTTACAGAGATTTTATAAATTAATTTCTAAATTTTAAAATATAATAATTAATTTTTTATATTTCAAAAATATAATATTATTGATTTTTTTATTACTAACGAAACCACATCGATCGTTAAATATTGAATTGATGATTGAGATAGATTGATAGTATCTCACATGTCTCACCAACATGCTGATGTGGTTATATCACATCATCAAGTGGATTTTTAAAATAAATTATTTTTAATTCAAATTTTAATAAAATATTTTTTAATTAAAACTTCAAAAAGAAAATAGTAAAACTCCTCTCTCTCTCTCTCGATCTCAAGAACAAGAACCCTAGCCAAATCCAACAGGAAGAATCACTCCCACTTAGATTCGAAGAAGATGCAGCAGACAACTCTAATCGGAATAGAGATTTTAATCGAACCTTAGATTTTTAACCAACAACTCTTTCACTTAGATTTTAATTAACAATAAAATCTGTTTGTTGCGTCTGTTCCTGTTCCTGTTCTTGGGTTAAATTTACCCACTTCGATTCTCGTTCTTGGGTTAAGGGCAATAAAATTCATCGTCTGCTCTCTCCCACCCACTTCTGAAACCAAGATCTCTCTCCAAAATCAATCTAGAGTTTCTGATCTCAATTTTCAGTTTTTGATCATCATCTCTTCATCTTCCGATCTCAATCACCTTGACAAAAGATGGAGGGCAGGATCCCTAGCCCAGTTCTGAATTTGAGATTCTACACCTATAGGAACAAATCCAAAATTCCCTTCTTCAGATCCATCAAATGTATTCAAACCCCAAATCCTAACTCCTTTTCTCCATTTCCTCTTCGAATCTCCTAGTCATTCAACAAATCCTCACCATCGAAAGGTTGCGAAGCCGAAAGGGCGTGTCTCAGAGGCTATTTGAAGCACCATGGTGGAGGAAGATGATCGAACCTCAGATTAATCACCCTAGCTCTATTTGAATCACCATTGAAAGGTTGTGGAGTCAAAAGGTCATCTCTCAGAAGCTATTCGAATCACCATGGCGAAAGAAGATGATCGAACCTCAGATTTATCACGTTAGCCCTATTTGAATCACCATCGAAAGGTTTTTGGATCTTTTAAAACAGACGCAATAAGCAGAGATTCGAAGAAGAAATCACAAGGTTGCGGGAAGAATTACTCTAATTGGACCTCAGATTCATACCTCACTTAGATTGATCGTTCCCAATGATTTTGACCTTGTATTCAATCTGCGGATGAACAAACCCTCATTTCAATTTCAATTTTATGGTTTTTTTTTTCATTTTTTTCTTTCAATTTATCAATGATTTTTTTGTAAAAATTTTTTGTGGAGTGTTGTAAAAATATTATACAGCATTTCTTCATCTGTAAAAAATTTTGTAAAAAATTTAAAATATTTTAAAAATATTTTTGTGAAAATATGTAATATTTTGTAAAATATTTAATATTAAAAATTAAGAATATTTAATATTAAAACATTTAATATTTTTAAATTATTTTCAAAAATTGTTGTAAAAATTTTACAAAATATTTAACATTTTAAATTATCAGAGAGAGAGAGAGAGAGAGAGAGAGAGAGAGAGTTAATATTTAACATTTTGGTATTAAGAATATTTAATATTATAAATATTTTAAAAATATTTAATATTTTTAAATTATTTTCAAAAAATGTTGTAAAAATTTTACAAAATATTTAACATTTTAAATTATTAGAGAGAGAGAGAGAGAGAGAGAGAGAGCGAGAGAGAGTTAATATTTAACATTTTAGTATTAAGAATATTTAATATTAAAAATATTTTAAAAATATTTAATATTTTTAAATTATTTTCAAAAAATGTTGTAAAAATTTTACAAAACATTTAACATTTTAAATTATTTGACAAAGAGGGTTAGAGAGAGAGAGATGAGTTTTACTATTTTCTTTTTAAAACTTTAATTAAAAAAATATTTTATTTAAATTTGAATTAAAAATAATTTTTTCTAGAAAAAAATCCATTTAATGATGTGATATAACCATGTCAGCATGTTGGTGAGACATGTGAGATAGTATTAATCCACCTCAGTCGTTAACTCAGCATCTAATGGTCAACGTGGCATCGTTAGTAACGAAAGGATCAATGATGTTACGATTTTTTAAGTGTAAGGACTCAGTTGTTGCATTTTGAAGTTCATAAATTAATTTATAAATTTATTGTAAAGTTCAAGAACTTGACAAATAATTTCCTCTTTCATAAATGTATCTGTTGGGGGACAGACGTAGGAGGCAAGAACTTCTATTTCTTTATTACCAATTTTGAAATCCTTTTCTATTTTTTTTTTCTTTTTTATATTTATTGATTTAAATGACTTTATTGGCCCTCACATCTAACTCAAATAAAATCATCCATTTTGATATTTTTTGTGATATATAGAAACTCACCGTTTTTATAAAAATTGCTTTTAGATTTTAATTTAATTTAATTTAATTTAATTTTTTCTTTTAATTTATCTAATATGTTTATTTGAATTTATTTATTTGAATAAATTTATTATATAATCTTTTGAATTTAATTATTTATAATTATTAAAATAGAATAAAGTGTTGTGTCGTGATATTCTCAGATATATCACAATAAATAATAAATAAAATATATCATTTATTATTTAAAAATTTGTGAATTTCTGAAAAACAAAAATTATTAACTTCTTTATTATTTAATAAAATTAATTTAAAATTAAAAAATCCCAAATTTAAAATGGAGATTCAAATCTTTGGCCAAAAAAAAAAAAAAAACCACTCAATAACTTCTATTTTCTGTTTTTCTCTCAGATTTATTATTTAAAACTTTTTAGTTTCTCTTAATTTATTTTTATTAAATTATATTTATATCATATTTATGATAATTTTTATAGTAATGATAATTTTTTTTTTGTTTTTTATACTCAAAAATGAAATTGAAAAACAATTTCTTGAATATTTTTTATTTTATATATTTTTAATCAAATATTTTTTGTATGTAAAAAATTATAAAAAGATAAATATATAAAAGCTTCATTTTGGAATTTTATATTTTTTGCGAAACAATCAAATGTTATTTATATTTTTTTTTCATGAAAGCCAAAAACCTATAATTATGTTATAGAACTTTGATTTTGGATCTTAAAGTTTGACATGTTTAAAATTAAAATCGAAATAGTATAAAGTCAAAAATCTAATTCAAAAGAAATTTAAACACAATATATATAGACAAAGAGAGATCAGAGAGAATAATATTTTATTTATCTTCTTGGTATACAAATGAGGTTACAAGAGAGTTTATTTATAGGCATCTAAAAGAAATACAAAAAGTCACTTTTATTAAATGTGATAAACTAAAAGTAATACAATAAAAAGTCACATTCATTAAATGTAACATCTTAAAAGCCAAGAGTCATTTAAAAAACCAAAAGTCAATGGACATCCATTCAAATTTCTTAACATTTATACCACTCTTCTTTAGATATCCATTGTATAAAAAATATATTTCGTTAAAATTTTATTAGGAAAAAATCCAGTAGAACAAAAAACTTAGTGGAGAAAAAAATGCATATCTTTCCTTGTACATAAAACCTTTCATGTTATACTTCTCATAATGAAAATATCACATAATATTTTTAAGACGCTGCATTCCAATTTTATGAATAATTTTCTTGAATATTGTGGTCAGTAATACTTTTGTAAACAAATCTGCAGGATCTTCACTTGATTGAATTTTCTAAATATCAATATCTCCATTTGTACTAAATCGTGTATAAAAAATAATTTGGGAGACATACACTTTGTCCTATAATTCTTAATGTATCCACCATTTAATTGGGATATAGATACAGTATTGTTCTCATATAATATTATGGGAGTTTTCTTGATATTGATTAAATCACATGATATTTAAATGTAATTAATCATTTTGCAAATATCTCAGTATGATTCGATAATGTAGTAGTCATTGTTTACTTCATAGATCTCCGAGATATGACAGTATCATTATATGTAAATACATAACCCATTTGAGAACAACCTTTATATGGAGTAAACAAATATCCAATATCTGTATATCGAATTAATTGTGCATTTGACTTATTCAGAAAAATAATTCCATTTCAATTATATCTTGGAGATACATTAAAATATGTTTAATTTCACTATAATATTTTCTGGTTGGAGTAGAACTATATCTTACGAATAGGTTAACAGCAAAAACTATATTAGGTCGAGTATTATTAACAAGATATATTAATGCACCAATTGCACTTAGTTATGGTATTTCAGAATAAAAAATTTCCTTGTTATCCTCCCAAAGTTGAAAAGAATCCTTTTGCATATCGAGTAAACAAACTACCATTGGGGTGGTCAATAGATATGTTTTATCCATATTAAATCGTTTCAAAACTTTTATAGTATAGGTAAACTGATTGATAAAAATTTCACCCCTTTAAACATTTAAATTGCAAATCAAACAAAATTTTATTTTTCGAAAGTTTTTTATTTAAAACTTTTTCTTTAAATAATTTATTTTATTTGGAAGTTATTCAGGAATTCCAATAATATTTAAATCAACATATCTATAATTATTACAAATCCATATTCATACTTCTTTATAAAAATACATGGATAACATTTATATGACCCTCTTTCAACAAATATTCATTGAAATGATTATATCATATATATCCATATTGTTTTAAACTATACAAAGATCTTGTAATCTAATAGGAAATAATTTTCAAGAATTTGAATTATATGATTCAGACATTTTTAGTCTATCTGGAACTTCTATGTATATATCACTATTTAGTCATCATATAAATATACAGTAACAACATCCATTAATTGTATATGGAGTTTTTCATGTGCTACCAATCTAATAAGATAGTGAAAAGTGATTCTATCCATTAAAGGAAAATATGTTTCTTTATAGTCTATACAAGGTCTTTGCGCAAAATTTGGTGCTATGCGTTGTACTTTGTATCGTACGATATTATTTTTCTTATTTCCTTTTTGTATAAATACCCACTTATAATTTATCAATCCAACACCTTCTGGTGTTTTGATAATAGGACCAAAAATTGCATGTTTGTCAAAGATTTTAGTTCGGCTTGAAATGTATCCTTCCATTTTGACAAATTATCTTTTGATTTATATTCCTTTATAGTCGTGGGTTCATAATCATTACTTTTATTCAAGACGTCAATTATTACATTATATGCAAATATGTCATTAACAATAGTATTTTTCTGATCCCATCTTCTCATTGTGAAAATATAATTGATTGATGTTTTTTGATTTTTCACATTCTCTTTCAAATGTTCGATTTCTTTAGGAAGATTATCGAGGATTAAAATCATTCATATCTTCTTCTTTTATACGGTCAATTTGACTATTTGCTTCCTTGTTCTTAGGGGTTTTATCTTGAGAACCGATTAGTTTTCTACGTTTCTGGTGTGGTTTAAATTCATTTGTTATTAGAGGCTCTTTGGGGACATTAATTCTAATGGGAGTATTTTTAGCATGAATATATAATTTAATTATCTGTTTTGGATTAGAAAAACTATCTGACAGTTAATTTGCAATTTGTTGTAAATGAATTATTAGTTGAATTTTTAGTTCATAATAATTTGCATGAGAATTAAGATAAAGAAAGGTTGGATTATTCCAAGTATTCTCATTTTTCAACTTTTCTTTCCTTGTATTATCTCATTCTAAAATTCAAAAAGTTGTTTCATCAAAATGACAATTTGAATAAAAAATATTTGACAATTGATAGGGCATAAATTAGTGCAATATTTACAATTGATTTTGTTTTATTTTTAAATAAATATTGCACTAATTAGTATATTTTATTATATTTTATGTGCTAGGAATAATGGAGGAGTCATGAAGAAAAAAAGGAAGGAAAAGAAGACAAATTTGGAAGCATTGAAGATTTGCAAATATTCCTAAATATTTGGGAATAAGAATTTTGAGAAATTCAAAACTCTTGTAATTTATCATTTAGTAGTTACCTAAAATTTAGGAGAGTTTTCTCTTTAAAAATTAGGTTAACTACTCCTATATATAGAGAGTTATGAAAGCTAAAGGAGAGCCCAAGAAGGGGGCAGCCGCCCCTTCACCCTCTTTCCACCATTTTTGTCACGTCCTATAGTTTCTAAAGGTCACATTCTTCATTGTCCAGCAACTTTTCAACATTAATGAAATAGTTTTGTGAGTTTTATTTTTTTTTCCTCCTCTTATGTTTTCTCTTTAATTTTGTTTTCTAGTTGAAGGTTAGTTGAAACTTTGATTCATGATATTGTGAGATCTAAATGTGTTTATTCATTCATCAATCATAAATATTTATTTAATTTCTGTACTTCATGGATCATGATTTTCTAGGGTTTATTGAATAGATGGCCAATGTTTAATAGACCTAGATTAATCTATAACTAATTAAAACGGCAAATCCGTAATTGTTTGTTAGTTTTAATGAAGTGGTAATTGGCATTCATGTCATGGGAATGACATTCGTGTCATGGGATTAAATAATCTAATTTAAATGAACCCGATGTGTGTTTGTTAATTAGAATTGGGTCTCTCTAAATTTTAATGCTGTTGAGACTTTCAATCTTAAGAGCTTCTCTAGGGTTGACTCTCGATTAGGGAAATAATTAACGAGCGTCTCTTAATTATCGACGAAGTAAGGAGAGATTGGTCGTTGGGCGATTGTCGGCGACTATAACCAATTTATTTATGCATTGTTGAATTATCCTTGAATCAATGATCAATCGATTGAATCAAAGTGGAAACAAACCCTTCAACTAGGTCAATTTATCTTGATTTTTATTCATTTAAATTTTGCCCGATTTTATTTTGTCGTTTTGCTGTTTCGATTTTAATTTTTCGTTTATTTAGATTTAGAAGTTAATTTAGTCAACTCAAAACCCCCCAAATTTTATTTTGATTTTTATTTTCCTTAAAAGAAATAAATCCACCGTTCCCTGTGGATTCGACCGCTACCCTAGACTCGTCTTTCGTAAAGTAGGTAATTTATTTTTGGTTGTTTGACACACACCAAATTTTGGCGCCGTTGCCGGGGAACGGTATTAAGTGATTTATTTCTTTTATGTTTTGTTTTCTTTCAATTTTTGAAGACTAACCTTTGCAGTGAACTTATTGAGATTTGACGGTGACATAGAAGAGAAGGATTTGACGAAAATATGGCTGATCAAAAGACTTTGAGGGAGTTGTTATTTCCTGATGTACATACTTTTTACAGTGATTTTCCTAATATTGAGACTCCTCAACAATTTGGAATATGGAAAGATGTTCCAAAGAGAGACAATGAGGTAAGTGATTTTTCCATTCGTCAAGAATTGAGAGAACTAATTTCTCTTATGCGTAATTTTATTGTAGGAGAAACACTGCCGATACAAACTTGTGGAATTTGTTCAGAGATGGATCATCCAACCGATAAGTGTCCTATTCTTTATGGTGACCCATATTCAAACCTCTATAATCAAGGATGGTATAATGAACCATATTTCAATTATAGAAATTGGCAACAAGGATTTCAACAACAACCACAAGTTCAATATCAATTTCAGTCCCAACAAACTTTTTCGAACTAAGGTACGTCTCTAGAAGAGATTGTTAAAAGTTTGGCTAACAGTACTTTGAGATTTCAACAGGAGACAAGAGTCAACATCCAAAATTTGGAAAATCAAGTGTCAGAATTGATGGCAACCATGAGTCGATCGGAAAATTCATCAAAAGAAGTAGAAGACAATTCATCAAAAGCCGAAAAAGATATGGAAATTGAGCAAATAGAGAAATCATCAATAATAAATGAATCCACCGATGAGGTAAATAGCGAGTCCAATACTTTCAAAACAAAAATTTTGATTTTACCACATTTTCCTGGTAGGTTGGCACAACCGAAAGAGGATGAAGAAAAAGAGATTTTGAAAACTTCTCCAAAAGAAGGAACCAACATTCCTCTCCTAGACGTAATAAAGCAAGTGCTAAGACCATTCATGAAAAGAGTTAAGACAAAAATTGATACGGATTTGGGTACTCTAACTCTTGAGTTTGATGATAAAGTTGATACTTTTAATATTGTTGATGTTATGAAGTATCCAAATGATTTTAAGTCTATTTTTCATGATAGCATGGTGGAATTTATTGTTCATGATAATTTTGTGCAAGATGAATTGGATTTTATTTTTAAGGAAAAAGTAACAAACAAGGTTGCACAATTGGACAAATTTCTTGAAAACAAACTCTCTCATTGGAAACAATCATTGGTAGGCCATAAAATCCTCCACTTCAATTCAAAGTTGAAGTTCACACCAGGTATGTTGAAATCTAAATGGATCGGACCCGTCTTTGAACGAGGTTGAAACGATGAGGTAATGTCGAGCCAAAGACATTAAACAAAGGTGCTTGTTGGGAGGCAACCCAATATTTTCTTTTATGTTTTTTATTTCATATTTATTTGGTTTGATTTAGGTTTGCTTTTAATTTTTAGGTGAATAAATGTTGAAAAATTCGGTGACCAGAAGTGCTCTGTCATTAAGGCGTGCCCACGCCTTAACAAGCCTCCAATGCTGTCCAGTTTTACAAATGCTCTCAAATGACCAGAATTGCACATGAGTTAGGGCGTGCCCACGCCCTAAGAAGGGGCCCATTGCTACCACCAAAACTTTTTCTTCAAAACTTATTGGATTTGACCCTCCATTCACCACTCCACCCTAGGGAAGTTTTGTTCTCGCTTTATCTTTTTATTTTGCTTTTAATGTTATTTATTTTTATTTTTATTTTTTTTCTCTCTCATTTGGCATACATTGGGGACAATGTATGATTTAGGTGTGGGGGGATATTTCATGTTTTTGTTTGTTTGCTTTCCTACAATAGGTTTAGTTTTGTTTCATTTTATTTATTAAAAAAAAAAAAATTTGAATTTTCTAAATTGATATGTGTTATTTGATTGGCTAGAAATTTATGAAAAATAGCTCGTATCAATGGTCTTTGTACTTGTAATGGCATGTATATCTTTACTAGTTTTCTTTGAAGGATAAATATGCAAGATTTGACACAAACCCCATTTAAAAGTGAGGTTTTGAGCCTATAACGAGCAAATTCATTCTTTGTGCTCGGAATTTCTTTTCTTCATGAGTGATTATCGCACTTGGATTGATCATTCTAGAACTTGCAATGTTATGCATTTCGAGATCACATCTAGGGTTTCATGCATTGAAATGATAAAGGCATTTAGGTTTTACCTCATTTTGGCTTTCGCAAAAATTCCTTCCCTGAATTTTATTCCCTTTAGTGAACCAAGTTGAGCCTGAAACCCTTTATTTCTTCAAAATCATCAATACAACACCATAATCTTATTTTGGCTTGCGCTTCAACCCTTGTACCAAGAATTTATGTAATTGATTGCATAATTTTAGTTATGTTTTTGTCTCATTGGGAAAGTGTTGACTTGAATGTTGAGTTTGATCCTTTCATTGATGTGAAATGAAAACAGAATTCATGATTATGAAAGGAAGAAAGAATTTGAGTTTTGTTCACTATTTGTATTGAGATACTCAACGAAAATAGAAAATAAAAAAAAAAAGAGGAAAAAGAAAAGAAAAGCAGCAGCAAAAAAAAAAAAAAAAAAAAACGCTGCATCTCTGAAAATTTCATTTCAGTCATGGATCATCGATCGAAAAAGTTTGATATTTTTATGTATTCGTGACTATTGGCTATTATGAGCACATGTGGATAGCGAGATCATTTATTTTTGGTGTGCTATTTGTGTGAGGCGAAACTGTTCATTATACAAGAAATTGTGTAGTGAATTGCATATTATTCTCGGTACATTTTAAACCCTTGTTATACCTCTTTTATCATACCCTTAACCCTAACCACGTTACAACCAAATGGAAGACCTTTAGATTGATGCATGAAATTCAAATTTATAAGTGGTGGAGATTTGATATATTTGCAAGCATATGGTAATGTCAATTCCAATGTGTTGATTTGAGTGTTATTGATATATTCTCTACCCTCATTTTGAGTGAATTTGAGTGAACCTTTGGAGAGGATGTTGAATCTTGCCGTTTTGATTTCATTGGGAGCTGTTGGGATTTGTAATAGTTGTTCTTGTACGAAATACTGTGAAGTACTTGTTGTTTTGATTATGTTTCCGGTTCAATTCTTATAGCACATGTTGGTTTAGTAGTTCAAAAGAAAAATAGGTTGGTTAGAGTAGTTTTAATTTTATTTGAGTTAGAAATGCTTGAGGACAAGCATTATCTAGGTGTGGGGGAATTTGATAGGGCATAAATTAGTGCAATATTTACAATTGATTTTGTTTTATTTTTAAATAAATATTGCACTAATTAGTATATTTTATTATATTTTATGTGCTAGGAATAATGGAGGAGTCATGAAGAAAAAAGGAAGGAAAAGAAGACAAATTTGGAAGCATTGAAGATTTGCAAATATTCCTAAATATTTGGGAATAAGAATTTTGAGAAATTCAAAACTCTTGTAATTTATCATTTAGTAGTTACCTAAAATTTAGGAGAGTTTTCTCTTTAAAAATTAGGTTAACTACTCCTATATATAGAGAGTTATGAAAGCTAAAGGAGAGCCCAAGAAGGGGGCAGCCGCCCCTTCACCCTCTTTCCACCATTTTTGTCACGTCCTATAGTTTCTAAAGGTCACATTCTTCATTGTCCAGCAACTTTTCAACATTAATGAAATAGTTTTGTGAGTTTTATTTTTTTTTTCCTCCTCTTATGTTTTCTCTTTAATTTTGTTTTCTAGTTGAAGGTTAGTTGAAACTTTGATTCATGATATTGTGAGATCTAAATGTGTTTATTCATTCATCAATCATAAATATTTATTTAATTTCTGTACTTCATGGATCATGATTTTCTAGGGTTTATTGAATAGATGACCAATGTTTAATAGACCTAGATTAATCTATAACTAATTAAAATGGCAAATCCGTAATTGTTTGTTAGTTTTAATGAAGTGGTAATTGGCATTCATGTCATGGGAATGACATTCGTGTCATGGGATTAAATAATCTAATTTAAATGAACCCGATGTGTGTTTGTTAATTAGAATTGGGTCTCTATAAATTTTAATGCTGTTGAGACTTTCAATCCTAAGAGCTTCTCTAGGGTTGACTCTCGATTAGGGAAATAATTAACGAGCGTCTCTTAATTATCGACGAAGTAAGGAGAGATTGGTCGTTGGGCGATTGTCGGCGACTATAACCAATTTATTTATGCATTGTTGAATTATCCTTGAATCAATGATCAATCGATTGAATCAAAGTGGAAACAAACCCTTCAACTAGGTCAATTTATCTTGATTTTTATTCATTTAAATTTTGCCCGATTTTATTTTGTCGTTTTGCTGTTTCGATTTTAATTTTTCGTTTATTTAGATTTAGAAGTTAATTTAGTCAACTCAAAACCCCCCAAATTTTATTTTGATTTTTATTTTCCTTAAAAGAAATAAATCCACCGTTCCCTGTGGATTCGACCCTGCTTACCCTAGACTCGTCTTTCGTAAAGTAGGTAATTTATTTTTGGTTGTTTGACACACACCAACAATAGAAGGAGATTCATATCCAACATATATTCCTAATCTCCTTTGAGGTCTCATTTTGTCGAGAAACCAGTTGTAAGGTAGAGAATTTCTAATATTGCATGTCCTCAAGCATTTACAGGGAGTTTTCATAAGTAATGATCTCACAATTAATTAGAGACATTTAATAAATGACTTTGCAAGGCCATTTTGGGTATAAACATGTGCAACATGATATTCAACCTCAATTCTAATAGATATACAATAATCATTAAATGCTTGTAATGTAAAATCTCTAACATTATCAAGACGAATTGTTTTGATAGTATAATTAGAAAAATTGTGCTCATAATCTGATTATTTGAACAAAAAACCTCGAAAACGTCAAATTTTGGGTTGATAATAAATATACATATAACCATCTTGTAGACTCATCAATTAAAACTATAAAATATCTAAATGATTCATATGGTGGATGATCGGTTAACATATATCGCCATGTATTCGATTCAAAAATTTAGAGGATTTAATCTCAATTTTATTTGGTGATGATTTTATTATCAGTTTACCTTGAGAATATGCAACAAACAAAAATTCATGAATTGAAGAATTTTTAGGGTCTTCAATGGATGTATAGTGGAATTTTTGACAATTCGTCACGTCATCATAGATTTAGAATGACCCAATCGATCATGCCATAATAAAAATGTATTTTGATCAATAAACTTCTGGTTTACTAAATAGTATATTTTAATTGTACTAATTTTAGTGTAATGGTCGGAAGGAAGAGAAGACAATTTCTTTGCTTTACATTTTTCCCTAGAAATGATACACAAATATACAATACTTGTGTTATCCATTGTCTCCTTATGATACTCATTTCAACAGATATTTTTAAAATTTAACAAATGTTTTCGAGACTTAATAGAGTATAGTGCATTATTTATATCTAATTCCGTTCCTTCATGGAAACTTATATTAGTTGTACTGGAGCCTTCAATTTATTGTGTACTATTATTTATGATATTAGTAGTTGTTTCTCCCATCTTCAGGTGAGAGCAATAATTCTTATTTTTAAGTATTATATGTATTATAACACTTTTAACGAGACACACAAGTTCCCCTTTTGTAGGAATAATTTGTTTCTTCTAAGTGTTCAATAAATTTGCATGATCATCATGGTCATTACAATATACATTCCAGCCATGACCACGACCATGGTCACGTCCAGAATTGTCATGAGTTATCACATTTACTTTAGGGAATGGACTAAAACCAGTTAGACGGGATCTATGATTTTTTATCAATATTTTGTTATTTTGTTCAATCACAAGTAAACAATAAATCAATTTAGAATATAGTTTAAAAATCTCTTTTTTCAATATTGCTTCTGTAGAAGTATATTCGAGACATGAAAAGTGGTAAACAGTATTCTTCTCATCCTTGCCTATGAAGGAGTCCGACTATATGATTACTAAAAACTTAATACGCAGATCGAAGGATATGGGGCACAACAGAAAATGATAGGAGCACAATGACAGGACAAAGTCATAAAAATTTTATACTATTACAAGTTGCAAAATATTGTGCATGCAACAAAGCTATAAAGAACTTATAACTCATTATGTAAAAGCTAAGCAAGCACTAGTACATAAATTGAATCGACAAAAATGGAAGGGTTTTCAATTAGTGCATCCAATTGTTTTTTTTTTTCTTTCTTTCTTTATAGTGGAGGGGTATCTTTCATCAAGAAATTCCAAAATGTCCTAGCAGAACCTTGGAGTAGAAAACCTAAATATTATACCCATGTCTCATTATGAAAAATCACAAGATATTGCTGTCCTTATATGGTTTCTTATCTAGGAAAAGATGCTAGAAGCAAAATTAAGAATATGACAGAAGTAAGCTGAGTATGATCACACAACAATCATACTTAGTCCCCCATGTGATGAGAAATGTAAGAAGATTAATACTTGTCTAATATTTATCTTTTGTGTCATGCCCATGAACACCCATTTGTAAAAGTAACAAAAGTAAGGAAATGTTAATGCACATAAAGTTTATAGCCTCAAATTTCTTGACTATAGCTAATGAAAGCATAAATTATAATCACTTCCTCATGTAACCCACCAAAATAAAAGAAAATTGTACAATTTAATCATAGTAAACAACACCCAATTAGCATTAAGGAAACTAACAGTGTATTTAATTATGAAAAATAAAGGTATTTTATAGAAAATGTTTTCTAAAAAAATAAAACTTTATTCAAATAATCCAATTTTTAATTTTTAAAAAATGAAAATCAGAAAATACGGTTTTCCTTATGAAAAGAAATAGAAAATCACCTTAGAGTTATTTTTTACTATTTTCTATTATAAATAAAATCCATATTTTTCAAATTTTTTCAACTTTATTAGAGAAAATTAGAAATAGGAAAGTATATATCTTTTGAACATATTTTTTAAATTTTTTACTCTTTTCTTTAGAGATAAAAAATATAAAAAAAATCAAAAATCAAAAATCAAAAATATTTTTCACAATTAAACGCACCTTAAGATTTTTATAATACAAGAATAAAAAGATACTTGCCAAAGAATGCTTTTTTCTTTGTCTTCTTCTTAAAAGTTTCTCAATTGGTTAGTTAGAGTATTGTATTGATAATGTGTTATAGAACTTTAGTTTTGGAATCTATGGGTAAGTTTGGTTCGTGAAAGGGGAGGGGGAGGGGAGGAGAAATGAGAGATTTATTTCACGTAAACGTATTTTCTTTATTTTTATTTGGTAGAAATGGTAGGGAAGGAAATGAGTGATACTTTGTTATGTTTGGTTGGAGTGAAAAGTGGAAGAAAATAATATCTAATTTACTATTCTATCATTGTAAAATAATATTTTTAATATTTATTACTATATGATTTTTTTATTTTTTAATTTAAAATATTTTTCTATAAATATATATTTTTCTAAAAAATAGTTATTTAATATATTTTTCTTATTTTTTATAAATTATTTTTATTGTTATTTTATATTAAATAAAATTAAAATATTAATGTAAAAAAATAAAAAGAGAAAAAAAGTAAGATTAGAAAAAGTAATTTGTCCAATAAATTTGATAAAAGAAATTAAATTTTATTATTTTATATTAATAAAATTATAATAGTAAAAAATAATATACAATTTCATAAATATTAAAAAAGAATAAAAACAAAATCGTTCAAAATTTTTATTTCCTTCCATTTCCGTCCATTTTAGGACGGAAATGATTTCTTAAAAGAAAGGAAAATGAATTATACTCTATTTTTACTTCCCCTCACTTTTACCTCCTTACAAAACAAGTGAAATCTCTCATTTCCCTTCACTTTTACTTCTCCTCCCATTTTCCTTCTACTTTTCACCCTAATCAAACTATCCCTAAAGTTTGATGTATTCAAGTTGAAATCGAAATAGTATAAAGACAAAAATTTAATTCAAAAGAAAAATTAAATACAATGTATATAGAGAAAGAGAAATAAGAGAGAGTAAGATTTTATTTCTCTTCTTGATGTGCAAATGAGATTACAAGAGAGCTTATTTATAGGTACTCAAAAGAAATATAAAAAATCACTCTTATTAAGTATAACAAATTAAAAGTTATATAATAAAAAGTTATATTCATTAAGGGTAAGTTTGGTTCGCGGAACGGAAGGGGAGGGGAGTGAGAAGATGGGAGGGGAATGGGAAGATTTACTTCACATGATAGAAATAAATGAATTTTCTTCATTTTTGTTTGGTAGAAAAGGAAAGGAAGGAAATGTGTAATATTTTTTTTATTTGGTTAGAATGAAAAGTGAAAAGAAATACCACTAATTTTACTATTATACCTTTATGAAATAATATTTTTAATATTTCTCAATATATTTTTTTATTTTTTAATTTAAAATATTTTTCTAAAAATATAATATTTTTCTAAAAATAATTATTTAATATATTTTTCTTATTTTTATAAATTATTTTTCTTATTATTTTATATTAAATAAAATTACCATATTAAAGTAAAAAAAAAGGTAAAAAAAGTAAAATTAAAAAAAATAATTTCTCAAATTAAATTTTATTAGTTTATATTAAATAAAATTAAAATAAAAAATGAATAATTTTGTAAATGTTAAAAAAGAATAAATATAAATTTGTTTAAAAATTTCATTTTCTTCCATTTTAGGATGGAAATAATATTTTAAGAGGGAGAAAAATAAATTATATTCTATTTTTATTTTCTCTTTATAATTTTTTTCTTTAAGTAAAATGTGTCATTTTTATTTCAATTTTATTTTCTTTTATGTTTTTTATTCTAATCCCGCAAGTATAACAACTCAAAATTCAAGAATTCACCTAGAAAAATGGACATCCATTCAAGACCTTGTTTGGTCCGACCCAATTACAATTCTCTCCCTCCCTTAAAGTGCGTCGTCGAAATCCTAATCTTAATTCTTCAGCGCAGGTACGTTCTCTCTCTCTCTCTCTCTCTCTCTCTCACTCGTTCTTAGCTCATTTTGTAATTTATTGGTGGATTGTGATTATGTTATCTTATCGGATGTTTGCCATTTTGTATTGTTCTCACTGAAATCTCTGCCCTGACATTCCTTTCTCTTGGGTTTTGTTCTTTTCCATTATATGGTTTTTGAGAGGGGGAATGATAGCAAAATTTTGTAACCCCACGTTAAAATTTCAATTTAATTGTGCTTACTGGATTGTTTGTGAATGTGAATATGTTTTGTTTGTAGCATGGTATTCTAGGGAACGGTCACCAATCAGATTGTTCATTTGACACTGGAATTGAGACTTCTTTAATTTTTCCCTCAAAAGCGTTTAATGAATTTACTTGAAAAGCAATTGAAAAGCAAAATTTCGATTAGCTTTGTGGTATTCTGCGAGATTGACTCCAATTTATTATTAGTTATATTGCTGAAATTGATAAAGCTTTCAAGTTTCGATTTACTTTGAACCCTTTATCTGAAATCGAAATTTCTGTTTGGTTCTTGTATTTGTTTGGAAAATTGGGGATTGAGTCTGCTTGGTGTAATGAATTTCACTATTTGAGAGCTGCCAAATTGTATCTTTAATTTATCTATCTTTAGTACCTATAAGTTAATCTCTTTCTTGTATGGTGGTAAAGTATAGAGATTACGTTCTCTTACTGGGCTTGTGGTGTTTGACATATTGACAGGATATATGACTGCTTTCCTACTAAAATGAACACATTTTTTTAGGGGAATGGTAATTACATCAGCAATTCTGGCATATTCTAAGATTCATGATCATACCCTTATTTATATTCCAAGTAGCTTATAACTACAGTTTCTTGGCATTTAAGTGTTTACTGATTTGATTACCCTAAGTTGGATGTCATCTAGTATGTTTGAATATATATAGTATTCCATGCCCTTAACAAGTGGCTAATTTTGACATTATTTTTAAGATTCTTTTAATCTTTTATGCAACACATTTTACAAGTAGAATGTATTGAATCATATACCATTTTAATTAGAAAATTTCAATTTTATTTGCAGCATTTGAGAAGAATGGAAGTACAAATCGATCACTATTTAGTTCTAGGGTTACCATCTGGCAAAGAAAGTGCAAGATTAACAGCAAAAGAGATTTCTAAGGCCTACAGATAAGTGACCAGATGATCCCAAAGCTCATGAAAATTTTCAGAAACTTAAATCATCATATGAAATTCTTAAAGACGAAAAGGCAAGGAAATTGTTTGATGACTTATTGCGGGTTAAGTGTAAACAGAAAGTAAGACAATCACAATATGATACAAAGAGAAGAAAAATGATGTCAGACCTTGAGGAGAGAGAAAGGTCTGCATTTTCTCCAGATCCGGAAGTGAAAGCAAGAGAAAAGGAGGAAAGAATTGCAAGGAAGTTGAAAGAGGAAATTGCATGAATTTGTGCAATGCATGCTAATAAAGGGGCATTTGCAATGCCGACAATGAAAAAAGATGCCTCTAGTGTTGGGAAGGAGAGGATTGGTGGCGGTTTTAGTGGAACTGAGTTGGACAAGGAGGAGGTGCTAAAAGTGTCTTGGGAGACGATGGGTGACGATTATAGTTCAGAATGGCTGAGATAGATTTTTGAGAAGTTTGGCAAGGTTGAAGATTTGGTGATTAAGAGTTCAAAGAAGAAAGGTTCGGCTCTTGTTGTTATGGCATCTTAAAATGCAGCAGTAAGTTGGCACTTATTATATTCATTGTCTACTTTAGTTATTTATTTATATTTAGCCACGTAAAGGCATGAAAATAGATTCTTTGTAAAAATGCGAGCGGGAAGATTGCGTACATATACGCCCACCCTCCCCTACCCCGCACTAAGCCGAGGAGTACTTTGTACACTGGTGAGCCTTTTTTATTTAGCTACGTAGAGGAGGAGAGTTGTTCATGGGGGCTTGAACCTGGGACCAAAGTTGGGGAAGGGGCCCCTCCAACCACTTAATCCAGTGGTTTGGTGCTCTCTAGTTTATTTGACTGTTTCTATGATTTCAAATTGTCGCTAATGTTGAGGTTTCATTCTTAAAGGTTGCTGCAACAAGAGATTTCTGCGGGGACCCTTCCAATCCACTAATGGTGGCATCTCTTCAACAATCTTTGGCTACTCCAGCTGCTGAGAAGTTACCAGAATCTGGTCCAGATCTAAGGCAATTTAGTTGGGGCTGGTTTTCATAACTTGGAAGTTTTTGTCGAAATTATAAAATAATTTGGTACACTTTAAGGTTCTTTTGGTTTTGTCGTTGCCTTTTGATTGTGGTGGGAGAGTCGGCAAGCATTCCTTTTTGAGGGCAAGGGTAAAGCCCACCATGAAAAATAACTTATTCTAATTGTGCTTGTATTGAGCTGTCCTGTCATTGACCCGTGAAGACTCGCACTCCGCAAGAATCAAAAGCGAGTGAATTCGATTATGTGCATGTGTAATGGCAAGAAAGCAAGGACAACAAAGTTATATGTAAGATCCCAAATGGTTCAAGGACACCACCTTTCATGGAGAGAAGGAAAGCAACTTGTAAAAGAGATCAACCGTGAACTGAAGGTCTTAAGTTGGAACAAGAATGATGATAGAGGACATGGACTATCCAATATTTGCAGCATCGTTCCTTATTTCGGTTGAAGGTTCTTAACAAAATGGCATGTGACCAAGCTATGGTCTAAGTTCTAGAGACCATCTGGCAAAAGAGATTGCAACACAACATAGTCAATGCTAACTTTACCATTAAAAACGTGAAAAATTTAGCCAAGAACTCCTAAATTGAGTCACAAGTATTCATGCCTAAAGGAAGTTTTTCTCTGATCGTTCTTCATCTACGAAGTGGTTGCACCAAATGCTCCTCTTTAGTATATCTATGTTTGCAGCGGAGGAAGAACCCCAACAACCTCCACCCTCCCCCCCCAAGAAAAAAAAAAATCAAAATCTCATTAGGGAAGTTTTTTATGGATATCACTAAAAGTTTTAAAAATTCCGATATATATATATTTTTTTAAATACTACTAAACTCCTTAAAATCTGTTTATTCCCTAAAATATGCACGCCCATGTGTTGCATCTTGGTATTATCACAATCTTCAAGTATGTCGCATTATGGTGTCACCGTACCTATCATTATCATCCAAATTTATTTTTTTAACTTCTATCGGTTCTTTTCCTTCACCAATGAAGTGTTCACCATCCATTATATGGAGTTTTTCTAAAAATAGGGTTTTTTTTTGGGAAAAATTCCCCAATTAGGTTTTTTTTTTTTCATTTCCAAAATAGGAAAATCGAGGAGAATCTCAATTTCTCAATTTTTCTTTTTTATTTTCAATCAAACTTTTATATATATATATATAAATATAAAATCTTAAAAACGATAGTTTGGGTCTCGCTTTTTGGAAGCCAGATTGCGCATCTCGCTTCCCAGGAAGCCAGACCCACACTCTCACTTCCTCCATCTTAGTTTTTTTTAATTAATTTAAATTATAATTAAATATTAAATATTAATAAATATTATTAATAAAAATAAAGATTAAATAATATTAACTAATAAATTAATAATTAAAAATTAATTAAATTATTATTAACCAATATTAAAAATTATTTAAAAATTATCAAAATTTTAATCAATAATTAAAAAATTGTTAAAAATTAAATAAAATTAAAAAATTATTAATTAAAAAAGAAAATTTATCATTAACAAAAAAATATTATTATTAATTTGTAATTAAAAAAACAAAATATATAAATTTTCATTAATTAAAAATTAATCAATAATTAGAAAAATTAATACAAAATTAACCAATAATTAAAAATATATAATTAATAAAAAGTAAATATTAACCAATAAAGATCAAATCCATCAACTCTATATCCTAAATTTAATACATTTACAAGTAATGAAATTCACCCCAAAATAAAAAATCAATCGTAGAAAGGATTTTGAAAGAGATGGATTTTTGCACTAAGAAAATAAGGCACTGATTCAAAAACTGTCATAATAGATTTTTAAACTTGGTTTCAAAAATCAAAATAATTTAGATTTTTAATTTTATTTCGAGTGACCAACTTTGACCGTTCATAACTTTTTCATTTAAAACTCATTTTCCTGTGATTTTAAGACTATTTTAAAAATTATATTTCGTTGAATAATTTATCTTTAGAAAGCAAACTTAAAATTCTACAAGATCTTGGTCAAAAATTATATTGAATATCCCTATCAGTCATATGAAAACCAGAAAATAGATTCGGTGCATACTTTCAAGATATTAATATTCTCCCTATTGCAAATGATGGTAGCACCCTGAGGTAGGGGTGTTACAATAATATTATAATTATAATTTAATATTTATATATTTAAAATTTTAAATAGAAAATAGATTGGTGCATACTTTCAAGATATTAATGTTCCCCCTGTCGCAAATGACGGTAGCACCCTGAGGTAGGGGTGTTATAATAATATTATAATTATAATTTAATATTTATATATTTAAAATTTTAAAAATATAAAAACATTTACATACAGACAGCAACAATCCAGATTAATTTTGATGCAAAAATATAAAAATTTTCAGTGGCCCATTTTTTCGATACAAAAACTCAACTTTTTTAGAAATCTTTCTACGGTTGATTTTTTGATTTTGGGATGAATTTCATTATTTGCAAATATGTTAAATTTAGGATATAGAGTTGATGGGTTTGATCTTTATTAGTTAATATTTATTTTTTATTAATTATATATTTTTAACTATAGATTAATTTTGTATTAATTTTTCTAATTATTGATTAATTTTAATTAATATAAATTTATAGATTTTGTTTTTTAATTAAAAATTAATAATAATATTTTTGTTAATTATAAATTTTCTTTTTTTAATTAATAATTTTTTAATTTTTATTTAATTTTTAACAATTTTTTAATTATTGATTAAGATTTTGATAATTTTTAAATAATTTTTAATATTGGTTAATAATAATTTTAATTAATTTTTAATAATTTTTAATAATTTTTTAATTATTAATTTATTAGTTAATATTATTTAATCTTTATTTTTTATTAATAATATTTATTAATATTTAATATTTAATTATAATTTAAATTAATTATAAAATTTAAATAAAAAAAAAATTAAGATGGTCTCGCTTCCTGGGAAGAGAGATGCGCAGTCTCGCTTCCAGAAAGAGAGACCCAAACTATAGCTTTTAAGAAATTATATATATATACATATATAAAAGTTTGATCAAAAATAAAAAAAATTGAGAAATAAAGATTCCCAATCTCGATTTTCCTATTTTGAAAAAAAAAAAAAAAAAAAACAATCCCATTTAGAGAATTTTCCCCCCAAAAAAGACCCTATTTTAAGAAAAAACCCTCCATTATATTATCCTTTAAATTCTGTCCATAAAAAATTGTGATACCTTTATGTATACTTTTTTCTAAATTTAGGAGATAATTTCTGAAACTTCTGATTCAACATATGGTTGAGGCAGAAATTTAGAGATAATTCGTACCGGTTAGAAGGGACTGTGTTTCACCCCACCATCTACAAACGCTTTACACCACCGTCTCTCCCGCACCTCCACAATAACGAACAGTTTAATCCAGGTATTATATTCACCTATATATAACACCATTAATCTCCCCTCTCTCTCTCTCTACCCCCCCCCCGGGCCCAACCTTGCTCTCCCTCGTATTTTTTTTTTTTGGGGGGGGGGCATTCGTCAACCATGTTGCCAAGGAGTAGAACCATGCCGGTTAGATTTCATCATGGAAGTGTAAGAACTTAAAACATCTTGATTTCATTCCAACTTCTCTACCTCTACTACTATGCATATGGTCATGTTCTTGCCTTTTTTAGGTGGATGAAAGTAGAGACGTGAGGCACAAAAAATAGGTTTTGACATCTCAAATAAAACAAAAGGTTTGAACATCCAAATAACAACATTTTGTCCTGCAAAAACCGTATTAATCACACGTAATTCAATTTCACAAAAATTTTGCAAATTACTATAATTGATAAAGCTTCACTTGGGGAATGTGCTGAATTTTGTAAAAATCCTCTCCCGCTTCTTGAGATGTTGTAGTTGTTGAAGTGGATGTCTCATCTCCCCTGGTTTTCACCTTTTGCAGCCTCTCCTGAAATTCTTTGCGACCGTCCTGAATCACCAACTCCTTGAGGGATGATATGAATCTCAATCCTTCTGGAATCATTCTCAAATTTGTGCATTGAAAGAGCTCTAAATGCTTGAGACGAGGCATGGCTCCCTTTTCTACTATCCACTCTTCTAGGTTATCCAAAAACCTAAATTCAAGATGTTGCAATTGGGAAAACCCATTTGTAGAGCACGTCATTTTGGTCCCTTGGAAGGACTTATCACCTATACAAAGAAACTTCAAGTAGGGAAGTTTCTCTAGTACTGCCAATGGATCTTGCTTTTCCAGTCTCGAGCCATACAAGGTCAACTTGGTAAGATTGGGTGGGAGTTGAAGTTGCAATGGGAGTAGAAACTGTCCGTTTTGTGGTTGTTGCGATGATTCCCCTGCTGCTAGTGCTTCTGCCTGCCTTGTCTCTCTTATTTTCCCCTCAATATATAGTTTTGAGAGTCTTTCACAATGAGAAAGTGGTTCAAGACTCGGAAACTCATCATTTCCAGGCTTTAGATCTAAACGCAATGAGCGAAGACGATCTGAACTTATGCAAGGGGATTTGAACACTGCATCTACTTGCTCTGCAGTTTCTATTCCCCATACCCTCAATTTCTCGTGACTCGTTAAGTGCTGCAGATCCCAAAACATCCAATACCCTGCTTCTACACTTGCCAAACACCGTAGATTTTTTAAAGCCTCGAATCTAAACTCTTTACTTTTACCCTTCAAATCCAACACACCCAAATACCTCAACTGCTTCATCTTCTGCAACACGTTTAGGCAGTGTTCCACATTATAAATGCTATTATAGTACAAGATTTGCAAATTCTGAAGTTTACCAAGAGATTGTGTAATCTTAACTGGGCCACATTTTACTAAACCAAGGTACTTCAAATGAAGTAAATTCCCAATTTGTTTTGGCAACTTTTCTTCATTAAATGTAACTTTTTGAAGATGTAATACCTTGATAAGAGGTAAATTTGTACTGATAGCCTTGCATTCTGACTCCGATAGTTCATGTCCCGAGCCAAAATATAAAAGAGATCTGATGCTGGAATTCCTGTGCTCTGACAAAAAGCGCCTAGCAAAAGCTGAATCATTACCCACATGCAGAGCAATCCTCCGAACTTTTGATGCATCAATTCCGTGTATGAAAGACAAGCCTTCGGGATTGGATGGCGATGATGAGGACAAAATTTTAAGGAAATTTTCTTCTCTTGCCTTCTCCAAACACAAGTCTCGCATCACATCATGCATCCGACATGTTTTGACTCTTCCATCGCTGTCTCTCGCTCTCACCTGAATCATACTCCTCTGGATCAACTCTTCCAACCATTCTTCGCCCGCACTCTCCACAGTGTGTTCTCTATCAATTTCCGATGACAAAATAAAACCCTCAGCAATCCACATTCGAATCATCTGCTTTGCCTGGATATCAGCATCCTCTGGAAACAATCCTAAGTACAGAAAGCATGGCTTCAAGTGGTATGGCAAATCATCATAGCTCAATTCTAAGATACTCATAACTTTTCCTTGCTTTTGATCACCCTCTTTTCCAGCTTCTCTCAACTGCTGACCAACGTTCTGGTGGAGCTTTTTCCACTCTTGGAGCGATGACTTTTGTGCTAAAAGCCCTCCAAGTACTACTACTAACAAAGGCAAGCCACCACATCTCTTCAGTAGCTCCTTTCCTAATTTGCAGAGCTCCGTAACTTCTTCGCTTGTGCTTTCTTCCTTGATTTTGGTTATCTTGCTTAGTAACTCCCAAGCCTCGTCATCTGTTAGACTTCGTGGCTCGTGAACAACACAATGGGGGTCTGCCTGCCGAGGTACATAATGGTTGCGAGTGGTAAGTATGAACTTACTTCCAACCTTTCCACGTGGAAATGCATGTGAGAGCTCCTCCCAAGCTTTTGTTTCCCATATATCATCGAGTACCAACAAGAATAACTTCTTTTCAAGGAAACTGTGTAGCTTTCGTACCAAATCCTCCTCCTTCATTTTGTGAATTTGCTCCTCCTTTTCCTTTGTCGGTGAACTTGTTTGTATTAGTATACTTTGCAGCACATTTCTGCTATCCAATTGTTAGGAAATGGAAACCCAAGAGTGGCAGTCAAAGTGTTTCTTAACAAGAACATGATTGTATAGCCTTTTTGCCAGAGTAGTCTTGCCAGAACCTCCGATTCCAACAATTGAAACAACTCGTGCATCTGCTTCTTCATTGTTCAGCTCTCGAACCAGTTTATCTATGTCGTCATCCAAGCCCACCACATGCTCTTCCTCCTCATGTGCATAGCTGCGTCTCCAACCTTGTTGAGGCTGCTTGCTTCTAGTTGAAGCTCCAGCCATATCTTGCACAGTATGAGGGGGTAGAGTTTCTCGGATCAGTGAGATCCTCTCATTGATGGCTTCGATATTGTTGCCAAATTGGTGGATGTAGTAGCATTTCTTGGAGATTGAAGCTGGCTTTTTAATAAAGCCAATGAAGCCTCCTCTACTCGTAGATGCAACTTTGAGAATGTAAGTATCAATGACGTCCTCCAAATCATAAACAATGTCTCTGAATTGAGAGACGACAGTCCGGAGTTGCTGACCTCCTTCTGGTTGCATAATTGCATCTGCATCTCTTAAGAAGCTCTGAATCAATTTCAGCTTGACTTGCAGTCTCTGGACTTGATCTGGGACCGCACGAAAGAACTTGAATTCATTAATGAGCTGATCTGTGATTCTTTCAATTACTGAGGACACCACGGCCTGAACCATGGAATCTGCCATTCTAAAACTGATCCTTTCACTGTAACAATGAAATGAAATTAGCAATTTTCCTTTCTTGGGTGACACAAGAGCTTGGTTTTGTCCGATAAAATAGAGCTTACCAACCCTTTTTCTACATAGAGCTATCCTTTGGAATCTCTCCGTGATTCTTACCTTGTGATCTAAGAGATACAAAGCTATTTGGTCGTCTCCAATTAAGCTGTAAAAAATGGTATTTGATTCTAAAAGATTTTTAAAAGATTTTTCATAGGATCAATACCCTCCAAAATGGGAAAAGAAAAGGCATTATCTTTTATGCTAAGCTGCTTATTCTCTCTTTGAAGTGCGGTAATTCTTTCGCACCAAGATCCCCCCGGGGAGGTAAGCGGGGGGGATTCACTATCTTTTATGCTGAGCTGCTGATTCTCTCTTTCAAGTGTCCTCTACTAACTTTTGAAAAGCAGGCTTTGGTTGAAGTGACCCCTGAATTTTTAGAATAAATTCTGCGTAAACTTGGAAGTGACCCCTGAATGTAGATTTTAAGTAAACATCATTGTCATTGTTTATTGTATTCTTGGATAAACAGCGCATACGTACGCGTATATATAACAATTTCCTATAATAGCCCTCAAAATCGCATGTCCAAGGGTCAAATTCAATGAATGTTTAGAGAACAATTTAGTGAGAGGGAAAAAAAAAAGGGCCAAAGGAAGTGCAGGAGACTAAAAGGTATCTGAAACGGGTTTGAAACAAGCGGCGCAAATTGAAAATTGCTCCATGGAGAGCCAAGGTTGGCAGCGTAGCGCCTCAACTTCCATTGCACAACCGGCCATGTGCCGCGGCCGACAAAAGGGGGAGAACAAGACTTTTGTTTTAAACTGTGTATTTTGTTTATTCCCTTTTCTTTGGTGCCTCTGTGGTATATATTATAATACGACTTTTATTTGTTTCTTTATTTTAAAAATTAACTTATTTCTTTTCTCATCCAAGAAGAGTTGTATTACCTTTTTTCTATTATATGTTTGAACTATTTTAAGAGTATTGTAATGTTAAGTTTAAGTTTTTGGTTTACTAGTATTATGAAAGGGAGAGAGAAGTAAGGATAGGAAATGAAAAGTTTCAGAGGAGAGTGGAGTGGAGAATTTGTTAAAGGTGACTGATCCGTTGAGGACTGACGTGGAAGGCAAGAGTTTAGGGTTCTATTTCTTTATTATCGATTTTGAAATTTTCTTTTTATTTTTTGTGATATTTATCGACTTAAATGATGTGGGAGTGAGATAAAAACTTAGTCGTTGCTGTTATTTGGTGTCCTAAAATTAATCGATGAGCACAACTGGCTTTAAAGAAACAATGGAAAATTGCCTCAATTTTAATATGTCAATTATTATTATTTTTTTTATTGATCGGTATTTAGATTTCATCCGATTAATTTGATTCAAATACTATGAAATCTATTAAAAAATGAACTCTTATAAATTATTTTTTTTCATTTTGAGGATTCAAACTTGATACCTGATTAAAAGAGTAAAGTATTCGAACACTTAATCTAAAAAGGTTTAATGAATTTGTCAACTATAAATAAAGAAAATGTGATAGATTCATGACCATTCACCAAATTAACGCATGCTTTGGTGTCCTCCATTAACTTAACTTTTGAAAAGCAGGCTTTGATTCTAAAGTGCAGAGAGCAAAATTTGTAGAATAAATTCTGCGTAAGAAAACTTGGAAGTGACCCCGGAATGTACCTTTAAGTAAACATAATTGTGATTGTTTATTGCAAATTTTGAAAAGCTGGCTTTGGTGTCCTCCATTAACCTTTGTAAAACAGGCTTTGATTCTGAAGTGCAGAGAGCAAAATTTGTAGAACAAATTCTGAGAAAGAAAACTTGTAGTGACCCCCGGAATGTGCCTTTTTAAGTAAACATAATTGGGATTGTTTATTGCATTCTTGGATAAACAACACTCGTTGATGTGTATACATAACAATTACCCATAATAGCCCTCAAAATCGGATATCAAAGGTTGGAGGGCAATTTTATGTTTTTGGGGATAGCTTAGGTGTGTTTAGTTGTAGAAGATAAAAAGGGTATTTTTTAGAAAACATTTTTTAAGAAAATAAAACTGTATTCAAATAATTTAGTTTTTAATTTTTGAAAATAAAAATTAAAAAATATGGTTTTTTAATTTTATGAAGAGAAATAGAAAACAGTTCAAGAGTGTTTTCTATTATTTTTCGTTATAAATAAACTTGTGTTAAAAATTTTTCAAATTCTTAAAGAAAATTAGAGATAGAAAAATATGTATTTGTTGACTATATTTTCTAAATTTTTTATTCTTTTTTTAGAGATAGAAAATATAAGAAAATTATAAATAAAAAATTAGAAATCGTTTTCTATAACTAAACATGCCCTTAGATGGTAGAGTCTCTTTACTTTCACATCTTGATTTCATTTAATTGTATATATTTATTAAAAAAAAAGTGGGCAATTTTTATGGAGAGAAAAAAAAAGAGGCCAAAGGAAGTGCGAAAGGAGAACAAACGGTATCTGAAACGGGTTTGAAACAAGTGGCGCAAATTGAAAATTGCTCCACGGGGACCAAAATAATTTCCTTTTTTTGTTTTTTTTTTGGCATGAGTTGTGACCATTGTGTAACACCAACGGATGGAAGATAAAGTTAACGAATTATTTAAAGAACATGATAGAGGAGAACATGGTAAGTGAAGGTTTTTCAAGTAGATAGATTTCAACAACACCAAATGAATTTGGTTGGGGAAGCCATTGTAGATCAGCTATTGAATGACGATGGTCATTAATTTTTGTGCTGTAATCTGGTTTGAAAGGCCACTTCAGCAACTCATTGTTTTTGTAAGAAAAGATTGCATTTTTCTGATAAGAAAAGGGCTTGTACTCGTCTTGTTTTGTTTTCTTTTTTTATTTTCCACTAAGTATCCGTAGTTTTGCTTCAATTAATCTGAATCAACCTATTATCGGGTTTTTTTCGAGTGAAAGTCTCCCAACATGATTTTTTTTGTATCCATGAAGAATTGAATCCACGACAATGATTAAAAAAATTTGGCTTCCTTGATTAAGCCAATCTTCATCTATGCCTCGGTGGGGATTAGCATTTCGGAGTAACCTTTCTTCAAAATGTGATAGCACACGATATAATTTTATAAATAAATAAGCAAATAAGAACTAAATCTAAAAGATAGAATACTAAATATATACATATAATATATTAATATAACAGCGTAAAAAAGAATTTGGAAAATGGATTTATTTTGGAACACATTTTTTAAATTTTCTAACTAGAAAAATCTATTATGAAACTTTGAAAAATAAACATGTTTCCTTTTTTTTTTTTTTTAAGAAAGTAAAACTTGAAGATGGAGTAAAAAAGTTTGAATTGTAAACTTCTTGTTTCTTGGATTCCTTCCCTCTTGCTTGTTCAAAAACATTTCCCTATGTTTTATCTTCTTCCCCACATGATGGAAGTGGTTTTATGTGCTTTGAACTACCCTACCAAAGTTCAACCATTTTCTTATTTCATTATGTTTCAAAGGCGTATGGTAAATCAATTGTGCCCTTTTTTCCTTTTTGAAATTATTATCATGGAATTAAATATATTTCAAGAAAAAACATAAAATAAAATGAATTTTCCTATATATAAAATTACAAACACTACCTAATGCTAATCAATGAGCAGACCCTGTTCACAAACAAACAACACAAGCCTACCGATGAATATTTTCCTATACTTTATAATATAACCAAATTAGTCCAAATATGATTCAAAATACCAATAATCTGGTACCAAAAAAAAAAAAGAAAACCAAAAAGGAGAGAGAGAGATCAAGATATTTGCAAAATTTTAAATGCAACCTCAACAAATGTTATGTTAATTAATTATGCAAAATAATGATCTCATACTTTGTAAAGCTAAGTAGTATACTCATTGATTGGAGATTTTTTTTTTTTCCTTCTTTATTGATGCATGATTAGTTTCCATTATGGACGAAATTTTCTTTTTCTTTTTTTTTTTTCCCCAGCTTTTGATGCCCTTTCAGTTTTGATTTCAGTTTGCAAATTTTCACTTTTTAATGATATTTTGAAATACCATTTTACCTCCTTTCTGTATTTTGTTCTCTTCTTTCTTTTTTCTCTATTAAATTTTCTCTCTTTTTTGTTTTCACTCTTTCTGTATTTTTTCTCTCTTTCTCAACCATTATACATTGTACACCAATAATAATGTATAATGTACATATCAAATTCTTTTCTCCTTTTTGAAATATATTAATTTATAGGTAAAACTAAAACAATTTGTAATCTCCAAAAAAAAAAAAAATTGAGGTGGATGTACTTTTTTAATGGCTTATAAGTTGTTTTTTAGAGCTTCTAAGCTCCTTTAGAAGAAAATAAGTAGGGTAACTAATACAAAAGAAAAGGAATTATATAATGCCAATTTTGGTTTTTTTTAAATGAAAAAAGTTAATTTTTATTTGAAAATTTTCATATTTTTACTCAAATATTTTCGCTTTATTTACTAATATTAGAAGTGAAATAAAAAATAAAAATTAATAAAACAAAACAGAGCTTTAGTTGTCTAAAAATATTTTTTAATGTCTAACCATTTTTCCCCCTAAAGCCACGAGGAGGATGATCGCTATGCTACATGTTACCCCTTTCTCTTATGTATCTTGATCAGAGAATCTCGTGGTTTTACATTAAGAATCTTCAATGGTTTATACCTCGGAGCAAGAACCATTTTGAACTTTGGTTTTCTTTTGTTGGCTTAGGAATTCAAGGAGTTCAACATACCTAAGAAGAACAAAGAAAGGAATTAGGGCAAGCAATCATGAATTTGAGTGCACTGCTCTACTGGGCTTTGATATTCAAACTAAAGCTCTCAACAAACCTCATGATTTTCCTGCACTTCTCTTTTCTTTACTTCTTGTTCTTCTTGTTCTTCTCTAATGCTTCTTCCTAGCATGCGCATAACTTACGTGGATGGCAAAAGTCTTAGGAACGCCCAGGCAAAACTCTTTCACATTGGTGAAAAGGGCGGGATCTGCTGGGACTTTGCAGGTGTTCTTCCCCAAGCGATACGGCTCAATCAAACAAGAGAGAACAAGAAATAGGACTGACGTTTATGACTTCTGTTACAGTCTTTTTATTAACAAAATTTATTCCATACCTGTTTGCCAGATAAGTCTCATGGAGCATATAGCATTTTCCTTCGATTATTTTCCTGCTTACAACTTTCTTCGCATTTGGTGCATGGCACTTGCCACGCACATTGGTTCAACAGACACCAACCGGATCGCCATAGCAAACTACACATGAGCAATGACCTGGTCGTGAGGACAGTTCAAGCGAGCCTGAGGTTTAAGCTCAACAGCCACAGTTTCAAACTTGTCCGTGGTCCTCCTCCATGAGGAGACAGGTGCAGGGGCATAATTAGGGATGATGCTGCAGTTTGTGTCTCTTGATGGTTAGGAACTGGATCTTTCCCCTGTTACCACCTGCTTCCTCAAGGAGGACAAAGAGGTTCTTCTTTTCTTTCAAGAAGGCTCTTGGAATGTGGTACCTACAGAAAATGTGCTAGTTTATGATATCTTGCTTATCAAATTAATGAGACAATTAGATTATGCATAATCAAAACTTCTGAGACTTACTCGGATTGAGTAGATTTACCATGAGGACAGAGATAAGACAACCAGTATCAGCCAAGGCTGCGATCCTTGACCCAAGCCATACCTTTTTGCCCATGCTAGATAGATTAAAAGCCAAGAGTGATGTTCCTTCTGGTGCATCGAAGTATGTCAGCAGCACAAGAATAACAATCAAATCATCTTATGTTCAAAAAGAAGGGGGGAAAAAATTCCCGACTTTCCAATCATGTATGACGGAGCAACTTTACCTTGTACCATGTAAAAGCCTTTCCGGATCTGGCTTTCTACCACTTAGCTTTCTGTGATCCTTCTTCTGTAAAGAGAGGCACTCTCTCTCCATCCAAGCCAACCTGCATTGTTTTATAGAGCATTTTTAATTAGGCCAAAATTTTGAAGCCACTTAGTGATGATAACTTTTGTTAGTATTTTGATCCTTTCAAGTACCTTGTGTCCCCAACCATTGAGTGTGAGATCAATGGTTCCAGTATTCAATCCCTGAATCTGCATGTCATGAACTCCAGGAAGCCTCCTCTCCAAGTAGACACTGCTATTCTACACAAGGTGAAAATTGAAAGAACTCTATTAGGGTTGAGCAAGATTAAAAGCTAACACTTTACTTGTTTGATTTACTTATGGGTAATCCAACAAGGCTGCCCAACAAAGCAATGTGATTGACTTCGATCTTCAACTTAACAGGCTTTTTCAAGACAAAGTGCTTTGAAGCTTGGATTCCATGATCAGATCCTAAAATAAAATGCCAGAGTCAGATAATCGAAAAAAGAGGAAGCCATTATCTACATCAGGGTCAGAGTCTAGCAAATTTAGGACAGTTTTGTCTGATGCCAAATCATCAAAAATCATGCTAACTAATTCTATCTAGTAGCCGTTTGTCACCTAATCTGCAACAAGAGCAAAACATTACCTACATGCTCTCCATTGACAAAAGCATAGAGCATGACCAAGACCAACAACTTGTTAGATTGGGACAGCAAACTTTCTCCATGGAAGGTCTTCCTGGCCCAATTCAATCATTGTAGCGTACCAACCATAGTCTGTGATATCTTTAAGCAGACTATGGAGTTCAAGTGGCTGTCTTTCCTGCATTGGGATGCTCTGGACTATTGGGATGGTTTCTTGTGTCATTTTCCATTGGTGGTTACTGTTTGCTAGATGTGAGGCATGGAAGTTCATTAGACTATGCTATGCGACAACCTTGGTCAGAAGGAAACATCATCATTGATTTTCATTCAAACTGATGATCATTATACAATACTAATTTGCGGAGATTTTAGTACAAGCAATAGGGGAGAATGCTAATGGACAGTGTGGTAGGAAGTATGATTGGCCCCTCCATGTGATTGTTGCTGGAATTTTGGGATGGCTGTTGATCAAGAATGCCGCACAGACATCTGATCCAGGCTTCTCATGGTATCTCACCTGCACGACATTCACATATTTAGTCTATGCCTTCACTGCATGTGTTTATTAATGTTATAAAGTTCATATGGTACAAAGCATCATGCTGTGTATGTTTGTGTGTGGCCGCATGTTTAATTACCTCAGGTTTATTACCCTAAACATCTACTTTGGGTTCTCCCCAGAACAAAGCCTTATTGGACAATTTCAAAGCATCGTGCAAGTCCCTTAGATGACCATATTTGGGTTCCCTCAACAAACCTAAGCACATCACAGAGGAAGCCAGTCATATTTTCATAGTCATAGTCATTCTTCCCTTTTCACTTCAGTTGAACTTCAAGATTGCTTACTGTATACATCTAGAGGGGCTTCGCCATAGTAGCGAGCTGCGGAAAATGCTGAGGAAGTCCTACCAAAGTTTGTACCGCCATGATACTGCAAAATTACACGGACAAAATATTATAATCCTTTCTTTTGCCCACTTTGTATCATCAAATGCATATATGATATATGCCTTCCTACCATGTAGTAGTTGGTGAGAGTTCCATTCTTGGCAAAGAATAGGGTGACCGAGAAAGCAAGATCTTCTGCTGATCTTTGAGATGGTGGATCACCAAATACTCGATACCTGTAACACCAAAAAAGTTCAATTAACATTTGCGAAAGGGAGAAGTATATTAGGTTATAACTTAAAAAGAGTCATATACTTACTGAGCAGTCCAGTTCTCAGTCCAGAGAGAAGGCTTGTCTGGACTGTTGGGACCAGCTAAGGTCTCTCCACAATGCCTTCCATTGCATGAATTGATCTGCAAAATGCAAAGAAAACACCATCGACAAAGCATAGAGGATAATACACTTTATCAGGTTTCATACATAAAAATATTATGTATCCAAAAGTGTCATGGCAAAACTAGTGTCTTGCTTGGTTCACTAATAAATCCGGAGAACTTACCGCTGGACCAGGGGCGTCCTTTTGCTTGCGCATTTTCCACGGGACACCGGCATCGAGACCTAGGGCCATGTTCCCAGCCCACTGAACGTAGCTGGTGTCCTTTGATACGCATGATGTATTTATTAGGAATAAATATTCTAAAAAAAATATTTAGGAATTAATAAGAAAGAAGGATTCTAAAAAAATAAAAATAATAACTTTCTTATTTTCTTATTTTAGTTTATAGCAATCATTTTAGTAGTTATTTTATTTTTGGAAGATCTTTTTAAAATAGTAATTTTCATATTATGAATGATTATTTGGGATTTATGTTTAATAACACTTCTATTTTATTGTAACCTCTAGTTTTTCCTATTTAAAGGGGATATCATCGATAAAGAGGCAAGTCTAATTTTTTCTAAAGAAGTGTGGTGAGAGACTTGTTAGGAAACAAGTTTTCAACCATAAAAAATAAGGTATAAGAGAGAGAAAAACTCAGGTAAGGGAAGAGAGGAATTCCCTGTAGGGTTTCCAGGCTCATATCATCCTTTTCCTTGAATACAATTTGACGTTGTTGTACTCATTTTTCATCTATAAATTATCAAATGCATTAGAATATCCATAAAAATAGAAACTAGGACTTGTTTGAGAAGGCGAGCTATATTTCGAAATTTACTAAAACCATAATGATGGGGCCTCCTTGAGGAGCAAAGAGGTTTTACTCTTTCATCTTGTCATGAGGCTGCATTCTACGTTTGCTATCTCTTTGCTTATTTCTGCTATTTCCTGATTCTTACCCCCTGGGAACAGATCCTTCTTTATAAGAAGCTAGAAGACTGTTCTCCAGCAACCTCCGAATTGATTACTATGTTTTACATAAGAGTCAGTGCCAAATGATAGAAAGATATATTTAAATAAACGACAATGTGCATGTGAGTATGTATTTGTGGGAAAATTTATGAAAATGAGGAATAGCCAAACCTGCAGAATGATGAAAACTCTTTGCCCAAAGTTCTGCACCTGTTACCGTAGTATATTTCCTCAATAAAATTTACTGTAGTATATTTCCTCAATAAAGTGATGCTATTGGCTTCCAAAATCAAAGGCTTAGAAAATGAACTCTTTATAGCATTACCATTTTCATTGGACTACATTGCAGATTGCTTTGTCTTATAAAAAGTGTATAACCCTTCTCTGATAGATTCTTGCAAAATGTTGCCATAGATCTGACAAGCAATGCTGGCAGTATGTTCATAGTTCACCGTCTTATTTTTACCCACATCTAGAGATGCATGATTTGGAGCGACATAAACAGAAAAATCATTTTCTACTGTCAAGTTAGCCAGCTCAAGTTCACTGCAACAACTTTTGAATTCGACTTCACCCCATCCTGCTTGAAAATTTACCAAGCCAACGGTCTCTGATTGAAGGGAACATAAGAAGGCAGAGATGTTCCCAGAACTTCTGATCCTTCCAAATATGCAAATTGATCAGAAATGGTAAAAACCGAAGTAGACTGCTCTCGTGGTAAGTTTCCAACATCCTGCTCATGCATAGAAGCAGTTTCCTAGAGTTGCACTGGGGCTACTCCAAGAAGCATGATCACTTCCTCCCATTTCCTCAATCAACAACATGCTCTTTTCCAAACATACTCCACTCCAAACATCTCCAGAACTTCTAGAATGGGAAACTTGATTTTGAGTGATTATATCCTTCCTCGGGTGATTCAATTGTTGAAGCACCTAAAACCTAGGGAATAGATGATTCACATTAGGGCTTTTCTTCCCATAGTGTGGTTTGTTCTTTTTTTTCTTTTTTGTTTTTTTTTTTTTCCTCTCTTTGATAGAAATGGCAGTGTGGTTTTAGTGAGTGGGAGGGATGATGGATCTTTTTCCAAATCAGTCAAGGGGCTTTTGTCTGGAAACATTAACCTACTTGATATGACACATTAATTGCTGAATTCTTTAAATGCTTCAAACACTTTATATGGTCAATCTAAGAGCGCATCGACAGTTAGCGACTCGCAAAATTTCTTAAGCAATTTGGTCCCCAACAACAGAAATTTAGCCATAAAAGAACAATTTTCGTTTCCACAGAGAGAGGAAATGAAGATCTTGTCATTCAACCATCAAAAAAGAATGTCAAGCAAGTAATGCTTAACAAAAAAAGCATAAATATCAATCAATTCAAATAAAAAAACCCTAAGTTAAAAATAAAAACACGTAATAAAGACACAGGATGGTAAACTAATCATCATTCAAATGTCCCAAAAAAAAAAAAAAAATGAACAAGGAAAGTGCAAATCTTCGAATCAATGCATTATAACATAAACTAAAATCTCAATTTTCAAAGCCAACAAAACCCTAAATTCAGAAGTCCCAGATTCAGAATTACTTCAGCAATAGAAACAAAACTTCAAGAAAATTACTGAAAATTCTAAAATTGAGAATTACCTGAGATGATTTTTCTCCCTCTTGAAATCATAGTCCATGCGGAAAAAGGCCAGGGCAGAGAATGCGGCGACGGAGACAATAACAAGAACCAAATTGGTATCCATCGAAGCCTTAATGACCAAATTCTGGGACTGCAACGAAATTGCACGTTTCTTGCATTTCTTTCAACGCATGACAAGATTCGTCGTCGAAGGTTTTAAATTGTGTGAGCAGAGAAGAGAGAGAAGAAAAGAGAGGAGAGGAGAGGGAGAGGGGAAAAGGGAGAGAGTTTGGAGTTTTGGAGAGAGAAAGAGAGTGTTGTTTCCATTGAAGAGGATGAGAGAGAGAGAGAGAGAGGCGAGGATGGGAAATGAGGAGTTGCAGAGGAGGGAGTGGATTTAGTAAGGGTGAGTGATCCGTTGGGGACTGACGTGGGAGGGAAGAGTTTCAATTTCTTTATTAAAAATTTTGAAATCCTTTTCTATTTTTTTGTCACTTTCTTGGCCTTCACGTTTAATGTCTTTTTGTAATGGTATTTTTATTTTATTTTTCTTTTAATTTATGTAAATATTTATTTAAATTAATTCATTTGAATAAATTTATTATATATTTTTTTGAATTTAATTATTTATAACAATTAAAATAAAATAATATCGTATTGTGTTGTGATATTCTAAGATATATCACAATAAATAATAAACAAAATATATCACAATACAAAACATTATTTCAAAATTTGTGGGTTTTTAAAAAAACAATTACTAAATTCTTTTTTACTTAACAAAAGTAATTTTAAATTTAAAAACTCCTAACCAGAAACAATACAAAATTTTTGGATTTTCTCAAATTTGAATATTGGATTTCTCATCGAATATTTGGATTTAAAAATCCCATAATATCAATTTTTTTTTGCTTCTCAATGCAAATTTGAGTTACAACAAATATAGATTTTTATGCAAAACCTTGAGCAGTATGTTTTAGGAGCACAAATCAACCGGAGCTAGAGGTTTAAACTCTAAAACGTTCCTAAGAAAATCATTTAATTAAAAAACTATAAATTTATTTTTCAGTATTATTATTTTTCTATAAATCATTAATTTATTAACTTCAACCACTAAAAGATCAAATATAAAATTTATTTTTCAATACCATTAAACTTCAAGCAATCGGACCCACATGCTATTGTTTTCTGATATTGCATTGATGATTAAAGTATGAAATTTACAACCTTTTTTCTTTTTACTTTTTCTCTGTGAGATAGAGATTAGTCTAAATAAATGCAAAAAAATAAAAATAACAAATAAAAAATAACAAATAAAAATATTTATTAAATAGAATAAAATCAAAGATACAACAACAAAGATATTAATCCCAAATTTTGAAATCAGCTATTTGAAAAAAGATATAGAAAAGATGAGTTTTCTATTTTGATCTCTTACCTTGTTATAAAAGTTTTACGTCAGCTATCGCCCTATCGTAATTCTTCTCTTTTATCTAAATTTAATATTGATAGTGTTTAAAAAAAAATATGAATAGAATTAAAATGAAATCAAAGGTGTGAAAAAATAAATCAACATCCTCCGATTCTCCCTTCGCTAAATATCTCCCTCTATTTCTCTAAAAATTCAAAACAAACTCCCACGTTGCCCTTTAAAATCTCAATTCTCAAGTTTGTATCTCCACCTGAATTAAGGGATCTTGACAAAATTTAGAAAAAGTAAAAGAATGATAATCATTACGAGGAAAATCCTCTTGTTAGTTTTTGTGAGTTTGGTAATAAATTATGTTAACAAAAACTTTTCTCTTCACAACATATAGGAAAGCTCACAGATGGGTTGCCAACCTTCAAAAGAAGAACAAATAGTAGACTCAATTGTCAGGAATAGAAAAAGTTCATTAGAGTCAACAATGGAGAAAAGAGATACTCTTGCACAAACTCACTCTGAATACTGCCAAGCTCTCTATGCAGTTTCAGCCTCAATCAAATTCTTCATCTCCACACATGACAATTCAACCTCCCTTAAGCAAAACCCAGAAAGCATTCCTCTCAAAACACATGACTCTTCAAAAGAACCTCAAAGTCATGAGGCAAAAGAACATGTTCATAGTCAGCTCTATACGCGAACACCTCCACCAATGCCATCACCGCAAATGGATTCTGGATTAGAATTCTTTACTAACCCTTTTGCAGATGTAATCAACGGGTGTGATCCGATGTCCAGTGATGATCAAAAGGTGGAGATTGAAGAACAAAGTGAGGTTAGGAGTTCGTCATTGAGAAAATGGGAATTGGTAGATGCATTGAAAGATGTTGAGCATTGTTTCAACATAGCTTATGATGCAGCTACTGATGTTTATCTGGGTCTTGGTCAGGATGAAATAGATGGTGAGCATTTCTTAATGTCGGACACAATTTGCTTTGCATGAATTTCTATACTAGATGGTTTGAAAAAGCACACTGTCAAGCACAAGCACAAACTGTAGGCCTGTTTATCATCCAAATGACCTAAGCTTGAGCCCAACTTTGATTGTTTGTGAATCTCTATAGTTTTGCGAGGCTATGCCAACGTCCAATTAGGACCAGCTATATAGAACTTCATATACATATTGAGAGAGAAAATGTGCTTATCCCTATTAAAATCAATTGGTGGGAATGCAGAGAAGAAAGCTAAGCTTAAAGACTCTATCACGTTGCAGCAATCACCATTGTTTGAATCATCTCGTAGAAGTCTCAGATCAAGCTTTAGAACCTCATCATTATGTGGACAACCTCGTAGTGTTTTGCTTGATAATTATGCACAATTCGATTCCAAATCCTACACACAAACTCTGAAGAATTTATACCTGTGGGAGAAGAAACTATTTGAAGAGATTCAGGTATGCTTATTTGCTAAAGCTAGCTTATGTAGTTCCTCCAAAATTATGCCCTATTTTCTGTATGGGCAGTGACAAGAGTATGGAAAAATCGATGTGATGTGTTCATTTCCATCATGCCTATAATCAAAATTCATTGCCATGATCTTTAAAGGAGGACCTTACATAAGATAATGAGACCTCCATTCTTGAAGTTTACCAACTTAGCCTCCATTCTTGACAAAGTATAGTAACTTTCTAACTTATATTAAGACACAGTTGTTCCTATGGCTCTCAGGTAGTACACAAGCAAAGGAAACGATATGAAAGAACATGCTCACGACTGAAAAACCAATGTGCTGCAGTAGGAAAAGTCAAAGAAGCAAAAGACGAAATGGAGTCCAAGATGAGAGTCTCCATTCAAAGCGCAAAGGCTAAGAAAGCCACAATTCAGAACATAGTAAACAAAGAGTTGGAGCCACAAGTTCTTGAGCTGTTGCATTGGTAAGGAAGCGAAACACAAAAAATTGACCCAAACTAATTTTCCTATGCTCAAATTATAGTATACATTGTTGTTGCGCAGCCAATCAAAAGCTTGGAGGATAATGCTTGAATCCCATAAGACCCAGAAGAAGACATTGGACAATGTGACATCTTTTAGCTTCTTTGATCATCAAAAATCATATAATGAATCTCAGCGAATGGCAGCACTTAAGGTTGAGGCTGAATTTCAGAATTGGCACAAATGTTTTGATAAGTACATTGCAGCACAAAAAGCCTTCGTTGAAGTACTTCATGGATGGCTTTCAAAATTCACAACCTTAGACATGGATTTCAATTTCAACTCTCAAGCCAAAGCAGACAGCCCTCCATTGCTCAAAATCTGCAGCCATTGGTTATTATTCATGAAAAGACTGCCGCAAGACGAGGTAGCTTTTGCCATGAAAACCTTTGAGCAGCATATAAGAACATGGATTCACCAAGGTGAGGAGTTGGTGGATTCTAAAAAGGACAAACATCTCTTAGATGAGTTGCAGTATGGATTTTTCATTGTTTTCCAGTCCTTAACAAATTTCTCAAAGGCTTTAGTGAAGATGTATAGTCACCTTTTGAGTTGAAGCAGGTTGCTGCATAGTTTAGCGTTGTTCTGCACGAAAATCTTATATGCTTTTTTGTAGCAGAGGGAATAATTTTGTTCTCCTCGAGGACTTCAGCAATAAAAAAATTTCTTTCATTTTCCTCTAGTTGTGACATAAAATAAAAATTATTTTTTAAAATTGTTTAAAAACCCAAAACAAGGTCAATGTACAGAATCAATCAACAAAAATTGTTCATCAAGTTAGAAAAAACTCGGGTTTTACCCTATTTGTCTCAACATATTTTTACTTTATTTTATTCTAATTACAACATTTCTAAGAAAAATTGGAAAATAAAAAATTTTACAAATAAAACTTGATTTTTAATAAAGCAATTAAAATTATATTTACAGTAATAATTTTTTCTATTAAAAACTTGACTTATTCTCATTTGAACCAACATCAACTTTTCCAAATTCGGCTGCGCGATAATATCATTAATTAAAATATTATATTACTGTAGTTTTTTTTTTTTAAAAAAAATATACATATTTAATGGTTAAATTTTTTTGATATAGACAACATTATTTTAAAGAATCATTCATTACTCTTTCTTGCGTTTCTATCCCATATTTATTTTGAACTAAGTGGGCTATGGATAATTGATTCAGTGAGATATGACGTTAAATCTCTTAATTAAGATTTTAGATTCGAGTCTTGAGAATAAAAAAGATAATGTTTGGAGGGTAACCCCTTGCATAGGTACTATAAGTTTTGAATCGAATAAGTCAGAACATGAATCCGGACACCAATGATATTAAAAAAAAAAAAAGAATCAAGTGGACCTCCTTGGGCCTCATTTTTTTGAAGCTTTTAACTAAACCTAAACCAGGTAAAACACACTACACAAAGCCCATTCTTTGAGCAACCTGTCATTTGTGTCCCACTAGGTCTTATTGGGTTGGGCTCTCAATGGCTATGAGGCCCGTGTATAATGCATCAAAAGAACAAAGGTTTTGATACAAATCTCACATTCGATCTAAAAAAAAAAAATCATAGAAATACTTAATTTCAATAAATTCTCGCACCCAATAAGTTGATCTTTTGGGTTAGATTGAATTCTTTTATTGGATTTGAGTCCATCATGTGGGTCCATATCAAATTGGTATTAGAGACTCCGGTCCAACATGAAAAAATATTATTTGGTGCTTGATAAGGTACAGAGTAAGAGCCGTCCAAAAAAAGAAAAAGGGTTATCTGGTATCAGTTCAGAGTGAGTTGTTCAAAAAGAAAAATGGCTACCTAGTGTCGGTTCAGAGTGATAGCCGTCCAAAAAGGAAAAGAGCTACCTGGTGCCAATCCAGAGTGAGAGCCGTTCAAAGGGAAAAATGGCTACCTTTCGTTGTAAAAGAGTTTAAAGTAAAAGCCGTCTGTGAACGTTCGATTTCTCAAGAAGTGGGTAATATTACAAATTTCACATTTGATCCATAAAAGAAATCATAGAAATACTTAAATCCAATAACCTCTCTCACCCAATAGATCGATTTTTTGAGTTGAATTGTTCTATTAGATTTGAATCCATCACGTAGATCCATGTAAAATTAGTGAGTCCAATTTTGTATGTATTGGCCATTCACGGGCCCGATGTAAGGCGGTCCGGGGACTGGACCGGCCAGGTCAATCCCACGAAACAGGTAAGCTACTGCACTTCTATTCATAAATTCAACGTATACGCTAATTTGCAAGTCACATGAATAAGGTAAGGATATTAGACAGGCCACATGAATGTTAGGAGTACAGGGATGAAATTTCACGTCAATATTTAATTCAAAATTTATTTGTTTCGTTTAATATTGTTGGTTGTGCGAACTTCAAAAGTTGTTCGTATATTTTTACGCAGTCCTTGGACAACTTGGTTAAGTTCCAGAAAACAAGACCAAACCCATGGTGCAACTCGGATGATGTGGCTCGTTGTGTTTCTTCTCTAAAGCTCTCACGTTTTGCCTCCTCTTTGTTTAGCTTCGACGACAAACTCTCCATCTTCTTCTTGTATTGGCACTTGTTTCCATCGACTTTCTTTCTTAAACTAATGACTCTTTTCCTTTGTTGTCCCTCCTTGCTTTGGCGATCCTTCAAACGCTTCATGCTCTCCTTCAAGGCATTAATGGAAACAACCTTTGGCAACATTATCATACCACTCAACCACCGGTCGCAGATCTCAACTAGCATGGGGCTATTGGCTCTATGGCCTTGGAAGTTTGATAGCCATGCATGAAGATTTTTAACGAGAGCCTCTTGCTTTGCAATGTACACGACCACCCGTTTTTGCCAAACTTGAAGCTCAGTCAAAAGTTTGAGGGTAGCATTTAGCTCAAAGTTGTCCCAAACATTTAGGGTTACATTCTCTGTGATCTTCATTTGGTTCTCGTGGGACTTTGACATTATCTTCCACATTATGTGTAAACTTCAAAACAATAAAAAAGAATGAATTACATTTAGTAACAGCTCACAAGGGATATTCTACCCAACCTGGTGACCATTTTTTTTTTTTTTAACCTTTGTATCAAGTCAATAATTTGTGTCTGCAACTCTCCATTTATCTCTGTCATCATGCTATCAGAAAATATGTCTGCAAGTCTGGAAGAGACCTCCATCTCTGCATCCCAGCTTGCTACTCTAGCATTCTTCTCTCCCAAAAAGAAAATCACAATATTGTAACAGATTCTGTATCACACAATCTCTAACAACATAAACCAAACGAACCGTGTGTAGTTCATGAACCTTGTTTTTCTAGGTAGGGAGTGAATACCTCAAATTCCTCTTGTTGCCGCTTGAGTTTCTTGTCCCACTCGTGCAAACGGCTAAGAGTTTGTGAAAGAGTGGGTCCTAATTCATCAGAAGCAGCACCAGTCTTGTGTTCTGTACGGGATGATAAGCTTCCCAATCTTGGTTTGAGACTTCCCAATTTAGGAGATATTTGTTGGGTTATGATAGATTTCTTGAGCTCACCATACTTTTCTGCAAGAAAATCATATGACAAGTGAAGCACAATACCCAAAAGATGTGCTATGGTCTAAAAAAGATCAGTAAATAAGCTTATTACCATCTATTTTTCTATGACCAGATTTGAGAGATTCTTCACTAATTTCCAACATCTTGGAAAGATTTGATGTAGCCACGGCGCAGTAAACCAACTCAAAATGGCGCTTAATCTCCTTTAATGCCTCCTTCCATTCTCTCGTACCAACAACATTGCCTTTTTTCCCACCTTCAATACCACCGGGGGGGGCTGATAAGGTGCCCATGCTTGCATTGCTGGTAGCTGCTTCTTCTGCCTCCATCCTGGTTTCTTCTTTTGAAGAGTTAACAAAGACAAAGTGGTCGATTGACTTTGCCATGCGATATAGATCTTGACAGAAGTTCTCGTGAGCTTGTGAGAGCAAGTTCCAACTCTTGATGGCTATTTTTAAAGGGTCTTCACTTTCTTTAATTCTTATTGATGATGCTATTATTTGTTTCGTTGAAACACCACACCACATCTCTATTGAGGAAAAGAGGAAGAAGAAGAAAATTCAGGTTCAGATCAATTTTACTTTAATTAATATAATCCAAAATTTATAAAATCTCAATCTCATTTTGCAATTTTACTTGCAAACTAGCAATTTAATCTTGACTAAAAACGGCAAATCAATATACTTCTAATGTTGAATCAGGATCAACTAAGACAAAAATAAAGCATTGATGAATTGAACTCTTCTTTGGTGTCAAGGTAATAGTTATGAATACTCATAGACTCTTGTGAAAGAATAGAATGGATACAAGTTATGCCATGGAATGAAAGGCAATTCCAAGTTTAAAATTTTTTCTTTAGTTAAAAATATCACTAATATAAGTTTTGAATAAGCAAATAGTTAATTTCAATCTTTAATAGTTCTAATCCCTATTTTTTATTTATTTTTAAAAGCGGGTCATAAAAAAATCCTTCATTGAGACAGCAGAACAACACTTTTTTTGACACACTAAATATAAATGGATTTGACACACTAAATATAAATGGATAGAAAGAGTACTTTGTAGCAATTATACCCTTTTGAATGGTTTTTCTTTTAATTCAATAACAATTAATCTCATAGATACTGACGGAAAGAATAGAAAATAATGTCATAAAAGTAGTGATGGATTCACTGATTAGAAAAAGAGTAATACAAACTTTTTAATTTTCACAAAAGAAAGTGTAGTGCCAACTTAAACAACATCAAGAACATGAAACTGACTTCAATGAAACTCGAGGAAAGAAGAAAATCTTACCTCTGTGTTGACGCAAATCTCACAGAATGCCAACTTGAGAGAGAGAGAGAGAGAGAGAGAGATTGTGTGAATTGCAGAGGGAGAAGACCAATTAAGTAGCTAGGACTTTCCAGTTACAAATATGCTGCATACAAAGAAACTTAACTAAAAATTCCAAAACCTAAATCCATATTCATTTAGTAGGGGCGATTCAAAGATTTCTCCCAAAAAGGAAAAGGGAAAAAAAAAAGATTTGGTACAATAAAAATGTCAAATATTTCTAAAAACATAAGCTTGGTGAAAATAACATTAAAGGTTTGCTTGGTGGAAACATTATTCAAATAAGGGAAATTGAGTTAATTAAAGACTTCTAGCCTCTATATGATACTGATTAACCTAATAGGATAATTAATAAGAGAAAGAATAGTTAAGGTACAGCTAAAAACTCAATTTGACACGTTGGAGTGTGGATGTGCATCAGGGTATTGTATATAATTTTATATATTTTAGGATTCTCTGAAAGGGGTGCAGGACAGGGAGCACTTCTCACTCCCCACACCTCCGCCCCCCGGGGCAGAATGAAATTTCCTCAACCCCATGACTGGTAGTGCAAAAATCTCTCCCACCCCATCCCATACGGGAGGATCCCGGCGAGTGCCCGTGGGTAATTGTCATCCCTATTCACTCTTCTTTACAACTTGAGCCTTAGGTTGGGCCCATGCAAGGCCCATACATAAAAACATCTGTTCTTTTGATGCAGCATACAATGGCCCTACAGTTTGGAGAGACCAAGGACGCCCATTTTGCGTAAAACAAATAGGGTGTAAAGGTCATCAAACCATGCGCATTTGCCCTCACCCTCCCTACCCCTTCTCTCTCTCTCTCTCTCTGTGATCTAGCTCAAGTTCGCTGAGCCAATTCAAGTGAAGTAGGTTTCCAATTTTCCTCTCTCATCCGAGAGACGGTGAAACAAAATTGGAAACTATTTCACCTGAATCGACTCGGACTACGAATTTGTATTGTTCCTATAAAACCCTCTTGGGAGCACTTGTTTACCCAGATCTCTGGCGGCTCTTTAGTTTCAAGATCCTCGGGAAGAACATTGGAGTTTGATTATTTACTTTAGATTCTTTCTTCTTTTATGAATCTTCGTTTTGAGGATGTCTGTGTTTAGATCTGCATATATGCTGAAGTGCTTGGCGGAGGATTTATTTAAAAAAAAAATGCATCTATTATGGAGAATGATCTTAATATTACATTATTATATGGGAGATTTGATCCTAATTGCTCCCGATCCTAGTACTAGAAGATTTTGATTTTAAGAATTTTGATGCCATCTAGGTCTTTATCAAGTGATATTTGATGTTGTTTTGAAAATCACTGGTAACCCAGTCATGGTATGAATAATTCCATTTAGCCCAAGTTCAGAGACAGGGTAAAATCTTAATTTTTGGGGTTGACTTTCAAAATATTTGTGATTGAAGTTATTAGAACTGGTTAAGGGTATTAGACGAGGAAACCCTCCTAAACCTTTTGCAGCCAAAAGGGAATTGACCCTAAACTTCTTGGTCCTGCATTGAAATGTAAAGTAAATTTTTGGTACATAAGTTTTAGATACCCCAAATGCCTCTTGTGAGCTTAAATAATGCACAAATCACAACTTTTGGGGGGGAGGGCAGAGGGGGTAGAATCATATCATGATAACAAAAATTAATATGGGTTCTATTTATTAAAGGAAGAAAAAGGGTTAAATTCATGGTTAAAGTATAGACAAGATCGATGGCATATTGCAATATATTTTGGTAATGGCAATAATCATGGTTGAGATATTTTAACAAAGAATTGGATAATGATACTTGGACTATTATATCAGTCGTATATGCTCAATTGGTATAATTTCCTTCATTTAAATCGATGATTATAGATTTAAATCTCAATCTAAGAGGTGAAAAAAAAAAAAGAAGAAAAATATCATTCTAATATTAGATGTAAAACGATAGTCGACAGTTTAACAATTCTGAGTTTCTTTTCTTAATTTGAGTTTATATTTTACAACTTGAGTTTTATTTTAAGGAAATTTAGTTATCATATCTCTTTCAAATCCTTCCTACGTTTTATGTATGAAGAGACTTAATTTATTTAATTTAGTTATAAGAAATGATTTAGTTAAGTCATCTTGCTAATAAGCAAGAAATATTTTTCAATGAAATAAAATTTTGAAATGTTATATATTTGGATTTTTTTAATAGAAATGAAAAAATCTAATTAAAAAACTTTTAAAAAAATGATATTATACTAAATATTTGTACGAATATATGTACCTTAACCATTTCAAAGCAACTTGTTCATTAATTTCAAAACTTATAATAAAATCTTGCATGGAAAAACAGAGGAAGTTGGGCCACTCGAGCGCATGAAGATTTTGACGCAGAGACAAAAGGAACGGAGTCAAATTCATTTACTCAATCTTTCTTAATTTTTTTTTTTTTTAATTTTTGGTTGGCTCTAATTGTTTCGTTAATTTTCGTCTAATCAAAGAATGTTTTAGTTGTTCAACAACTCACAATTCTGATTACTAGATCTCTGGTATTACCACTTTCTAGAGAACAAAGCTCCCAAACGATCACTATTTTATTCTTTTCTTGTTTTTCTTTTTATTTTAGAAATAAAAAATTTCAGCTCCTACATAAGTGTTGGGTAAGCCAATATTACGTTTTCGAAGGTAATCTTAGAAAGATCAGGGCATAGTTCTCTTCTTTTTTTTTTTTTTTTGTTGGAGTCGATTTTTACACTAATTGCTTTTCTAACTCAAAAGAGGAATCTAATGGTGATGTTCTCACCAAGTCTTCATTGAAGGAAAACCTATAAAAGATCCCACCAGGGTTGATTCGGTGGAGGGACTCCAATAATCAAATCAAATAGAGTGATAATGAAATAAAGAAAAAATTGAGAGAGCTGAGAGGATATAACCCTATATTGTCCATGTGTGTATATGTACAATTTGATTGATACCAGTGAGTGAGCCGAATGGTTGCCGATATAGAAACCTGTAGAAGATCGCACCGGGAGTAGTCCAGTGAGGGTATTCCGACGCTTAAGTTAGTAAAAATGATAATAAAATAATCAAAGGGTCTCAAATATGACCACTATAGCCTCGATGTAATATATGTATGACGTACCACGTGCGTATGATCGAGTATGAAGTCATACTCATATGTATAGAATCAAATGGAGTCATACTTCTGTGGTGATATAGACTTGACTATAAAACTGTACCTCTGACGATATGTAGAATTTTGTATGAAATCCCCTCCAATGGTATATAGAATTGGATAAAAAATCATGTTTGAATGACATATAGAATTGCGTATGAAATCCCCTCTGAATGGCATCTAGAATTGAGTATGAAATCTCTTTTGAATGGCATATAAAATTGGATATGAAACCCCTTCTAAATGGCATATAGAATTGTCTCTTTCTCTCGTATGTCAAAATTGAGTCCCCTTTAGGGGTTGTCTATACTCTGTATTTATAGTCTTCTAAGGAGTGTAGAAAACCATAGTTTTCTTTTTGTTTTAAGTCTTTCAAAATGACAGGTGCTTGTGGTGAAAGATTTCAAAAAAACTTAAACTTCTTTGAGTTTAAGGAATGATTAGAATTTTATGAAGATTTTCTTCCTAATCGAGAGTTCAAGAGAATTAGAATTTCATAGAAATACGGAAGTTTCCAGTGTCATGAAGATTTTCTTCCATGAATGATTTTAGGAATTTATTAAATATGGTACCATCATTTGCTCCCACTCCTAATGATATTTTAAAATAATGGTATTAGAAGTATAATGAATTGGAGAACCAAAATAGGTACAAAAGTAGAGTATTAAACATGAAAAGTGCTGATGACAAACTGTTAGAATTACTTGAGAAAAATTTTGATTTGTAATCGAGAGGCCGAATAACTGAAAGGTTGAGAGACCAAAAGTTCAAGCGATCAAGAAGTCGAGAGACCGAAAGGTCAAATTACCGAGAGATCGTGAGATTAAGAGATCAAGTGATTGAGAGTTTAAGAGATCGAGAGACCGAGTGACTGAGGGATCGAGTGACTAAGAGGTTTTTGTGATTGACAGATCGAGTGGTCAAGAGATCGGGTGATCGATAGATCAAGTAATTGGGAGACCGAAAGATCGACGGGTCGAATGATCAAGAGATTGAGAGATCGACAACTCAAACGATCGAGATATCGATAGGTTGAGAGACTGATATGTCGAACAATGGAGAAACTGATAGGTCGAACGTTTCGAATAATCCAGAGGTCGAGAGACTGACAAAAAATTGAGAGACTGACAAGTCGAATGATGGAGAGACCGACAGGTCAAACGACTCGAATGATTAGGAGGTCGAGAGACTGACAGATCAAATGATTTGAATGATCGAATGGTCGAGAGATTGACAAGAGATTGAGAAACTGACAGATCGAACGATTCAAATGATCGGGTGGTCAAGAGACCAACGGGTTGAATGATGGAGAGACCTATAGGTCGAACGATAAAAAAACAGATAGATCAAATGACTCGAATGATCAGGAGTATGAGAGACCGATAGGTCAAACGATAGAGAGACCGGCAGGTCGAATGATTCGAATGATCAGGTGGTCGAGAGATCGACAAGAGATTGAAAGATCGACAGATTGAACGATAGAGAGATAAACAGGTCAAAAAATTCGACAGATCAGGTAGTCGAAAGACCGATTGGTCGAACGATAAAGAGACCGATATGTCGAACAACTCGAATGATCAGAAGGTTGAGAGACTGACAGGTTGAACGATAGAGAGACTGATAAGTGGAACGATTTGAATGATCGGGAGATCAAGAGACTGACGGGTCGAACGATGGAGAGATTAACAGGTCGAACGATTTGAATGATCAAGAGGTCGAGAGACCGACAAGAGATTGAGAGACTAACAGATCGAACGATTGAGATATCGATAGATCGAGAGATTTAAGCGAAAGTGTCTAATTTTGATATAAACAAAGTTATTTTAAAGAATCATTCATTTTACTTTTTCTCTTTTTTATACATTACTGTTTTTTGTCTCTCTATCATATCTATTTTAAACAAAGTGAGCATCCTTGGGCCTCATTTTTTGATGCTTTTAACTGAGCTGAGGTAAAAAAAAAAAATATTACACAAAACCCATTCTTTGAGCAATCTTTTATTTGTGTCCCACAAGATAATACTTACTGCTCTACCAAACTCTAGCGATAGGGTGCTACACTTTCTTAATTATAGGTCTTAGGTTCGAGTCATAGGATTTGAGAAATAGGATTTGAAAGAATCAACTCTTTAATAAGTATTATAATACTCAAATTAAATTAGTCAGACGAGTTTTGAATATTGATTAATGATGAGAAAAATCTGCTTATTAAAAAAAAAAAATACTTTAGCTCTTATCGGGTTGGGCTCTCAATAGCTGTCAGGCCCATGTATGGTGCACAAAAGAACAGGAGTTTGTATGTATGGGCGGTTCACGTGCCCGATGTAAGGCGATTTCCAGGGACTGACGAAACAGGCCACCAAATGCCCTTTCTATCCTTTACACCAAAAATATAAATACATATATATATATATATATATATATATATACACCCTTTTGTAAACAAGAACGACGGCAACAACAACAACAATAACAACAACAACAACAATAATAATAATAATAATAATAATAATAATAATAATAATAATAACAACATTCTATTCATAAATTCAATATATACACTAATTTGCAGATCATATGAATAAGGTAAGAATATAAGATAGACCACATGAATGTTAAGAGTACAAGGACAAAAGTTTGCGTATCAGTATATGCCAGGATTCAATTCAAGATTCATTTGGTTCGTTTAATATTGTTGTCTGTGCGAATTCCAAAAGTTGTTCATATATTTTCACGCAATCCTTATACAACTTGGTTCGGTTCCAGAAAACAAGACCAAACCCATGGTGCAACTCGGATGATGTGGCTCGTTGTGTTTCTTCTCTAAAGCTCTCATGTTTTGCCTTCTCTTTGTTCAGCTTTGACGACAAACTCTCCATCTTCTTCTTGTATTGGCACTTGTTTCCGTTAACTTTTTTTTTTGAACTAATGACTCTTTTCCTTTGTTGACCCTTCTTGCTTTGGCGATCCTTCAAACCCTTCATGCTCTCCCTCAAGGCATTGATGGAAACAACCTTTGGCAACATTATCATACCACTCAACCACCGGTCGCAGATCTCAACCAGCATAGAGCTATTGGTTCTAACGTAGTGGCCTTGGAAGTTTGATAGCCATGCGTGGAGATTTTTAATGAAAGCCTCTTGCTTTGCATTGTACACGACCACCCGTTTTTTCCAAACTTGAAGCTCAGTCAAAAGTTCGAGGGTAGAATTTCAAAGCTGTCCCAAACATTTAGGGTAACATTCTCTGTGATCTTCATTTGGGTCTCGTGGGACTCTGACATTATCTTCCACATTATGTTTAAACTGCAAAACAATAAAAAAAAAAAGAACGAATTACATGAGTAATAGCTCACAAGGGATATTCTACCAACCTAGTGACCGTTGGACGTGGCCGATATTAGACCAAAGTTTTTCAAAAACCTTTTTAATAATAAAATTTTGTAAGGTTAAGATTTATCTCCATCACCATCCCTGTAAATATAATCGCATTCTTGGGATGGTGGAAATTCCTGGCTCACGAATTCTGTTGTTAATATTTGTTTTTCTTTACCTTTGTATCAAGTCAATAATTTGTGTCAGCAACTCTCCATTTATCTCTGTCCTCATGCTATCAGAAAATATGTCTGCCGGTCTGGAAGAGACCTCCATCTCTGCATCCCAGCTTGCTACTCTAGCATTCTTCTCTTCCCCCCCCCCCCCAAAAAAAAATCATAGTAATGTAATACATTCTGTATCACACAATCTCAAATTCTGTATCACACGATCTCTAATAACATAAAACAAACGAACTATGTAGATCATGAACCTTGTTTTTCTATATAGCGAGTGAATACCTCGTGCAAACGGCTAAGTGTTTGCGATAGAGTGGTTCCTAATTCATCAGAAGCAGCACTAATGTTATGTTCTCTATGGGATGATGAGCCTCCCAATCTTGGTTTGAGACTTCCCAATTTAGGAAATGTTTGATGGGTTGTAATAGATTTCCTGAGCTCACCATACTTTTCTGCATGAAAATCATATGATAAGTGAAGCTATGCTCGAGCGTCTAAAATAAAATAAATATTCTCATTACCATCTATTTTTCTATGACCAGATTTGAGAGACTCCACTAATTTCTAACATCTTGGAAAGATTTGATGTAGCCACGGCACAGTAAACCAACTCAAAATGGCGCTTAATCTCCTTTAGTGCCTCCTTCCTTTCTCTCGTACCAACAACATTGGATTGGCCACTCACATTATTAAGTTCCTCAAAAGTTTGATATAAGCCTTCAGGATAGGGTGCCCATGCTTGGATTGCTAGTAGCTTCTTCTGTGCCCATCCTGGTTTCTTCTTTTGAAGAGTTAACAAAGATAAAGTGATCGATTGGCTTTGCCATGCAATATGGATCTTGACAGAAGTTCTCATGGGCTTGTGCAAGCAAGTTCCAACTCTTGATGGCTAATTTTAAAGGGTCTTCACTTTCACTAATTCTTATTGTTGATGCTATTATTTGTTTCGTTGAAACACCACACCACATCTCTATTGAGGAAAAGAGGAAGAAGAAGAAGAAGAAAATTCCGGTTCAGATTAATTATGCGGTAATCAATATAATCCAAAATTTGTGAAATCACAATCTCATTTTATAATTTTACTTGCGAACTAGTTGTTTAATCTCAACTAACAACAGCAAACTAAGTGTAAAATTTTTTCTTTAATTAAAAAATCACTAAGTTTTGAAGAAGCAAAATAGTTAATTTAAATCTTTAATAGTTCTCATCCCTATTTTTTATTTATGTTTAAAAGCGGGTTATAAAAAATCTTCCAATGAGACAGCACAACAACATTTTTTTTTTGACTCACGCTATACAAATGGATGTCCCGAGGAAGACAATCAGTAATAACTCCCTCGTCAAGATGATTCAAAATTCAAATCTTGATGTAATAAAAAAAATACACTATATAAATGGATAGAAAGAGTAATTTGCAGCACTTATACCTTTTTGAACAGTTTTTCTTTTCATTCAACAATAACTATTAATCTCGTAAGTATCAATACTGATAATGAACGTCATAAAAGTAGCAATGGCTTCACTGATTAGAAAAAGAGTAATATAAACTTTTACTTTTCACAAAAGAAAATATAGTGCAAACTTAAACAGCATCAAGAACATGGAACTGAGTTCAATGAAACTTGAGAAAATTAAAGAAGAAAATTTTACCTGTCTGTATTGACGCAAATCTTACAGAATGCCAGCTTGAGAGAGAGAGATTGTGTGAATTGCAGGGGGAGAAGACCAATTAAGTAGCTAGGACTTTCCAGTTACAAATATGCTGCATAGAAAGAAACTTAACTAAAAATTCCAAAATCTAAATCTTTTTTTTTTTTTGATATATTACCGTTCAATATCTAAAAATTCACCTCAATTAATACGGATCGATCTACCGTCGAGCCCGTTAGGGGGAAATCTCCGAAAGTTGTTTTTTCGTTCCCATAGAGGCTTAAATCCGAACACATAGTTAAAGGGTGAGGCGTCATTCTCATCACATCAATACCACTTTGATCAAAATCTAAATCTATATACATTTAGTAGGGGCGATTCAAAGATTTCACCCAAAAAGGAAAATGGGGAAAAAAGATTTGGTACTATAAAAATGTCAAACATTTCTAAAAACATAAGCTTGGTGAAGATAACATTAAAGGTTTGCGTGGAGCAACCATTATTCAAATAAGGGAAATTGACTTAAAGAAAGACTTCTAGCCTCTGTATGATACTGATTAATGTAATTGGAGAGAGATAATAGTTAAGGAAGGTACAGCTAAAAACTCAATTTGACATGTTGGAGTTTGGGCCTTTTCAACTATTTAATTATTATTATTATTTATTATTAATTTTTTTTACCTGCACGAAATATTTCCCCGACTGCCCAGTGCCCAAGACTTCATATCAACTAATCGAACTGACATGTCTAGAAATCTTCTTATAGAGAATGGGGTTCTTTCAACATAGTTTGCTCCATATCCAACTCGTGAATCAAACTCGAGTCGTTGGTTAAAGGCCGAACAATCTTATCCATTCGATGACTGACCATTGGTATTATTATTATTATTATTATTATTATTATTATTATTATTAAACCACTACTTATTATTTAATAAGAGAATAACTTAAATACGAATTTAAATTAAAACACCCCTTGATTAATTCACCAAATCATCCCTTTATTAACACTTGATTTTTGTCAAAATCAAGTTAAAATTATTAATCTACACTTTAAAATAGTATTAACAATAAAATATAAACTTGTATTAAACTATTGACTATATTTGCATCACTCGCATCTATATTTTCATTTATTATGTAATACAGAGGTTTTGAATTAAAGCAACTAAAATATAAATGGAATTTATCAGTGGAGGAACTCAGAGGTAGAGCAAGTGGCGGTCGTAGAATATTGAGAATAGAATGTGAAAGAAAAGATGAATTAGATTAAATGAAGAGAGAATAACAATTTAGATTAGAGTTTCTTTTTTTTATCTCTTAAATATAAATTAAATTACTGAATAACAATTACATATAACATATATTATGTAATATAATTAGGGTATTGTATATAATTTTATATATTTTACGATTCTCTATAAGGGGTGCAGGATAGGGAGCATTTCTCACTCCCCACACCCGCACCCTGTATAGGAACTGCATGAGAAGCATCTCGAATAAGGTTAGAAAACGCATGAGATTTACTGCAAAATTGAAAAGGAAAGATGTCCTCCACAAACTTGACATGCCGAGACAAGTAGAGACGATTAGAGGTAGGATTAAGACATTTATATGCAGATTGGGAGGTAAAGTGACCAACAAAGACACAAGGAGTTTATCGTGGTTGGAGTTTGGACGTAGTGTATAGGCAAAGCCATGGATAGTGGAGACATCCAAAGGGCCTGAGATTGTTGTAGTTGGGAGATTTATTGAAGAGCTTGTGAAATGGAGTGTGGAGATTCAGAATTGACGTGAGAAGGCGATTTATTAAATAGTTTGTAGTCCGGAAGGCGTGAGTCCAATAGTGAGTTGGAAGAGATGCAAAGGGAAGTAAGGAGAGCCTAGTTTCTACAATATGTCTGTGTCGTCTTTCGGCTGTGCCATTATGCTCTAGCGTATGTGGTGGTGTAATGAAATGAGAGATCCCACAGGAGTTGAAGGTTGGAATGAGTTTTTGATACTCGCCACCATTATCAAAGAAGATAGAAATGAGTGATATCTGAAAATAATTTTCCATCAGCTTTTTGAATTGTAGAAATATATTGGAGGCGTCTGATTTCTTCTTCATAGGATATAACCAAACATATTTTGTGAAGAAATCAACAAAAATTATATAATACTCATAACCATCAACAGACCTTTGAGTTGGTCCCAAAACATTTATATACACAAGTTCAAATGGTTTAGTGCTAGCAAGAGAGTTATTGGAGAAAGGTAATTTATGACTTTTATTGATAGAACATGCAGAACAATGAAACTTGGAGATAGACTTTGAAATGGAAAAGTTACGATTAAGAATAGAGCTAAGAATTTTATTCGAGGGGTGACCAAGTTTGTGATACCAATCTGACACAGAGAGTTTTGCGGTGGCATTGATTTGAGAATGGCATGGCAAGCTGATGTAGTAAATGTCATTATTGTTCTCTCCTGCATTAGAGGCGCCCCCGTGCGAAGATCCTTCACAAGAAAATAAGATGCAAAAAATTCAACAGACACTAGGTTAGATTTACACAATTTGGCTATAGAAATTAAATTGCTTTTCAAATTTGGAACACATAGAACATTTGGTAACGATAGTGCTCGTGTTGATGTGAAAATTGTTGTGTGTCCAATATGTGAAATTGAAAGACTGTTACCATTACCCAAAAGAATCTCCACTGGACCCCCATAATCAGAGTATGATTGTAACATTGATGGATTTAAGGTTGCATGATGCGAAGCCGCACTGTCAAATAACCAAGGTTGTTGCATGTGATTTGGACTCATGGACATGGTAGCATTTGCTACAGGACTGGAATTGGCATTGAGTTGTTGAGAGTTCATCACTGTAATATTGTTTTCTTTCAAGAATTTGGCAAGTTTTTTGTATTCACGTGTGTCATGGCCCATGAGTTCACAAAAGCAGCAAAATAAATCTGCTCGGTAAGACTTGCTGCCATGTTGATTCTGCCATGAGGGACATGAATTATTTGCACTATATCCACCACGAGGTTTGCGAACATTTGAGTCGTGTCCTTGCTCGCAACTTGAAGTTCTGTGATGTGATCTGTGGGACTGCTGATAAGTCTTGGGACTATATTTCTAGGTTACACTGACAATAGCAAGGGTAGGAAGCTATTGTCTTTCAACATTCTTTCAAAGTCTATTAATTTGTCAAAGAGTTCTGAGTAGGAGATTGGAGATTCCCAAACTTTGATGGCTACAACAATGGTATTGAAGTCATCACCTAGTTGAGTGATGATATGAACAATAAGATCCTCTTCACTAATTGGATTTTGGGCAAGAGCCAATTTATCTGCAATGGATTGCATTTCATGAAGAAATTCAGCGATTGATCTGGTGCCGTTTGGGTTCTTGGCTAACTTAGCTTTGAGAGAGATAACTCTAGATCGTGATGAATTTGCATAGCTGGAAAGTAAACGTGTCCAGGCTTCATTTGAGGTTGTAGCAGAGAAGATAATTGGTTGAATAGTTTCAGAGCAATTGCCGAGAATCGCGCTAATGAGAATATGATCTTGTCTATACCAGATAGTGTAGATTGGATTGATTTTGATCATGTCACTATCAAGAAATTGTGATGGTGGAGGTAAAGTGCCATCAATGTATTCCACAAGATCAAGACCAATAAGAGATGATTGAATTTGTTTTCTCTAGATAGGAAAATTGCATGAGGTGAGTTTGATGGGAAAATGAGTTGGTGCATTTAAGTGCATAATAGGAGTTTCAGCCATGAGTTTCATGATTGAGAAAAAAAATGACGCAGCGGTGAGGATCAAAAAACTCGTTGGAGTGTTTAATGCTCTGATACCATGTTAAGAAGAAGGTTTTTGGGATGATTTATTGATTACTTTGTCAGGTATTATACAAAAGAGTTAACCATCTAGTGCAGAAATTACAGGAGAAAAATATGTGAACTGTTACAATGATATCAATCCTAGTTGTTACAACTACATTATACCAAATTTGGAGTATGTTATTCATTTAAATTATGTTTGGCCTTATCTATTAACTGAATCTTTGGGTGATCCTTTATACACCCCACTCCCACCCAGGGGGTGCAGATTGAAATTTTCTCAACCCCATGACTCGCAGTGCAAAAATCTCTCCCACCCATCCCATGCGGGAGGATCCTGGCAAGTGTTTGCGAGGTGATTGTCATCCCTACTCACTCTTACACCTCTAAACTAAAAGAACGATTGTACAGTCTAGTAGATAAGCGTGCTAGGTTTCTTAACTAAATTTTGAATTCGAATTTGAAAACAAAAATATTGAGAGAGCCCCCACTAAAGAACAATTGTATAGCCATGTCTTGTAACAAATAATAGCCCATTTTATTGTCTTGTTACACAGGCACTGTTAGAAAAAGCAAGATAAAGCAGAAAAACTGAGAGAATAAAGAAAAGTAAACTAAGAGAGAATGACTTATGTATTATATATTCAATATGTTATACAATAACCGTATTTATAGAGTGATTCCATGAGACTAAACCCTAAAATATAAAATGTAAGAATAAATAGAATATTTACAAAATTTGTAAGAATAAATTAAATATGTACACTGTTGGAATTTTGGAAAATTAATATTTTTAAAACCTCTTCAATTTAAAAATCTCCAAGATTTATTCCCAAGAGTTCTCCAAGATTTTTTCAATTTAAAAATTGTCAATATTCTTTACACCCCTCAAACTCAAGATGGGTGTAGAGAAGTAATCTTGATTTTGTGTAATAGGTCATCATGACGTCTGGGAAGATGAGTTTTGATTAAGAGATCAGCAGATTGGTCAACAAAGTGAAGAAAGAATATTTAAAGATCACAATTAGTTATATGTTGACGAATAAAGTGGCAATCAGTCTCAATGTATTTAGTTCGTTCATGAAAGATATCATTATGAGCAATCTGAATAATACTTTGATTATCACAATATAGAGGAGTTAGAGCAGAAGTAGGTATACCAAGGTCACAAATAAGCCTATGAAACCATAATAATTCTGTTATAGTGTCAACTAGGACACGATATTCTTCCCTATACTAGAGCGAGTTGTAAAAGTTTGTTTCTTACTACACCGGGAGATTAAAGAATTGCCAAGAAAAATACAATAGCCAATAGTAGACCGTCGATCAATAGGATCATCAGCCCAATCAGTATCAGAATACGCATGTAGCTGTAAAGAGGATGATGCAGAAAAGTGAAGTCCATGAAATAAGGTGCCTTTAACATAATGAAGAATCCATAAAACGACAACAAAATAAGGAGATCATGGGGCAACCATAAACTGACTAACAATGCGAACAGTATAAGAGATATTTGGATGAGTGACAGTAAGATAAACAAAACTACCCACTAATTGCCGATATAAGGTAGGATCAGAAAGAAGGTTGCTATGCTCAAGAGGAGTGGAAATAATTTTATTATCTGAAATGCCTAAACGGGAAAGAAGGTCAGAGGCATATTTTACCTGAGACAAATAATAACTAGAAGACATATGAGTAACTTCCAGTCCCAAGAAGTAATTAAGATAACCAAGATCATTTATTTCAAATTTGCCGCAAAGAAAATATTTGAATTCGGAGATTACAGTAGTATCGCTTCCGGTGATAATCATGTCATCAATGTAAAGAAGAAGTAAAATAGTACCATGATTAGTTTTTTGAATGAAGAGGGCAGAATCATAAGCACTACGAGAGAAGTCAAAATCACTGACAGTACTGCCAAAAGTAGAAAACCAGGCACGAGGAATCTATTTTAGGCCATATAAAGCTCGACGAAGACTACAAACTTTGTTGGCAGGATGTAAATAACCCGGAGGTGGTTTCATATAAATTTCTTCCTTCAGAACTCTATTGAGAAAAACATTTTTAATATCCATCTGATACAAGAGCCACTGTTTAGCTACAGCAACAGCAAGCAAACAACGCACAGAAGTAAGACGAGCAACAGGAGCAAAGATTTTTTCATAGTCAATGCCATATTTCTGTGTGAATCCCTTTGTGACCAGTCAAGCCTTGTATAGTTTAATAGTCCCCATCTGGGTAGGGTTTCATTTTACCACTTACTTTGTACAAAAGTTTTGTCTCTAGGAAGATTAACTAAATTCCAAGTATGTGTGTTCTCCAAGACTTGAATTTCTTCTTGCATAGCTTACCATCAAAGAGGATTAGTACTAGCCTCTCGATAAGACGAACAAGGGATGCTCTTACTCTTGTTGGTTGAGGAGTGGATTCAGGAGGTAACTCAGCTTTGGTGGAAGAAGGTGTAGGTCCATCATTTGGGAGAGAATCTGAAGGAAAAGTCATAAGAGTTGAAGTATCTGTACATATATCAGAACTGGAAGAAAATAAATCAGGAGATAGATTAGTAAGTAATGGAGATGTGGTACGAAAATGAGATATGGAAGAAAATATGATATTTTCCCACAAGATGACATGTCGAGAGACTCGAAGACGATCGGAGATAGGATCTCAATATTTATATCCTTTGTGTTCAATGCCATATCCTAAAAAACAATATAATCATGCTTGAAATTGTAACTTAATATACTCATGAGGTTAAAGTAACACAAAACAAACACACCCAAAGATTTTAAGAGAGTTATATGCTGGCGGGAAACCATGTAACTGCTCATAAGGAGGGATGTTAAAGATTGTAGAAGAATGTATTCTATTGATGACATATACAGTTGTAAGAGCTGTCTCACCCCAAAATTGTGACGGACAAAATGCAGAAAAAATTAAAGACCGAGTTATGTCAAAAATGTGTCGATTTGGAAGTACTTGGACAAGAGCATTGGACAATGGTTTCATACTGTTTTAGAAACATAGTAAGAGTAGATTCAAGATATTCTGATACATTATCAGTGCATAAGATTTTGATGATGTGAGAAAATTGAGTTTGGATCATTGATGCAAAATTTTTGTATATTTGAGGTAATTTTGAGCAGTTTTTCATCAAATAAATCTATGTAACACGGGAGTAGTCATCAATAAATACAACAAAGTATTTTGACCCACCCATAGTTGGTGTCGGAGATGGTCCCTAAATATTAGAGTGAATAAGATCAAAGGGAGCACTAGAAATAGAATCATTTGTATTAAAGAATAAGATAGGTTGTTTTGCAGTTTGACATGAAAAACATTGAAGAGATTTATCAGTAACAGAATCAAAAAACAAAGTTTATTAAGAGATAGATGACCCAGACGAAAATGTTATTAGTGAAAGGAGGAAGGAACAGTGGCAGCACAGAATAGTGAGGAACGACTAATAGGAATGTGAAGAGAAGTGAGTTCGTATAGACATCCAACCTTATGGTTTGTCCCAAAGATCTTTCCCATATGAGGATCCATCGTACGACATCTAGTAGAAGTGAACAACAACAACAACAATCTAAATATTTTATCTTAAAAATTTGGGATCGACCATCAAGTAGAAGTGAATATTATGTTAAATCCAAATTCACATAATTGACTAATAGAAATAAGATTTAAAATAAAAGTAGAAACAAATAATGTATCTGGTAAATCTAAAAAGGAGTTAGAAAAAGACCAATATGAGTGACTGACATGGTAGAGCCGTCGGTTGTATGAATCATAGGTGGTGTGATAGGAGTGGATAAAGAAGTAAAAGAATGAGAATTATGGGTCATATGGTTAGAGCAAGTAGAGTCAAAAAACCAAGTTGAGGTACCTGATATAGTAGAGAGTGCAGTATAATTGTGATTACCAGAAGAAATAACCAATTGTAAGAGGGTTTGAAAATCACCAAGAGATATTTGTAAGCTGAGAATAAGATATGGTAGTAATAGAATCCTCAATTGCAGCAATGGCAGTAGACTATGAGATATGTTGAGAACCAATAGCAGAACAATTTTAGGATTGAATGGCCTTCTTTAGGTAATTCTCAATAAGATGACTTTTCTTTTTGCAATATCTACACTCAATCATAGGATTAGCAAGGCACCGACTAGAAATATGTCCTCACTTCTTGCAGAATCTACATTCAACAGTGGGACAATTAGGAATGATATAACCTGACTTCTGACAGTTGCGACAGAAATTTAGAATCTTTGATCCTCGAGTAGTGGTGGCCAATACAACATCATTATGTTGAGATTTGATTAATCCCAAACGAATCTCTTCTGATATCAACTCAGAAACTGTAGTTTCAATAATAGAGAGATGATGTCGATAAAGCAAAGAAGTTTTAACAGACTCAAAATCTAATGTTAGAGCCATAAGAAATTGGACCAGACGTCTTTGATCTCGATATGTTACATATTTGCTAGCATCAATTGTACATTGTCAATGGGGTTCAGAGAGAGTAAGTTAATCCCATATTGACTGCATACGAGTAAGGAAATCATTGATTGACTGACCTCGTGAGAGGAGTTCGGTGAGCAATTCATATTGATGAGCCAAATCTGATATAGTGTAACAACTTGCAAAAAGATCTCAAACTTCTTTAGTCGTCTCAAAATGACTAAATTGCAAATGAATAGAAGGTGCAGACGTATTATGAAACCAAGTGAGGATTTGGTGATTTTTGTTGTCCCAATCTTCAAGACGGTTAGCAAAATCACCATTCGATTCGTCATCGGATTTCATAGGTAATTTGACATCTCCTGCAACGTAACGTCATAGCCTCCTTCCCTTAAGAATGCTTCTCATCCCTTGAAACCAGACCTGATAGCTGTATCTATCAAGCATAACTAAAATAGATCGAGAAATATCTAATTTCTTTATAGCTAGGCAAAAAGAAAGTGTCTAATTGATGAGAAGAAAAAAATAAAATTGGATCGAACACCTAGTGTTCTGATACCATGTTAGAAAAAGTAAGATAAAGCAAAAAAATTAAGAGAATAAAAAAAACAGACTAAGAGAGAATGACTTATGTATTGTATATTCAATACATTATACAATAACCCTATTTATAGGGTGATTCGATGAGACTAAACTCTAAAATATAAAAAGTAAAAATAAATAAAATATTTATAAAATTTATAAGAATAAACTAAATATGTACAGTGTTGGAAGTTTAAAAAATCAATATTTTCAAAACTTCTTCAATTTAAAAATCTCTAAAATTTATTTTTAATATTTTTAAGATTTATTTCTAAGACTTCTCTAATATTTTTTTAATTTTAGAATTATCAATATACTTTACAAGCAGAGGGAAAGCTTAAATCTACCGTGTACATGGCAAGCCATATATCTGTCGCATGTGAGGTTCACCATGAATTTCAATACCTCGAAAGCACCAAAATGAAAATAAAATAACACTTAGTTTGGGAGTTTAGGAAAGAAAAAAAAAGAAAAAAAAAAAAAAAAAGAGGTGATGAGATTTTTTTTTTATTTTATTTGGGAGTTTTAGAAAGGAAAAAAAAAATGAAGTAAGATTTATTTAGAATTAAAATTTTTTTTTATCTTTTTTAAGATAAAATTGATATATTCATTAGACAATTTTTTTTCTCTTCTTTTCTTTCCTTTTCCTCTCATTTTTTGGAAGAAAAATTTTTAGAAAGAAATAAACTGATTTTTTACTCAAATCTTTTCTTTCCTCCCATTTTTTCCCCGTCCAAACTGAGTGTAAGTGTAAACTTTCCTACATTGTTGGTCCGGTTATAATTCACCGGTTCCTATGAGATCCTGTTTCCGTTGGATCCCGTGCCATGATACCGCCTTCGTTGGGCCCATGCGGAGCCCATACATACAAACTTCTGTTCTTTTGATGTACTTACAGATGGGGGAGCCCACGGGGGCCCATTTTGTGTAAAATAGATTGGGTTTAGATGACACCAAACCATACGCATTTGCCCCGGCACGACAGCTGGGAGAGCCCAAGGAGGCCCATTTTGTAAAAAATAAATAGGGTTTAGATGACGCCAAACCATACACATTTGCCCTAGCGCCTCTCGCTCTCTCTCTCTCTCTCTCTCTCTCTCTCTCTCTCTCTGTGTCCGTGATCTAGCTCAAGTTCGCTAAGCCGATTCAAGTGAAGTAGATTTCCAATTTTCCGTTCTCATCCGTGAGAAAGTGAAACAAAATTGGAAACTATTTCACCTGAATCGCCTTAGACTGCGAATTTGTATTGTTTCTATAAAACCCTCTTGGGAGCACTTGTTTACCCAGATCTCTGGCGGCTCTTCAGTTTCAAGATCCTCGGAAAGAACATAGGAGTTTGATTGTTTACTTCAGATTTTTTCTTCTTTTATGAATCTTCGTTCTGAGGATATCTGTGTTTAGATCTGCATATATGCTGAAGTGCTTGGCGGAGGATTTATTTTTTTAAAAATAAAAAATTGCATCTTTTATGGAGAATGATCTTAATATTACATTATTATCTGGGAGATTTGATCTCAATTGCTCTAGATCTTAGTACTACAAGATTTTGACTTTAAGATTTTTGATGCCACCTAAGTTTTCATTTGGGGAATTTAATGTTGTTTTGAACATCACTGGGGTAGAATCATGCCATGATAACAAAAGAGATCTGGGGTAGAATCATATCATGATAACAAAAATTAATATGGGTTCTATTCATGAAAGAAAGAAAAATGGGTAAAGTCATAGTTACAGTATAGACAAGGTCGATGGCATGTTGCTATATGTTTTGGTAATGGCAATAATCATGGTTGAGATATTTCAACAAAGAATTGGATAATGATACTTAGACTATCATATTAGTCGTCTATGCTCAATTGGTACAATTTCCTTATTTTGAGTTTGAAACTAAAAAAATAAGAATAAAAATAAATAAATATTAGACAAATATCATTCTAATGTTAGATGTAAAATGATGACAAAGTTTAGCAATTCTGAGTTTCTTTTCTAATTTGAGTTTATTTTTAAAAACTTGAGTTTTATTTTAATCTATTTAGTTATCGTATCTCTTTCAAATCCTTCCCACGTTTTATGAGATCTAATTTGTTTTAATTTATTTAATTTAGTTATAAAAAATGAAGAAACATATAATAAAATTTTATTTTATTTTAATTTAGTTAAATTATTTTAAACCCAAGTTTTATTTTAATTTATTTAGTTAAATCATCTTGCTAATAAGCAAGAAATATTTTTCAACAAAATAAAATTTTGAAATGTTATATCTTCGGATTTTTTTAATATAAATGAGAAAGTCCATCTTAAAAAAGATGATATCAATTAAATTATATCAAAAATATCTATACCTTAATCATTTCAAAGAAACTTGTTCATTAATTTCAAAACTTATAATAAAATTGTGCAAAGAAAACAGAGGAAGTTGGGCCATTCGGGCACATAAAGATTTTGACTCAGACAAATTAATTAAAAAAAAAATTTAATAAAAAAATATAATTAAATAGAATCAAATTAAAAAAAAAATTAAAATAAAAAATTCTATCCTTACGATATCCCCCAGAGACAGGAACAACAGATTGTTTTGGTAGGCTTATCTAATTGCACATCTTTCCTTTTTTTTTTAAATTTTTGGTTGGCTCTAATTGTTTTGTTAATTTTGTCTAATCAAAGATTGTCTTGGTTGTTCAACATCTCTCTAATCTGATTGTTAGATCTCTAGTAATACCACTTTCTAGAGAACTAAGCTACCAAACGATCACTGTTTTATAAAAGTTTTAAATATTTAAATTCTATTATTAGCTTTTTTTTATTTTAGAAATAAAAAATTTCTGCTCCTACCGGGTCAGCCAATGTTACATTTTTGTAGGCTGAGTAATCTTGGGAGATCAAATCGACCAAACACCTTACTATGTGATAATTTATAATTCAATTGGTTTCATTCTCTTCCCATTTAAAAGTTTTGAATTCCAGAGTCTCCATTGTGTATAAAAATAATAATAATAATAATTTGTCAACATATACTTAAAAAATTTTTACTAAAAAATTGAATACCTTTTTAGTATCAGCAAAAACAAATTTCAAGTGATATTAATTTATTATTTTTAGTCATTTTGACAATAAAAGAACTTATAGTAACTTATTATCAAACAAAACAATAACTTATAAATTTATAAAATATCTTATAAGCTATTTATGTTATTTTATTTAAACATTTTCGTAATTTGTTTTAAAATTAAAATATAAGAGTTTATAATATTCAAAAATAATTTATAAATTTTATGAGTTTATAAGTTATTTAAAATAAGTTTAATCAAAGCAAATCTTTTTTTTTTTTTGGTTTGCATCAACCCGCATCCGATTGTTTCGACTAATCCAACTCAAACATTGTAAGACTCGTTAGAATATTGACTCTTCCAAATCTTTTTTTTTTCATTCTAAGAGCGTGAACTTAGGATCACTAGTTAAGACAGTATAATGTCCGACCATTTAATCCAAAGGAGTTTTGTATCAAAACAAATCTTTATTAACATTGAGAATCACATTTAAACAAGTATGCCAGACCAAGTAACTTGTAGAAAGCACTTACCTTGAAATGCTGGCAAAACTCATTTAACTCATTTAGTGCCCGAAAAACTCGTGTCACTGATACTGTTCTATAGATCACACGCAGGTTCAACTCAATTAGCGGTGACACCCTACCTGTAGTACTTAAGTGAGCATCTCACTGATCATTTCCTTGATCAATTCGTTCCTGTAAACATAAAAATCGCTTCAGTCTTCTGTTCTTAATACAAGGTAACAACCAATGCACCCCAACTCCATGTGAGGTACTTCTCTACTCACACCAACACAAGGGCAGTCCTAAGAACTTGAAATGGCATCAAAGAGGAAAATTTTGAATTAAGAAAAAAAACAAGGAAAAGACGTGTGAACCCAAGGAAGTTACTAATAGAAACCTTCACCTTGAGGCCCTCCTTTCTTCCCAGTTCTCTATTTTCTCATTCGCAGAAGCTAAACTCGAGTATTAGTTCCCAGTTCCCTCCCCCCCCAAAAAAAAAAAAAGAGTTATAGTGTACATTAAAGAATTGAGGCCTGCTCTTCTTCAATCTCTCTTTTGGAGGCTCCCCGGTAATCACAGAAGAGAATAGTCCAGACAAGTTCTTTAGGTGGCACCGGCTTCTGTTGGCGTTCCACAAGGGGCGAGAGTGTTTGAAGATAAGTTGATTCCACCTCCTCTTATGGATATACTAGGGGACTTGACCGAGCTAGCTCGACTGATGAGATTGGAATTGAGAAAGACAACTATTACTGTGATGTCATCATGAAAATGCCTACGAACACCACGATCAATTTTCTTCAAATCTGAGTACCGCATCTCTCTCTTCTTTGCTGCTTCTTGGAGCGCAGCCTTCACCAGCCGCCTAGCACTTCCCTGAATCAACAGAAACAAAATACATGTAATTGAGTGATACCCTCCTGCAAGTCCGCATATCTATTATGACTGATGTCAAGTTTAAAGATCTGGAAATTGTTCTGTTACAGACAATTCAGATTTCAGAAGAAAAAATGGTTAAACCTTCAATAAAGAGTGTGAGATCATGGATAAAAGAAAGGATGCTTATTATAGTGTACATCTACTGTCTTTCAGAGATCCACAATTTTAGCACATAAGGTTATACAGTCTCTAATGTGGAAGCTTTGCTTTTAAAAGCCATTGAAAAGCAAGTTGGAGCAAACCCCATGCAGCAGTGAAAAACACTCTGGAGTAGTAAGCAGCAATGAATTGAAAGAGTTGAGAACCAAATTGATGCCCCACAATTTTAACATTTTATAACAGACATGGAAAGCCCAAAACTTGCGATACTGCAGGTTTTCTGACAAATGTTTTAGGGGCTCACTAGGACATCCATTTTGTTCTCCTTTTCTTTCAAATGAAATGCCTGGTATTCATAAAGAGCTTCAAATATTGAACAGTATGTATTGTGCCAATGCATCAGCACACCAGAAAAACGGGAGATTGCTGCGTACAATGGCGTGAAAAATCTTAAGCTCCGCCCCAATATCAAACAAAGAGAAACGGAATGCCCAAGCATCAAAAAGAACCTACATCAAGCTCCAGTTTTGAAGATAAAATCTAGATTTACAGCAACTGAGATGTTTGGTCAATATTGATAGGTAGATGCTGTTCTTTCTTTTCTTTCATCTTCAGCTTAGAGTGAGTAGGTTATCTATTTTTAAGATGATACCATTCTTTTCATTGTTTGTTTGTGCGTTTTATTAAAAATCCCAAGTAGAACTCAAGAACATGAACTATTATACGATAGATATCATACGCTGCGAGGATGATTCTGAACTATGTCAACAGCTTCCTGATTAGTTAGCTGCTCCCATAGCCCATCAGATGCAAATATGATGAATTGATCTTGTGGCTGCAGCTGATGCACTGAAATTGATGGCTCAGCACTCAATATTGGCCTTTTCAAAGGTTCACTCAGACGAAATTTAGAAAATAAAGGCTCTCTGTTGAACTCAGCCTTTTTCAAGTACTCATCACCAATAGCTCTTGAAACCTGCAGGGAAAAAAGAAGTTGAATAATTAAAGAAGCATACAAACAAAAAGGACACTTTTATCATAAGCAAATTTGTTAGGAAAGAATGAGCACAAAATTTTCACTTGTAAAATAAACATCTAGGTGTTGAAAATATGCTCTATTCTTTAGCTATTTTAAGTCTCACATTGACTAACTCAATTTTTAGGGCATTATATAAATTTGAGAACCCAGCATCTTAATAGCTAGATTCTAAGGTCAGAGTCAAGTTCTCCCATATCATGGTATCAGAGTGACCTCAAAACCCATATCCATTCTGTTGGGCTCAGACCTATTTTAATTGAGCCATATGTGGATTATCTTGCATACATATGGTGTTAGTCATCAGGTGTGGTGTTAGTCATCTATGGTGACAAGCACAACTATTATATTACTTATAAAATAACACCAAAAAGCCCTACTTGTCTATTAGAGATCCTTGCTTGGAGTATGGTATCTTTTGGATTTTGAACTCTAATGGGCTCTTTCAATAAGGGTCCATTTTGTTAACAGTTATTAGAGGGCGGTCACTGTCTGCTCTGCATGACTGGAATTTAAAGCTAAACCACGAATTTCAAGCTCCCAAGGCTGTCCTATGGTCTCCAATATGGCTATACATCCATCTTTACAGACATAGGCTGTGATCCATACTTGAGCCAAATTGACAATATTAAAAGAAAGAAAAGGCTTACAGCATGATTATTTTGGGAAGTTTAAACTAGTCTCCAACTGATGCAGAACTAGGCATAGTCCACAGTCTCATGAATATGTCAATAACACAAGCAGCAAGCATACCCAAAAGGGAAAAAAATGATTCTACAGAAAATAAAAATCATCCTACATGTGAGGATCATACCTGTATTAGGCCCTTAACACGCCATACGTTGTGCTTTAGAACTACAATCTGTGAGTCATCGGGGTGCAGAGATTGCAGCTCCTTTCTCACAGACTCCATGCAGGCATTATGCTCCACAGTTAATTGAACAGCCAAAACCTCACCGGTTGCCTTTACAAGTTTACCTAGAACTGCACGAGAATCACCTAGGTTGGCAATGTATAGGGTCCCATTGCATATAACACCAACAAGGCAGCATGATCCAACAGCTGCAATCTGCGGTTTCACCGGCCATTGTTTAGTAACAAGAGACAAAAAACCATCTTCAGTTGCTTGAAATGCCTTGTTTATAACATCCACCGACAAGGATTGCTGCTCGGAAGCAAACCCTGCCAGAAAATCAACCAATCTGACACCCTTTAGTTCACCTCTGACCCCAAAAAAGCAATGACTAGAATGTTGGATAACTAGCTTAAGACAAAATGTTGATTTTATGCTGAATTTTCAGTATTAAACAAAATTTTAGCATTTTTTGGGTACAAATTAAGCTAAATTTTGATGGCTTCTTGTTGAAAGCTGAAAAACTATTTGTAGTCAAAATTTCTCATCAACCAATTAAATTTTGAAGTTGTCATACATCAACCAAAATAGTTCGCCATTTTATCTCACTTACAAATCATCAATCATAGAAAATATGTTGGAATACGATTATTCTCTACAAGTGCCAAAAATAGTAAAACTTTTCCCCAGTTCAAATATTTATTGCTTTCTTGCATTTTTTTTTTTTTTTTTTTTTTTGGTCTTTCAAATTGAGTACCAAATCAATTCAACTCAAACTTTCTAACTTTATCAAACATGCCATACCCTTAAATATAAAGAAAACCCATCATTTTTTAAATTAAGTCATGACAACTACATATTCCAAACCTGCATTGTTAATCAAATTACTTACTCTTGAGATGGCGAAAGAGATGATCATTGATATACCGCGAAGTCTCAGGCCCTCCATGCCCATCATAAACACCAACAAAAGTACCAAAAGGGCCAGAATCAATAGTGCTCAGAGAACCAGACTCCAATTGGCTTTGATCCTCAAGTAAATTATTGGCCTGAACAACAGCCATTGAAAAATCACCATTTAGGTGCTGTCCACTATCCTTGTACCAAAGAAGTCCATCTTGTTTACCTCCGGCATCCAAACCATCACCACTCCGATCCGATGAAGGCCACCAACAGGCCCTCAACAAGGTCATCAACTTTGATAACATACCTCATTTCAGCCAAATCCCCCTCCAAATTCCCCACATTTAATACCTCCCCAAAATTCTCTCTCTCTCGCAAAACCAGTACAAGATCCAATTGTACAACCGTCGCTTACCTTCTTCCCCTCTCAGAATCCAGAGTCACAACCAATTTATAGACTATAACCAAAGAACACCAACAAAAGGACAGAACAAAGTTAATTACTTTCCAACAACAGCCAAAAAGATCATACATATGACATCAAAAAGTCATACAAAATCCTAACATTTAAAATTTTCCTCGTCCTTCTTCTTTCAAATAGTAAACCCATCAAGAAACAGCGCAAACAATGGAAAAAGAAAGAGAAAAGGGAAAAAGCATAACCGCAAAAAAGGTGTTTCCAGAAACAAAAGATAGTCAAATCAAACTTTTGTTTTGCATTTATTTTTCCAAAACAAGAACCGGGTCATCCATTTTGAAATCTCACCACAAGGTCTAATTCAAACAAATATAAATCAAACAAGAATTTAAACCCCACCCCAGGAAAAAAAAAAAAGAAAAAAAGAAAAAAACCCATTGAAGAGAACTTAGAAAGAAAGTAAAGAAAAATATAAATAATATTCTCTCACCTCAAATTTGAATAAAATTTTGTTGTCAGCTTCCAAAGTTGAAACAAGAGATCTGCAGACAGCATACAGCTTAGATCTATAGATCCAAAGAAAACACAAAGAGGAGCGAGAAAAACAGAGCAAAAGACCTTCTGGGTTAGTCTTATATTTAGTCTTTGTGATCAGAGAGATTGTTAAAGTTCGATTTTGCTCTCTACAGTAATAATAAAGAGAGAGAGAGAGAGGAGGGAGAGGGAGGGAGAGAAAAGGGGGAGAAGATTTTAATGGATAGAGCTGAAAATGGTAACTATGGTCTTCCTCAGCAGACAAGCCCCATTAATAACGAACAATGGAGGCCTTGAAGCCAGCAAAGCAAAGGACCAGCTATGGGCTCCACACCACTAGAGAGAGAGAGAGAGAGAGAGGGGAGCAAGAGAGTCAATGAATTTTTCCTCCGTTGATAACTCAATCCAAAGAAAAAATGCAATTTTAAAGCCACGCAATTATTTAAATGACACGTGTTCTTAAGTGGATGGGGCACTCGACCGTAAATAATCTTTGTGGTGTTTATTATTTTTTTTTTATTACCTTAAGAGTCGAATTTGGAATCTCAGAAAATTGTGGTTACTATGTTGTTTTCTCCGGGCATCTTTGATAATTAGTGTTTCTTGAATTAATTGCAAGTGCATTTCCATTTTTTTTTTATGTTAAGGGGACCAAAGGACTAGGAAATTAAATAGATTTAATTTTATGTAGTAGTTATTATTAATATATTTTTATTAATTTTTATTCAAATTTTTAAAGATAACAAAAATATATAGATAATTTAATTAAAAATTAATTAAACATATTGATATTTAAATTGATAGGGAAATTATATATTTTAATTGATATTTAAACTGATATTAAATCTATTTGCATTCAATAACAATTTAAATGTTATTTATTTTAGCATGATGATAAGTGGACGGCAACAACAACAATCAATCATTTATCTAGAGACAGAGGCAAAAAAAAGAAAAAATAATGGAGTCAAATGTAAAAATTAAGTAGGATCAAATGATATGAATTTTTATTTTTTTATAGGATCAAATATAAAAATTAAATTAGATCAAATTTATATATTTGGTAAAAATTTTTAGAATTTAAGTGGGGGTCATTTGATCCCACTCAATGTTCTATACGTTAACCCTTGCTTTTATCATTAATGGTTAGCTATGCGATTATTTTCTTATTGTATTATTTACAAGATAGTATTAGCACGACATTGTATATTTTTCGGTTATCTAATGAATTCTTCTTTTTTATCCGAATTTGAGATACGAAATTCTTTATTTTAATAAGACAACAAAGATTATTAATATTATGAATATGATTTATATACAATAATTGCATTGTGATAGGTGAGTTTGGTCCATATTTTCATCAAAAAATTTATTTTAAAACAAAAATGAAAAAGAAAAAATATATGTTCAGATGATTGATAATTTGTTACGTCCATTCCCATTTCATTATTTTACGGTAGTAGCACAGAAGTTCTGTGTTTTGAGGGGCGAGGAATTGCGGAGGTTATTGTGAAGACGGACTGACGGTGATCAACTTCTTACGTTTGCCCGCGTCCGATCGTTGAAGACCGATAGAGTTTGGTTCCTCTATGGTGAGGTCTAAATTTCGTCTCGTTGTCTTGCTAATAGGATATGAACACGTAAGAAGTCAACGGATTGAAGGTAGTTAAGGTGACATTTTGGTTACGTGGAGAACTGTGATTGGCAGATGGATCTTTGTCATGTGATTAGGATTCGGCTCGAACGGGATAAGAGTTGACAGATTTGAAAACATTTAGAACAAACAGCTCATGGGAGAGCCATAGCGTGTTTGGACATTTTTTAGATTTTGAGTGCGAATAAAATTTATGAGTTCAAAATTATATAATAAAAATAATTTTTTATTAAATAATTAATAAATAGACCAGAGTAATATAAATAACAATAATTGATATATTAATAATTTTTTAAAATTAATAAATTTAAATTTTAGTGATGATTGTAGTTTATTCAATAATTACTTTTTAAAAGATTTACTATTCTTTATGTATCGCTAAAAGAAACAATTACTATTAAGTGCATAACTATTGATCATCATGGATGTCTAATTGATTTTCTTTGAATACTGATTTTTTTTTTAAATAAAATTTTAAGTTTAAATTTTATATATATCAAAAAAATTTTGTTTTTTAAAAATTTAATCCGACTCGAATCTGATTTAAAATATATTGTTATTGTTATTGAATTTAGTATTTAAATTGTTGTAAGGGACAATTTTGGGATCATTTTTCTATTTTTGGACTCTCCATCTAACGCATAGATCATTGATGGACTAAAAATATTTATAAAGAAAATTCAAACCAACTAAGTTCAGCTGAAGTTCATTTATTTAGTAAGCAAGGCTAGAGGAATATGGGATATATAAAATGAGATATTTTTAATTATTATATTATATGTTTCTATTATTAATAAAAAAAATTACTATTTAGTGTTAAAAACCCATGTTTATCATAACATAAATATTTTTGAAATTTGGTGTCTTGATTATTGTAAGTGTTCTTTGCAAAGATAAATTAATATTTTTTTTTGTTACACAAGGATTCAAATCTGGGATCATCAAGTTGGGAGAGGAGGGTTATGACCATTACAGATGACTAACACCATACATACGCAAGATATCAAATATAATGAATGATAATAAAAGATATCAAATAATTTCACAAACTTTTTTTTCTCATTTTTCTACAAATTAACCTTTTAAATTTTTCTTTGATATTTATTTTTAAATAAATGTAATTTTAAAATTTCATTACAATTTAAAAGGATAAACTATATAGATACTAATTGAATTATAATTCAAATAATATTCAATATTAGATAAACTTCATGTTTTTCGATACAAACAAAATGTCCATACCAAAAAGGATAAGCATGAGAGCTAAAATAAGTTAACTTAAATATATAGTTTTAATTATTTAAGTTATACAAAAAACTAGAACAAAAAATTGTAAAGACGGAAATTATAATTTTGTGAAATAATTAATAAAAATGAAAATATTTTCTTTTGGACAAGTTAGAAATGATAGGTCAAATTTGAGGAGATTGATGAGAAGTCAAAAAAGAAAAAAAAATCTAAAACCATATTATGCAAGTACCACCAATACATATTTGCCGAAATTTAATCAATATTTTTTAGACAAAATGATATTTAAATTAATACGAAGTCAAAAAAGAAAAAAAAAATCTAAAACCATATTTAGCCATTGCCATCTCCCATTATTGTGACCAAAACTAGTAGAATAACATCTATCATCACACAGCTACAAAAAACTGGCTTCCTAACATTCTCTTAATATGTGGTTTGTGATGATGAGATGGGAGTTTTTTTTTTTTTTTTTTTTTTTTTTTTTTATGGGGTTAAATTGGATAACATCATCTCATAATTTCCAATATAATGTTTGGTCCATCAATAATGCAACTATTGGGTCCATTTCAAACGTCACTCCCTAACCCCTTTTTGTGACAAAAGGTCATGCCTGTCCTGTGCCAATTTTCCTGAGACTTTATTTTCCTCTTATGCAAAATTTTTAATTTTTTTGGAAACCACATGTGCTAAATTTCCAAGTTTTAAATGCAAGTCGCACCTCCTCTTCCAAATTGCCTTTTTACTCTCAAAAATTTTCATTTTCTTTTCTTGGCTCCCTTTTCTTATTAAAAAAGTCTGAGGAAAAAGATCAAATAACTTACTATTTTGGTTTTTAAGACCAGTTAAATAGAGATATGTAAAATATATATATATATATATATATATATATATATTATTCATCAATATTTAGTGATAAATTTATATATAACTCCACTGACTTGATCACGATATAACCTTTTTAGAGAGAATATTCAACTTATAATAATTTCAATTTATTTAATAATTATCTTGTTAAGATTATCGATGTTAGGTAACCCTCTAGATTACTTGGCTAATAGACCCCAATTTGTGTGGATTTCATTCATTTAGATATCAGTGAATGCAATCTAGCCGATTTTATCATTTGGGGGAAGAAAATTAATGGTATGAGAATTAAATATTACACATTTTCTCTAAATTGGCAACAAAGTGCCATCAAATGAGGGCAACTAGCCAAGTAGAGATAAATGTGAATTGAAAAGACTAAAAATTGCAAATAGAAGAATGTCAAGTGTTAGGGCTACATTTTCA